>JAPSGF010000129.1:278749-411524 GCA_035772895.1 Perdix hodgsoniae
GCAACTCAGTCCTTCTCCTTTGTAGCTTTCTGCTAAGGCAAACGTTAATGGTGGCAGAATCCTTGCAGATCTCTTATCTAATGTTTAAACAGACATATCCATGCCAGGTTATTTCTCTTCACCTTTTGCTGATTGCAAATAAAAGTTTTATGTAAACCAGCTGATTTGGACTTCCATTAGCAAAGAGCAAAAGCGGGGTTTAGCTTGCCCTTTTAATTTGCTTTACAATAGAAAATAAAGTTGACAGAGCAGTGTTTTCCACTTCCTATCATTTTTTATATATAATTTATTCTTATCCTCAGCTACTGTGAGGCTCAAAGAGCTCTAGAATAGTGAGTGTTCTGGTTGCAGCACGTGATGAGAATACCCAGCTCAAGAAAAAGAAGAAATCTCAGCCACAGCTTTGAATTCTGCTTTTGTATTGTATTTGCTTTTTAGCAATTTATTTTATTCAGAGATGCAGCAAACAGTTCAGAGAAAGAGTCCCCAAGAGAAACTCATCCTGTTCAAACATATGTTACTCAAGGAACTCCTGGGGAAGATTTTGTGGGCGTTGTCTATTTTTATTATTCCCTCAAAACTTATGATCTTGGAACCCACCATCTGGGATACACAGTGAGGTTCAGCAGCCTCAATAATAAGGAGTTACTGTCCATTAATACGACAGCTTTGAGGCTGTAGTGTTACATCTTCTGTGACTTATCTTCACCTGCAGCTTGCTCTGGTATTAAGGAAGCTGCCCCACAGCTGCCAGGCAGCCTGTATTGTGGACACAGATATGCAAATCTCACGTGAAAGTGCAACAATCAGCACAGAGCGCTATGCAGTGTGTGGACATTCAATGAAATACAAGAGCTTCTCTTATTTTCGCATTTAAAAGCTTTGGATTATTTTTCTCCCCCAGATTCTTTGAAAAAAAAAAAAAGGGGCAGAAGGAGGAGTGACAGCAGGGATACTCCTGGACAAACCTAGAAGGATAGTTTTGAAATGCTAATTATCTGCACACTCCTCCAAGGAGGCTGGTGGCAAAAAAGTGCTCACAACAGGACTTTTACACTGCTGTCACAGCCCTGAATTCTGGATGTGTGCGTGCAGAGGGACAGCGAGCCTGTCTGCTTGCTTGCTTTCCCCTGTTCTCCATGTAGCAGGAAGGCATGACACACGTGCATGCTACCTGGGCTGCAGCTTCTGTGGAACAGCCTCGGGAAGAGATAAGCGACCTATTTGCATTAGAACTGCCAGTCAACCTGGCTACTTCTAAAGGGCTGGTGGTTCTGGGAAGCTCTGTGAGGTCAGCATTTCTCTGCTTTGTACTTTACTGCTCTAGGAAGCAATTGCACAAAGCAGATAGGAGAGTCCTCTGCAGTTACGTGGTACCTCTTCCTCAGAACCTACCTCTCAGGCAACATTTGCCAACAATTTTTCCTTTAGCTCTGACAAATAGTTCCTCTTTTACCTCTGACAAATGTTCCTCTGCAATAGATAAAAAGTACTAAAGCAAGAGAAAAGCTTTCCTCTTAGGCTTCTCTATTGAGAAACAATTTTCTGCACTCCTATTAGCATGCACAGAACAAAAACTGACAGCGCGGCTGTGAGACAGGAAACGAGTTCAGCCGGTGTGAGGGCTTCTGCACATTGCCACGCTAGAGGTCTTGGAAAGGCAAAATATTGGATTTCTTTCAAGTGGAACAATTATTCTCTCCCCCCTTCTCTCTCTCTTCTTTTATACTACAACAGCTATTTTCCAATTTCTATACGAACCTGATCAGAGTGCTGAATAGCACAAAGGGTACTGCATGTTCCTCTTACATCAGGTGGCCATTTCTCAGAACTGCATAGATCTCGATGTAATGTGGGGGACCAACACCAGGAGATGCTGGTCTGATCTTGCCATGTCCTGCTGTGTACAATACCTGCCATCTGTAATTGAGAAGAGACAGCTCAGAAGAAAAAAGCTACAAAGCAGAGACCATACAGAGCCAGTGACCTCTGGGCCACTTAGAAAAAAGTCCTTTTTTGTGTGCGTGGCAAAGCAAAATCAGAGAGGGAATGGCGTTGCTCTCTATAAACACGTTTAGTAGGCAAACCCTAGGAAGGACAGTGCACTGTTGAAGCTGAAAGCTGAGGTTAGAAGGATAACAGAGAGCATAAATACGCTTAGACTGGAGATGCGTCTTCTGACTCACTTCTGAATAGCACTGATGCAACCCACAAGAGCTTATGAAAGAGCAGGGGACTGTAAAGACAGGGCTTTTGACCCCAGAGATCCTCAGCTCCTGACCACTGATGATCGATACACTCAAGAGGACATAGCTAAGGATAAAATGAATAAACATGACTTAAGGAAGGTATTTCTGCTGATATGAAAGACGTCTGAGTCTAAGGAAAAATATTTCTGAGCACCTGAACGTTCTTCATCTCAGGGATATGTTGTGCCATATGCTCTGAGAGGAGCAGCAGTGCGGTGGCAGTCCACGCTGGCTGAGTGAAGGGTCACTGGCAGAGACCACCAGCCCCAGACCTGAGATATCAGATTCCAGGAGAATGTCCCTTTTGGATTCTGTATTTTACACAGACCCCGTTCAGCACTTGACCGTATAGAGATCCCGTGCTGCATGTGACAGCCCACATGTGCTCAAGGACGAAGCGTCACAGCATGATCAAGAAACATATTCGAGATGCTTGAGATAATTGCCTGAGAAATAGGTTCGGTTCTATCGACTCCTGTGTGAGTGGCTGAAAGACTTTTCTGTGAGCAGCTGTAACAGAAAGGTCAGTTCCCATGGAAGCTGCCCTCTTATGCAGAGGGTTTTTTTTTCCAGAGATGAAAGAGTGCTTTTTGCTTCTCCAGACTTTTGAACAAGGCTTTGTAATCTAAAAGCTGACAGATCTCTTTGTGCTATATGTTTTACACGGTTATGTGGCGGCAGTGTCTGAATGTCTTATCTTTATCTTTGGGACGCCCCTAATCTTTAATACTTCCATCCTTAAATAATTATCACAACCTTCATTTTGTGGATGGAGTACTAAGGCTGAAAGACTAAAGCCTACTCAAGTGCCCACGCTATGCAGGTAGGAAAGCTAAATGGCTGCAGAGGGTGATTTGGAGGGCTAAGGTGAGACATTCCTGAGCATGCTAAAATACTTGGTGGAATCATATCAAGTTGAATGAAAGAACAAGAAGAGAAAGAGAAAGAAACTTTAACTCCCTAGTTAAAGTTAAGCCACTGATCAGTGACATACATTGATATATCATTGTCACTTACTGATGTTATCCAAACTTTTTTAGGAAAAACTGAAATGGGGATGCAGGAAAAAAGATGCCCAAAGCTACAGCTCAAAGTTTGACTGTGAGGGACGTGGTCCCTCGCAGCCCTACTCATCTTCTCTGACATTACAGGCAGGTGCACTTCTTTGGATATGGCATGAGGCATATTCTAAACCTATTATTCTAAACCTTTAAAATTTCACAGTTATCATTCAGGTTGACAATTTCAAAGTGTTAAAACAAAAAGCTGGTTAAAATATAACATGGAATTACAGGCAGCTTCCAGTGTATGCACGTGCTCTTCTTTCTCTACTGCACTTACTATCTGCTGTGATCCACTCCAGAGCAAGCTGTGCTTGAAGATGCTATGGAAATGGTTCCCACACACAGGTAAGATGGGATTCAGTCGTGTGAAAAAGATCCTGTGATCCTCTGGCTGTTCTTCAAATGCTGTATTTTATTAGAAAATAAATGGAACAGAGATACCAGTGAAAGCCTGCTCAGTAGCTGTTGCTTTTACAATCAAATCTGAGTGGTACTTCTCAATACCAGAATATCAATCAACTGCTTAGTCTATATTCAGCACTCAGTTCCTGCCAAATGTCATGGGGTAAATTAAAAGCTTGCTTTTTTTTTTTTTTCTCCTTATCTTTAGAGCTTAGCCCCAGAAAACAGGTCTGAGATGATTTTGTCAGTTGCATAACAGAAAAAATGGTTTAACAGATCTAAACCTTTTGATTTAAAATAAAGCCCCTGTGGGTTTTCTACATGTCAGGTTTCAGCTTGATCCATTCTACATCATCAGAAATACAAACCTCAAAACAGAAGAGCAGGAAAAGCAGAGGAAAACACAGCTTACTTAGAGTACAAACAGATCTACAGTACTGCTCTCTCAACAAGGAAACTATCGCAAGTAGGCAGGTGTAAAACAGCTGGCAAGCTGTAGTAGTGGGAGACCACCCATTTATAACCTTCCTATTCAACAGCAGGTGATCCTGAACCAATGGCTGGAGCTTGAGTAGCCAGAGAAAATTAACTCTTCTTTTGCAGAGAGTGAAAATTGAGCATCACTACGGTTCTGCCAGAGATGACTTGTTTCTGAGTTTGCAGAGTATCTCAGTCTTAGTTCAGAAAGGATAGTAGTTTCAGTGTACATGAGTGTTAGTGTGCTTACTGCGTGCATTTCCTTGACTCGGTAAAGATCTCCATTAAAAAAATAAAATAAAATACAATGCTGACAGGGTGTACTGCCTGTGCCCCCAGACCACACTGTGAGCTGCAGAATTCAGACCCAGTCTGCAATAGGATTTGGGGCTTTGCTTGTGGTTAAGTATTTGTGAATCTTGTATTCCTTTTTGTGCATTTGTAGAAACAGTCCTGGAAAGATCTATGTTTAAGAGGGTGAAGATGGCACGGGAATTATTCTTTCTCTTTAGATAGTGGATATGTTTTAGTGCTAAATTGTTTATATGTTTATGACAACAATGTTCAGAGGAAGAATTGGAAAAATAATAAGGATGCATTTGAGGACTGCCATTTCAACTACGACAACACAGAAAAACTGCTTTCAAAGAGCAACTCTAACTTAATTAGGGATAATTCTACCTTGCAAAAGTTTCACCACAGTGGCATCATCCTTCTTCCAGCCTATCTGAGGTGCAAAGGACAGAGGGGATGGACAGACACACAAACAACCACAGTCTTTGGGAGTTAGGGTCTGGTGAGTGTTTAAATAAATGATCTCTTTAAATTAAATAAAGATTAGTGAAACGTTTCAATCAAACTACAGCTCAGAACTGCAGGAAATTTCTAACACCCGTGATAATCCCAGCACTCCCAGTCATTTATCCTAAATAGATCTCATCCGGCAAAGATCTTAGCTACAAGATGCTTACTTGATCCCATGTTTACTAATAATATGTTTCCGCAGTATTAAAAAAAGTGTGACATCATCTGCTTTTGATGAGATAATTGATATATTATGGTAGCATTTGTAAGGAGTAGGAACAACGGGGGCTTGCTGTACCAGGTGCTGTGTGATGCCACTGGGGACAACCATGGCTCCAAAGACTTCATTTGTGATATTAAGACAGACAGGAATAGGAAGCAGCAACAGGAGCAGAACAGTCATGATGGACAGCAAATCACAGAGCCCTAATGTCACCTCGTCTGGAAAATACGCTTTGAGATCACCAAGTCCAACCATTAACCTGACGTACAGAGACCCATCAGTAAACCGTGTCCCTCAGTGCTATGTCCACACGCCTCTTCAATACCACCAGGGATGGGTACTTTCCCACCTCCCTGGGCAGCCCATTCCAACAGTTGACCATCTTTACTGTGAAGAAATCCTTGTGAGGTTACTGTGGACAGTAAGTCCTGTGCACCTTAAGGGTTTTCTTTGGCTGCAAGGGCAAGAAGGCCCAGAAGTCTGAACAGCGTGGAAACCCTTGAACAAATCTTTCACTGACAAAAACTTGTAAGGCGCCACTGAAAAACAAAGGTGCATCAGAGATGAGGAAAGGCTGAGAACCTGATATCCTACCTTCAGATGCGCAGCTCAGACATCCCCTGGAGCTAGATGGAAAGCCTGCGTTGTGCCCAGCTCACAGCTGGGGGGCTTTGATGATGTACACTCAAAATGCAGAGGTCAGTGTGCCAGAGCTGCTGCTAGACCGCAGTAAGAGATAAATAAGCAAACCAGAGCCTCTGTGAGGTCAGGGGTGCCTCACCAGTGCAGATGTCACTTTGGGGCAGGAGGAGATCCCTTCTCCACCCACCTCAGCACCGTCCCTGGCAGCTTCATGTGCTGATGGTGCCCACACGCTGCCAGGGATGGAGGCGTTGCTGGTCATCTGAGCACCTTCAGCTCACAGTCTACAGGGCTGCTTAGGAGAACATGTCTAATTGAGGGCTCATCTTGGTATCCCAGGGAAGCCGTACATGTTTTTGACACATTTCTGTAACTGATGCACTTACGTGGAATGAAAGCAGTAAAACACACTCTGTTGCACAGGGCAGAACTCATTCTCCTCTTAGTCTGAGTTTTGGGAAGTTTGGTTGTGCCTTTGAAGGACTCAGCCAAGACACTTTTACTCTGTCCTCAGTGTGGGCTTGTGGGTTATTCTTAGTGTTAAAGGCACAGAACTCATGTTGTATTGATACCTTGCCGCTGTGGGAATGGAATGTTGCTTCTGCTTTAGATATTAAAAAGGGCAATTGATTTGAAGAAGTAGAACATACTGTATTTGTATTCTGTCACTTATCCTTAGAAATAGTTGATGTAAAAAGTAGGAATACTGTATATGCTAGCAGCATGTTTTAGAAACATAATTGCTGAATTATGTGATTAATTCTTTCTTGCAAAACTGCAGTAGGTGCTAAATGTTCCCAACAATGTGAGCATAGTGTCAGGGACTAGAAAATATACTGTAGGGTTGCTCTGTTAGGAGGAGAAACCCCCAGCAAAAGAAAAATAGGTTTATCAAACATCAAAGCAGCCGGGGCCTCTGCACAAGGCCAGGCTGTCTCACTCTGTGGGAAGGCTGGGGTGTGACAGGCAGGCATCAAGATACTCCCCTCTGTCCTCCCTCCGAGCCTATCTCTATGCATGGGAGGACAAGCAGATATCCAGAGACAATGACCAAGTGTGGAGTAAGGGTCAGAAGTTAATTAATTAATTAGAGATTTACTCTTAGCCAGCGAAGATTTATGTTTGTACAGTGTTTGAACGTCTAGGGAGGTGTTGAGAAGGTTGTGAACCTGCAGCACTCAGCCAGTGAGGAACCAGGGGAGAAAGAGATAAGCACTGGGCAACAGGGCATACAACCATGGAACACTGTTTTCTGAGTGCTCTCCTGCTTGCAATTGTGAATAAAATCTGCTTCACCAAAGACACCACCCTGATTAATTATTTGGATGTTTCCAACACCGTTAAGTTACATCGCCAGAAACGTTTCTCTTTGTGCCCTCTGTTTGGAAACGACAGTACGCTGCACGGCGAGCCTGATTAACAGCTGGGGATGAAGCAGCACTAAAAGACCACTCAGAGGTGTGAGAGGAAAAAGAGAAGGAAGGAAAGAAAAAGAGAAAGAAAGCAAAGGAGAGACAAAGCTGCCGGGAAGGAGGCGGCCGCGGGGCGCGGGCCGTCGCCACGGTGACGGGGCAGCGGCGGCGGCGCCCCCTATCGGCCGCCGCGGGATGGCGGCGGGGAGAACCGCCCGCACGGTGCCTCCCCTCGGTCCGGCTCCTCCTCCGCCGCCGCGCCCTCCCGCTCGACCTGCGGCCGCGGGGCGGCATGAGAGGAGCCGGGGGCGGCTGCGGCGCGGCGGCGGGGAGGCGCCATGTCGCTCCTGTGCGTGCGAGGTGAGTGCGGGGCGGCGGAGCACCGTGGGCCGTTCGCCCGTCGGGGTGCGTCGGGCCGGCCGCGGGGAGCCCGCGTGCCCCGGAGCAGCTGCACGCCTGTTAGTTGGTTTGCGTCCCGAGGAGCCGCTCGGCAGCGGCAGCGGCAGCGCAGCGCTCTGATTTCCGAGGGCGGCTTTTCGGAGGTCCTCGGGGAGCGATTCGCACCTTTCCGCCGTCCGCTCCGAGGGCGGGGCCGAAGCTCGCGGCTCCGCGCCTGGCCGCTGTCCGAGCGCGGGCTGCGCGGCGGGGGGGGGCGCCGTGCGGCGACCGAGCGCTGCGCTGGGGGCTGCCGAGCGGAGGGAGAGCCGCGGAGCGTTGGCAGCGGCGTGCGCGCTTCGGCCGCGCGTGTTCGTTACAGGTGTATCGCTGTTACCGCCTGCCCCGGCTCCTTCCCTCGCTGCGCACGGCGGATGACGGCGCCGGCTGCTGCTCCTGCTCTCGCTTTCAGCTTCTTGCGCCCCGGGGCCGGAGATGTAAAATCCCCGAAGGAAACCATCTGCCGGGACTCGTGCGTCGGGGACGCGGCCGTCGGCGTTCTGCGGGGTGTCCCCGCGCTGCGCCCCGCGGCTTACAAGTATTGCTTGAATGTTCTCAGCTCCCTTGCCACATATGGTTAAAAAAAAAACAACCCGACAAACTGTTGCTGGTGAGCTGCTCTCGGTTGAGCTTTTTCTTGCTTTTTGCTGATGTCCCTCGGTTTGGCGGTAGCAGTCCGTCCAGCTGCTGAACACCGGAGCACCATCAGAGCGCAGCATTCTGCGGAGAGCACTGTTCTTTTATGAGAGGGTTTTCCAGTTGAGTTTCAGCCTTGATACTAAAAGAAAAAAAAGGTCTTTTTGAGGAGTTAGGAGATGTAAGTGTGGAGCTTGTCTTAAAAATGTTCTGTAGATCTCTGAAGCGCATGCTGAGCGTCTCTGGTGGGCTTACCAATTTCAAACTCTTCCTCCAAGCTGATTCTTGTTATCTCAGTGGAGCTTACATGTTACAAGGCTGTTTTATTTTCATTCTTTTTGGTGTTCTTTCCTCAAAATGCTGTCAGGCTGTCCTTTGAAAAAGTCTGCATCTTGTGCTGAAGGTATATTTATACCTCATCTACTAATGTCATAGTAACAGTGGCAGTAATGAATGGATAATACATTACAACAACGCCAACTCTATGTCGCATCTACTGAAGCAGTCCCGCCTCCTCAGGGTGTTCTTTGTATGTTCATAGAGCCTTCAGGACAAAAGCGCTTCGGTAGCCCGGAACTCATTCCTGTGATTGTCTTATTTCTGCTCAGGTGTGAAGATCCAAAGACACCTGAGGCAGCTGTGACTGTGTGTGTTGGGGAGCTGCTGCGGAAAGTTGTCTTTCATATCCACCTGCTGTGCTGAAGTGGTAGTTCATGCCGGCAGCAGTTTAGACGCTGGGCAGGTTGACCATAAGGACACAGGATACAGTCCATTTACTGAACACATTTTATTTTTTTTTTTTAGTCCTGGCTGAAAGAATGAGCATATGAGATCTCACGTGTATGAACCATGATACGTAAAATGGTGATATACTGTTGTGGAGCACTTGAAAAAACAAATTAGATAGCGGGAGGTGAAATAAAACAGTAACTTTTGGAGCGAGCAGGAAGGAGCTCTACTGAAAAAAAAAAAAAAAAAAAAAAGCCACTTCTGTTTCCATTAAGAAGGGTGCATGCATAGGTTTGCATAGTAACTTGGATTTGGATGCTGTAGACCCGAGTTTAAAAAAGAAAGACAACCAGAAACCTGTGAAGGAAATGTAGGCGATTAGGACACTGTTAATTGCTTCTGAATTGCAGTTTAACAGATAACAGAAATGTGGAAAAACCCTTAAGTGGCAGCGTAACAAGAAGCATAGCAGCCAGAATGTGCTGTAATTCACTTATTCCCCCCTCCCCCCCTTTGAAGTATGTGCATTAATGATATTTTAATGAATGGATAATCTAAAACAGTGCACACAAATAGACCTGAGTTCTGCCTTACTTACTGGAGGAGCAGCTGACATTCACGGCTTCTTGATCTTATTTTAGGTGGCACATTTCTTTTACTACTTCTTCTCAGAGATCAGATCAGGTGCTTTCTCAGAAGCTTTGCACTGTGTCTGTCACAGAGGCGCCTGGCAGGAAATCTGAGTGCAGCAGAACCGTGAGCCCAGGCTCACCTGCAGGCAGAGCGTGTGTGAAGTGAGCCAGTGGCACGGGCTGTTCCAAGGGAAACCAGAGGGACTCCCTTGGAGGAGCAATCCTGAAAGATGCAGAGGGTGTAAGTGAGGGAGCAAAAAAAAAAAAAAAGAAAGCTGAATTGTATGTGACTGATGCTTTTACAGCACACTTCTTCATATTTTGATTCTACCCCAGAAGAGATTGCATATACTCCAGTTCAGAGCAGCTGTGTCTGGATTATGTCTGATAATCTTCTCTTGGCACAGTTCTCTTTGCTAGTTTGTGTTTAGTATTGTATTTGTTAAAATAGCAGGTATTAAATAAAAGTAGTCCCAGTGAAGCAGTTTAATTTTTTCGCATCAGTCTTGCATTGTTAGCTCTTAGCCTTCTTCTGGAAGTCTTGATTTTTTCTTTTTCTTGGATCTTAACTTCATTCATTTTTTTTTCTTCTGATCTTTCCTGTCTACCAGTTTACAGATGGAGGTATCTGCTATCTCAGCACAGCTCATAAGGGTCATTCCAAGTGAGGACCCTGCCAAAGCCGGATCATGTGGTTGCGAGTGCTCTGTCATCAGCTCCTTCCCAGCCTTTCACTTGCCCCCCAGCTCTCGGTATCTCAAGATAGCAGCCTGGCTTCTCGCACTCAGTGATGTTTTTCTTCCAGTTTTCCACGCCCTCACACTGTATCCTCAATCCCTTTGTCTCCCTAGCGATCCATCTGGTAACTGTAGTAAAATTTGTGTTGATTTGTGTCATACATCGCCTGTCTTGCTCACTGTTTGAGTGTCTGAAACGCTCTACTGCTTTGCTTTTCCAAGGATATTGGCAGTGGAGGTCTCTTCTTGTCCCCACACCTACTGCATGGCTTAGCCCCATTAGGGTGCAGTGCTTTTGTTGTCTGGGGCCCCGATCTGCAGTATCTGTGTGAAGTGTAGCTACCTGAGCAGGAGCTTCAGTCTGGGGCCCTCTTCTCCTGTCCTCTGCTGCTTCAAGGTGTCAGCTGTTACATGAAATGACCCTGTCTTCAAGTTAGGGACCTTATTTATTTATTTATTTATTTGCAAGCTAGTTTGTCGTTGCTGTTCTGAATTGCTGCGAAACTTGCTTGTCAGGTGACTTCTTTGGCTTGTCAGAATAGCTGGAGTGTTGGAATATTGTTCACGAATCATCTCTGTGTTGCCAGCAAAATGGGGTGCAAGTATGTGCACACAAGATTAAACTGACATAGGAGTGAAAGAAGGAAATGGGGAGAATGGGAATGGTTGTTATTGCTACTAGAAATAAAAGAATATTGAATTTTTGTTGAATATTTAGAAGTATCTGTAACTAGAAGGCTGATGGAATAGCCTCAACTCAGCCTTGAGTTCTTTGTGAGGCTGAATGCAGTTCTTCCAGTTCTTATCCTGATGGTGGAGGTCTGTAGCTGCAGGTTCCCGTAATGCAAACAGTACTCTAAGCAGAGGGTGGTTGTACGACTGTACTGTGACTGTTTTCTGAAATGGTTGCAGAACTGGGGACAAAAAACCCTGCCTGTTTTTGGGTAGATAAAAATGGAAACTATGAGAGTTGGATTTTGGATTCTAAAAGCAGTAGCAGAAGTGCAGGTAATAATGGAATATTGTTTGATGAATAAGTTGCTATATGATATTACAGACAGGTTTTCTTTAGCTGTAATTAGTCAGAAAGCTACCAGTGTATGGTGTTGGAACAAAATGAAATGTGTTATAAATCTGGATGATAATACTGAGGAATCTTTGCTCTTAAAGGAGCCTAATTGCATTGAGTCATAAATTTGGGGTTTGGAGAACTGACACGTGCAATTGGTAGCTTAATTAGAGAGATAATTGTAAAGCTTTCTGGCTTCTTTTGCTCTTAAGAGTGGTTAAAACTTGCAAGCTGTGTTTGGTCACTTGCTCACTTGGTGTCCTCTCAGTTGATTCTTTCAGTTTGGAATCTGCCAGGTCAAACTTACTGAAGTCTCTCTTAACACTGTTTTATTATGCAACAAACTGGTAGATTTATTAATAAGGAAATGATCTAAGTTCCTCATTATGAACTGTAACAGCCTGAGAGCTAATTGCAATTTACACAGCATCACGTAAAATCCAAGCAAATTTTTTTTTTTTTTTTAAACTCAGGACCTTACTTTAAATATTTGACTTGGAGGCACGTGAAATGCATATGTTTGATGGCAGTGATGGCAAATGATCTCTTTATTACTTTGTTTTGGAACTTTTCTCCCTTTCATTTTTATTCTATGCCTTGTTACCAAATTTTCTCAATATTTTGGAAACTGCTTTACCTACTCAGTGAAAGCTGTTCTCATTGCTCTTCTAAGAGAGCTTCAACCAGACTGATATGTAAAATAACTTTTTTTTCATACAAAGATTTCATTGCATGGACTTTCAGATTGGGAACTGCTGGGAGGGTGTATGGAACTTCCCTTGCTTTCACTTTGTTAGATTAAAGCCTGCTGATACCTGGTGTTTTCTTTGTGAGGAAGTGTGTGAAAGCGTTTTGCCCCTTGTTTCTTGTTAGATGAACTGCAGACTTCAGAACACTTTCTGAACGGTTTTCTGCAGTTTGAATTTGATATTTTTTTTACCAGCTTTTATTTATACTACTGAAGTTCCTATAGAAATGAAAAATTGATTTTATATTGATTTGTTGATCTCATCGTCCTGTGATGGAGGACTAAAATCTGCTCAATTCCTTTCTGCTGACCTCTGTATGCATTAGCCACCTTTGCCAAGGACTTTGCTGGAGTAAAGTTTTGTTTGTCTACTGTGACATGTAGCACTTGGCAGATGCTCACCACGATACAGGTTCCTGTTAGATGAGTGTTGTCTGGCTGTTCAGATCTCTCTGCATTTAGCAGGGTATCGGAGGGACTTTATTTTGGCTTGGACTTTCCTTACACTCAGCATGCAGTGCTGCTTTTGTTGTTCGTCTCTTCAGCAGCTTCTGTGCCCTTTGTATAAATGGCAAATGGTTGATCTAGCAGTAAAAGTGTTGGTTTTAATAGGGCATTTGGGGGACCCCACTGAGAATGACTCGTCCCTCGAGAGGGAAACCACAATATGATGACGTTTTACACTTTTGTGACAATACCCTGCACCAGGCAGCTGTACATCTCGGCAAGTTGTGCATGATGTATCTGTGTAGTTTAGGTGAATTCTGAATCAGTGTTGATTGGTAGTTGCCATTTTTTCAGAACTTTAACTCCTTACACATTGCTGGCTGTTTTCGCAGGCGTGCCTGGTGTGCTGGTGACCTGTAGGCACCTGTCCTCTCAGAAGTGTGCTCTAACTTCACCTGGACTGTGGCACTCCAGTCTGCTTAGAAACTTTTTTCTACTCTTTCTGACTGTCTTTTAAGGAAATGTCACCGATGTCTGGACACTAGCTATCTAAACTTCACGATTTATTATTTTCTTTGGTTGCTGTGTTCACTTAACAGATGGACTGCAAAGTTCCTGATCACACACATGCCTTGCTTGCCTCTCCCCAGGCTTGGGGCAGTTTTGACTGGTGCTGGTTGAACTATTTAAGCAGTATGTTATGATGTGAATTCTTTCCCTTCTGCTCTAGGAGGTGGCAGGGAACTTGAGGGTGGTAATGGCAGGTTTGTGTTGTCTTTGTCAGCTTGGTGAGGATATCTCAAATCAAAGGAAATGCTGACAGCTGAAGGTTGTGCTTTGGTTTTAGTTCTTTGTAGCACGCTGCTCTTGGGTGTTCTTAAGCTCATTCTTTTGTCAGGAGAGTTAAAGAGTGGAAAGAACTGGAAGGGAGTTGCGTGTTTGTGTTCCACATGCAAGACTGTGTTGGAGACCTTGAGCTTACTGAAATTCTATACTGAAGGAAGATTAAATTGAAATGTTGTTGGGTATATGTTCCTCACCCCTGTTGTTTGCAGAGTTTACTTTTTGGTGTCTGTGCTTAAGTACGTGAAGGTTTTGTCATCACTCGCCAGGGCTGCACGAGTTAAAAGCTGTTAGGAATTTTGTGTTGTTCCGTTTTCACCTGCCTGTATCTGAGGAATGGATCGTTTGGAATCATAAAACATGCTGTGGTCTTTGAACAACTTTGTGCTGACCTAAGACCCACGATCCTCTTCCTTGCAGCTGAACCCCCCTATGAATGGAAAGTGAATTGACTAGCAGGGAATATCTGATGAGGGATAAGAGAAGGTGTCTTCCCCCAGATAATCTCTAGCCTAAAACTGTTGCTGAGTTTTAAAAGAAGTTTGGCTTCCCGCCTTGAGCGTGTCCCTTTAAGGAATACTGGTTTTAACCTTATTACTTAAAGCTCCTGTGACTTAACCCTCTTAATTCTTTACAGCCAAATGCTCCTCTAAGGAGACTCCAGCATTTTCACCAAGGAGACACGATTATTTCATACACAAGAATTGCAGAATGGCACTTCTGAACATTGGTGCACCCACTGCTTGTTCTCTCAGCCGACATCAGTATCAAAATAATATTCAGCTTAAGATGCATCATTAAAATAAATAAATCATACGCGAAGGGACATCTTGAGCAGCTCTTTTGTCCAGGCGTAGTCTGAAGTATGTGGCCAACCCATTGCTGTCTTTGCAGGCCTCTCATGAGGAACACTGGAGCTAAGCCCACAAAACCCTTTGTTCTTCTGAGCTTTTGAGCCAGCACTGTGGTGCAGGCACTCAAGCTGGGTAGCTGGTGGTGCAGTGTGTGTAGTGTGAACCTCTGCAGCTGGATCACGGCTTGGAGCCTCGCGTGTTGCTAGTGATGCGCTGTGGTTCTAAACCTTCACGAGATGTTTCCCTGGCTGCCTCTGTTTCAGTTGCCGTAGCTCTCATGAGTGTGGACCTCTGTTAGGAGCAATGGACACGATCCTTTGATTGCAGTAGCTTTTTACCACGGGCATTTTTTTCTTTTTTTCTGTATCACTACATACCTGATCACGATCAGAGAGTATTATAAACTTCAAGCATCAGGAGCTGTGTGCTTTATTTTACCTTGTGTTGAACACGGGCATCTTAAGTATCCCAGGGTCGTTTTAAGACAGTTCTTCAGCAAATCCTTGATCGGATTATTCAAAAACTGCTGTACAAAATGACCTCTTTCAGATGTATTTTTAAAAAAATTGTTCAGAATTAATTTTGAATGATATGGCAAAAAAGTTCCATATGGTCAGGTGGTGATGGCTGTGTATGATGAGACTCCTGGACAAATTTCACTTAAGCTGTAATATAAACTGAAAAAAAGTCTGCTTGGTGCATGTAGTTTAGGAGGAATGAATACAAAGTATATACAAATGTAGAGAAATTTACATTTCCAGAAGGAAATCCTATAGGAATACCTGCTTTTCTTGAGGGTTTTCATAAATTTTTTTTTTTGGGGGGAAATAGCCAGGGAATGCAGACTTGTGGTGATTCTTCACAGTCTTCCGTTCCAGCACCCGCAGTCACTGCGGTGTGTTATAACTGCAGGTACACCAGAGATCTGCAAACTGCAGTCCTGGAAACTTTTAATAACTGTTCTCCCGTAATGACAGGAGTAAAAGACGCTACCTGAGATATGCCAAGATAGATTATCAGCTTTGGGTGAGGAAGGAATCTGACTGCTGAGTTAACAGCTATGTGCATTGTAGAAAATTGTGTCATTCCAATGTTCTTCACTTTCCCACTTTCACGCGCTGCCCTCCATCAGGCTTTCTTTAAAAGCAAGCGTGCGTTGTTCTTCAGAGCCCTCTTGGAAAGGTGCACTTCCTCTGGTGCTTCTTAAAAATCTTCCAGAAAACTGGAACTGCCTTTGTTCCTGGATGTGGGAATTGTAATACCACCAAAATTGAAATAATGTTTCATAGACTGGTAAGTTCTTATTTTATGAAATAAATTAATTCTCTTTCCTAGTTCACGTATGCGCCAGACTAAACGATCATTTGGACCTAAAGATGTTGTATGCTGCGTGAATTTGGCAGGTGGAGTAAGTGTGGGGCTGTTGGGAAGGAGGAAAGGGATGTGAGACAGTGGTGTTTCTTTCAGCTTTCCTGCCCGTTACAACTCGCCGTGTCTGCAAAATTTTATTAGATTTTCACATATCAAATTAAGCACGTAGGGTCTGTGTATTCTCCATTTTAATAGCAGATCTTTTGAGGAGATTGACTGCTTAGAAACACTGTAGTTATAGGGCCTGAATGGGTTGTTGTAGTAATCTAATATGACCCTCTGTAGGACACAGTACTTTTTCGATCTAACAACCTGTAGTCTTTCAGAAAACAAAGCGATTCTGAATTAGATCTGTTGAAGGATTTACTGCATTTCTAGGTATCCTTATGCTGCTTGTCATCATGCACAACAGATGTGTGCTTTTTAGCCTGCGCGGTTGCTTAGCCCTACCATCACAACCCCAGAAGTTGATGTGTCTTTGCTCAGACTGGGTTGAGCTGTGGTGAAATTCCACCCTCCCGTCAAACCTCTTCAGTACTGTAAAGATTGGTAAAAAGGGGATTAGGTCATGCCTATCTCTTGAATGGGAGTACTTGGCTGATCGGACTGTAATGAGAAACATACACGTTTTTCATTTCTCGAGAAGAGATCACGACATGCCACAACCTGTCAGACTGGTATTTTTCATCAGTGTTTTGTTACGTTTTGCTAGGGACGAAGAGCGTGCTTTAGCTGAGCGCTAGCAACAGAGCTGGTGTTGTGAACCTGAGTCTGTAGTTACCATTCTGTGTGTATCTGCCACTCCAGTCAAAGATATGGAAATGTGTTCAAGCTCCATTGGAGCGGAGCAGCATGTGACTGAAGTGTGAATATGTGAGTTAACCCTGTGTGTGCTGGTAGAGGCTTACACTTCATTTTTTCAGGGAAGAGCTGGTGGTGCTGGGGGCGAAATAAGGATGACATAATTTTTAGAAACAAGTGGTTTAATTATATAAATTTATAGAAAGTAAACAGTGAGAAGTGTTTTATTGGTACTTTTCCTGGAGATGCTGGAGGAGATGCCCTGCTCCGGGAAGAGAGGAACAAAGGTGACTGGCGATATTTCATGGTGTTAGTGATGCAGAATTGCAAAGCTGCATTAGCGTGGATAAAAGAGAACCAGCTGGGCTGAAATTACTTTAGGAAGAGCTGATAAGAGATTTTGCTGCAATAGCGCTAGAGATCTACTGCATGTAGTCCAGGATTTAAATGTGGCTAGAAATCTCATAATATGTTTACAGAGGAGTGTTCCTGGGCATTGTTACTGTGGCAGACTAATGTTCCACACCAGAGGACAAATGCTGCTGGTGATGGCTGGGTAGGGAGCTGTGTTGTCAGGCATATTCATTGTCAAAAAGTGACCGAAGCCGCCAGAGCAATACAATTAATGGTAGGTGAGGCTTCAAGAAGTGCAAAGGATGCTGAAGAGGAGCTGAACGTGGAATTGAACTTGTTTTGAGTGACCACAATTAAACTTAGACCAGCAGCTGTGAAACACCTCAAAAAGCTTTTTGGTAAAGTCAGGAGCTTGAGTACAGAGGAGGGCATGGAAATCTGTGAAGCTACAGGGACAAATATTAACATCTCAAATAACAAAGAAAGGCTCCACCTGGAAAGCAGCCCTAGAGCTGCTGATTCACCTGGTCACTGTGTCAGGGTACAGTGCACAAGCACAGAACTTCTGTGAGCAGAAACAATCAGTTTGTAAAGGAAGGTGTATCTTGAGGATCAGGAAGTCCAGGGATTAAGGCAGGGGCTTCCAACTCAGCAGATGAGATGAGCTCTTCTAAAGGATATTAAATCAGATAACATCAGGTGCTTTAGTCACACGAAAATGAGAAGCAGGAAACCACGGCGCACAGGATCAAGGTGCAGAAGGGAGGTGCAGTAGGTATGATTCCTGGGCTGCACCAGTTGTTTCTTATAAGGATGTCATTGAAAGTGATACACAGATATACAGGTGGGAGCAAAGCTTCAGCACCTTACTGAATTTGAGTTAGGTGAACTCTGGCTTAGAGTACTGAGATACACAACACTTGAAATCTGAAGTCTGGTAGCGGAAACTTATTGCTGTAAGCCAGCAGTGACATCACCTAATTGGAGAACAAGATACGTGGTTTCTGCAAGTGGGCAGACAGAAAAGGAGATAAGGGATGATTGTGGGCTACAGATGCATCTTAACCTCTAAAGCAGGGGAGGCTGTGATGCTGTGAGTTTTAAAATCAAATTTAAAAAGGCATAATAAAAGCTTTACAGATGGATGGAAAGTAACTGGATATAAATTGGGTGTAGGCTTGCAAGTAGCAGGTTGTTCTGAGGCAGACTCTTGTTCATGGATGAAACAAACATCTCTCCGTAGCTGACGTTTGTTTTTGAAGAAATCTGGAACTGGCAGAAGAAATGTAAAGTTGCCTGGGAACTGGTTGTAGCAGAGGCTAGTGGCATTGAAATGATCAGTGGGAGAAGCACTGAAGTAGAAATGTGGGTGTGTCAAATGTGTTTTAAAGCTGACTCCTAAAGGTATAATTGATTTGGAAGTAGGTAAGTATAATGCGGAGGATTAAATGACCCCAAGGGCAGCCATAATGAAAATGAGTTGGTAGTAAGTAGAGTTATGAGTTTAAAGGCAAATGAGAAGAATTTCTGAAAAACAAGGATCTTAGTGAAAGGAGAAGTGCTGAGGAGCCCTTTTGTCTCGGTGCCATATTGGAAAAGGTGAGACAGTATATGGTGGTGGAAGTGTTCTGAGCAGAGAGGGAAATACAGAGGCATAGCTAATTCATCCATGAGTGCTGTGCCTTGCACTGGCCGAACCTGTTTGGAAAAGATGAGCTCAGGTAGGGCTAAATGGAGAGGGTTGAAGTAAACATGACTGACTCGCCCTTCCTTTCGGTATCTATGGTGAGAAGACAAGGATATTGTGATGTTTTCCAACTGATAAACAGGTGCTGGTGAGATCTAGGACTTATTTCCAGGAAAAAAACATCAGATAATCAAAGAAAGCCACATAGGATGGAGTATACTACTGGCATAAGATATAATAGGTAAAATTGTGTCATGAAATAGAGCCTGACATAGAAATAAGGAATTGTTTTGAATGGATTAAGTGATATGCAGAAATGCAATCAGGAAATCCAAGGCACAGATGGAACTGAATTTGGCAGGGGGTGTGAAGAATAACAAACAGGGATTCTACAGGTACATTGGTCAGAAGTGACAGACCATGGAGAGCGTACCACCTATGGAAAATGAGAAGGGAGAGCTGGCTTCAACAGACATGGAGAAGGCTGAGGGATTCTAATGAGTTCTTTGTCTCAGTCTTTGCTGGCAGTCAGGTTTCTTGTGTTTCTCACATCCCTGAACCTCTAGGCAGTGGCTGGGGCAGCAAAATCCCTCCCATTGTAAGACTGGAGCAAATCCAACACTGCCTGATGAGGCTGATGTAGTTGCCAAACTATTCTCTGTCATACTGAGGAATTTGCGACTGAAGTCCCTGCCTGCTACTGGAAAAAGGGAATGATCTAGACAGTGGGGTTGTCTGCATTGTCAGCAAGTTTGCTGATGACATCCAGTGGAGTGGTGCAGTTGATACAGCAGAAAGAAGGCATGCTATTCAAAGAGACCTGGACAACCTTGGAAAGTGGGCCTCAAAAGTGAACCAAATTAGGTTCAACGACACTAAGTGCAAGGTGTTGCATTTGTGGTGGGGGCAATCCCAGACACGATGCTTGACAGCAGCCCTGAAAAGGAGGATTTGGGGGTCCTGATAGATGAAAGACCTCTCATAAGCCAGTCCCTTTCTGATCTGCCCTCATCAGGCTCCACCTGCAGTACCTCATCCAGGTCTGGGGCCCTCAGTACAGGAGCAATGAGGAGCTACTGGAGTGGGTCCACGAGAGGGCCTTGAAGTTGCTCTGAGGGCTGAAGCACCTTTCTTATGAAGAAAGGCTAAGAGAGCTGTTCTTGCTCAGTCTGAAAAAAAGCAGGCTTTGGTGGAATCTCCTTATGGCATTCCGGTCCTTAGTAGGTGCTTGTAATCAGGAGAAAGACTGATTTTTTTCTTGGTCTGATAGTTATAGAACAGGGGGGGTGGTTTTAGCTGAGATAAATTAGGAGAAAATTGTTGACTCAGAGGAGGGTGGTGATGCCCTGGCAGTGCTGCCCAGAGAGCTGTGGTGCCCCATCCCTGGAGGTGCTCAAGGCTGGGCTGGTTGGGGCTCTGAGAAGCCTGAGCTGATGGGGGCATCCAGCCCGTGGCAGGGGTTGGAAATGGGTGGGCTTGGAGGTCTTTTCCAGCCCAAGCATTCTGTGATTCTGCAGTTCAGATTCTTGTGAGGACAAAAGTTAGATGTGGTGACTCTAAAGGCCGCTCCAGTTTTGTGATCCTCACAGGACAAAGTTCACTATGATATGAATTATTGCTGACAACTGCTCAGTTGTAACAATGATACAACAAACTGCTTAGAGGGAGATTTGCTCACACTAAGTTATTACCAAAGGCTGTTCATTTCAGATAACAGTTTCAATACTAGTAGTATTTAGCCTGATGGAATTTCAGTATAATACTTATGGAGGCCAAAATACATGCAGACCACATAGATTTCAAGGTAACTGTTTTGGGCATAATCCTTGTCAGTAGCAACACTTGGTTACAGTTCAGTTCTCTATACTTGCAGCATCAAATCAAAAATGTTGGCAGGTGAGTGCTACAGTGTTGAGGAGACGTAGCTCCTTCCAGTACTGCAGTGCTGCCGTGGGGAACGGGCGTTCAGCTTCTGCTCTCAGGTGGGGGTAAAATCCAGTGCTTGTTTTGGTATCCGTCCCTAGCTAAATTTTGGGAAACATATTCTGTCTTTACAGCCTTGACTTAAAATATCCTTTTCAGCTTTCTCCTAGCGGAATATAAAAAAGTAAACACCTGAAGCAGAACAAAAGAAATCCTGAAAGTTGATGAGACTGTCTGTCCTAGCTCTGCAATTTGTCTTTGTTCACCGAGGGACCAGTGTTGTGTAAGCAGTCTGTGAATGCCAGGAGTGAAGTTAGACTTGCACGGAGTTCCTCCTCAACCCGTGTTCTGCTAAATCCCTCATCCCACTGTGGGAATCTCATTTGGTTATGCCATAGCTGATATCCTTAGGATTTCTTCTACTTGTTGTTAGTGCTTGCATTCAGCTTATTTCTATCTTCTCTATATTATGTTTTTATATGTTTTGTGAACCAAAGCAGTGAAAAAAGTAAGATAATTTTAACATCTTACTAAACTATTTTTCAAAATAGATTAATTCTTCTCCATTATTTGTTTCAGGAGAACACAGGTGCTGTTTTTCCTTGGAGCTTATTTCTTGCAGTGTAGTGTGGTGGGATGTTTTTATTAAAAACAACAACAAACAAAACCTGGATCCACCTGGCATACACACCATTGCATTGAGTATCTCTTCTAACAAGTGTGCTAAACTTGAGTTGAACAATGATACACGTTGCTATTCTGGCAGGCTTGTGTTCAGTCGGGTTTGACAAGTAGCTGTGTTCAGTTCATTGCTTGCTTGCCATCCTGTACCTTAAATTGAAAGTACCAGAAGGTGCTGAGGCCTCGGTTAGATGGCGTTCCTTTCTGATATGGTTAGTCAGCAGCCTTTTTTTCCAAGCTGTTCCTGATTTAATCTAAATCTGACCAGGAAGCACAGAAGCAAAAGTCATTCATGAATCTGTACAGATGACACTCTAGCCATAGGAAATGAATGCAAGTTACGTTATTCTATCTGTAATTCTTTCTTTTTCTTCTTTGTTTGGCACCAGACAGAATACTTGTGTCTTTCTTGTAGCTGTTAACATTGCTGTGACCAGGTGGTGTCATTTGATCTGATAACTCCAGCAAGACATTTAAATGGTCTTTACCTGTGCATGCCTGAGCAGCTGCTGCACGTGCTTTGTCTTGGAAGAAAAAGTGAAATTCATTTTAAAAAAATAATACTGCAA
This sequence comes from Perdix hodgsoniae, assembly GCA_035772895.1. Classification (NCBI taxonomy): domain Eukaryota; kingdom Metazoa; phylum Chordata; class Aves; order Galliformes; family Phasianidae; genus Perdix; species Perdix hodgsoniae. Next base: position 300,539 of record JAPSGF010000129.1, read on the forward strand.
ACATTTCTGAATTAGGTCTAAACTAGTTGAACTACTTGTTTGTCAGCAAGATTGTTTTACCAACTCAAAGTGGCTTCTATCAGATTTGAAATGTGTCTTCTTGCCTGCTGGCGCAAGGGGCTATGGCTTTCATTTTATGCATTTCCTTAGTTTTTGACAGCTATTGACATATGTGAGTTAAGGTCTGTTTTGTGTAAAATTAAACAGTGCAGGTTTTGCTCACGTTATCAACTCAGGCACTTCCATTAATGTAAAAAATCACATTTCTTAATCTCACAGAGAAGAGTAAGTTATGCTACTGAAAATCTGCAGACCTTCTTTCTTCCTTGCTCTGTATTTATCTTTATCTGTAAATTTTGAAAGGCTTGATGGATTCTTTTTTTTTTCCTTCTTTTTCCTAATTAGGCACAGATAGAGGAGTAGGCATGCTGTCTCTTCTGATCATAAACTATGAAATGTTCAAGGGAAATCTGTAGCCTGCAAGCAACTGCTTCAAGCAAAAGAAATGAAGCACAATTCAACAGTATGTCTTCCAAGGAAGAGTCACACACTGAATAACTAACTCAAGTATTTTGCATAGGGTTTTTGTTGTTTGTTTGTTTTAACTAATGAAATAAAATAATAGCTGCAGCAGAATACTGGAGAGAGGAAGCGGCTTGGATTCCTGTTTGGTTCACCTCTTTGTTGGGGAACCAGGTCACCTGACAGAGCTGTCTGTGTTGCCAGCATCAGGAGGATTAACCTCTCCATAATCTCTGTGCTTTGAATAAGAGATTTTGTTCCTGTCCTCACTGCTCAGTTCAAAGCAGCTGCTGAGCAGAAACTCCAGGGAATCTTCTGAAACGTGCGTATGTGTTGGTTGGCCAAGGAAGGAAGAAATAGATGATAGAGGATTTCACCTAGCTGTGCTTTTCAGCAGCTGGCTTTAGTGTTTGGACGTTACATCTGTACAGGTTGAGTTCTTCTGCAGAATCAGAGGCATTGGCTATACCCTCTGTTGCTGTCTTGTTTAAAATATGCCTTCTTACAGACATAGGTTCAAATATGTTTCTCAATCACCATCCTTTGCTTCTCTCTCTACCCCATGCAAACACTGGACAGAAGCATCTCTTGATTTGTTAATTGCGACGTAGCAAAATTTTGGTGTGTGTTTTCTCTATTCAAATTCTCTATTCAAAACACAAATGATCCAAACAGTCAGAGGTGATGCTAAGCCTGCCCCAAACTAGGAGGGATTACACAGCCAACCTGTGTGTGTGTATCCACCCCAGAGGAACAAGGACTGTAGCAATAAGGAACTGAACCTTGCTTGTAGCCCCTCAGAATCTGGAGTTGTAAAGCACACTTCTAACTAGGCATCTGAGTGTGGTGTCTCTGCACTTGCTAGAATTAGTTTTTCAGCCTGCACTGAGATGATTATTATTGTCAGAGAAGCTGGAGAGGTGAGTGATGATGTAAAGGGCTCTCAGGAGAGCACTGTTTAAACTTGGCAAAACTTTTGGGGCTCTGCCGCTCCGTCACAGGAGATGATGAAAACTGGAAACCTGAATCCTACTGGAAACTTTTAGGAGTTTTTTTGACCAGCATTTAGGAATGGGTAATGAGATGTGTTTTTAGTGGGAAGATCTTTTGCTTGGGCACCATGAAGCTGTCATTGCAGCAGTTCCCAAAACTGACAGAAGATGGCTTATGACTCTTCTTACCTGAATGGTGACTTGAGGCTCTGCTGTTGGTCTTATTGGTGCTTGGTGAGGAAGTCTCCTGGGCCTGATGGTCAACCAGTTGAACAGTGGGACCATACTGGCAGGAGAAAAGGGGATAGGTAGCCCTGTTTTGTGGAAGAGCTTCAGCAGTGACTCGTTTCACCTGGCTTTGGGAATGCCCCTGAAGTTTCTGCCTCCTCCCCTCTCCTACATAGCACAGCCACACAAGCAGCCTAGAACTGGAAGCTTCTACGCTTTGTTTCTAACTGCATTTCATATGAAAACTAGAAGATGTTTTATGGGTTGTTGAAGTGTTGGATTCACCAGCAGTGCTGATCTCTTAGGGGTGTTGTAAAATTCAAGAATTGCATCCTCTACTTTCTTCATTGCTTCCCAGCATCTGTCTCCATTTTCTTTGTGGCTGTATAGCTCCTGAGTATTTGCTTTTTACCTAGATAGGAGAAACAATGTTGTCAAGCTCCTTTCGGCTGCTGTTTATCTGAAATCAATTGAATGCTTCCTTCTGACTTTCAGGAAGCTCATTCTGAGGTCAGCTGTAAGTCAACTTCTTGCAGCTTCCTTGCTGCAAAGCAGGAGTTTCAGTAAGTACGAATGCACAATGCAAAAATTATTTGAGCTGTGGTTTACAAAAAAGCTTGTCAATGTTTTAAGCATTTTGCTGGTAAAATCTTCAGGGATTTATTGGGTAAAACGATAGGCATATTTTTAAAATACATGAGTCTTTTGAATACTTTAAGCAGAATGGCTTTTGTCCTTCGTGGTCATGGTATGTTGGTCATAGTTTACTGGTGCAGATTCTGCTCTGTGCTAGCTTTTCAGTCTTGGCATTTGCTGTTTTATGACTCCTTTCTTCCTCTCTGTGAACCTGTCCAGTACCAGTTGCTCCACTTAAAATATCTTCTAAACAAGTAACAAAACAACCTAGCAGGTTGGTAGTTTTGCTGAGCAGCACTGGTGTAGGGATCCTAGCAGAGCAGTCTGATGTCTGTTTTCATGTGTGGGGAGGAACCACTTGCAGATTGCAAACCTTATAGTGTCTTACATTTTGATAGTTGTCACAGCTGCTTTCTACAAGTTACATGCATAGTTTTCATTTCATTTTCCCTGTCCTTCCAGTTAAATGCTTTTGATCTCAAGGTTGTTTTTTGGGGGCTTTTTTTTAAATTGAGATACTGGTTTTATTTTTATCTTAGCTTCACTATTGCAGTTGCCTCAGCTTGTGTTCTATAGCACTATCTTTGTGTGTGTGTGTGTGTGTGTGTGTGTGTGTGTGTGTGTGTGTGTGTAAATTGCTGCTCTCTGATAAATTTCTGGAAGTGCCTTTCACGTTTTTGAATTTCTGCTGTTGAAGTTGCTCAAGGAGTATTTCAGGTAGGTGAGTTCTTGAGCTAAGCAACAAGCAAGAGTGCATATGAAAACCTGCAGTTCATGGGCATGAAAACCTGTGTGTTGTTAAGTCAGTGTGTCAAACCAAATCTGGTAACAGATTAACCTGTAAATAAGATCCAGATGTCTCTCCAACTGTCTGAGTCAATTTTGTCATTGGAAGTGTTAGAAGCCTACGTATATTAATTGCCCGCTGCATTAAACGAATGTAGAAAGTAAACTGAATTCTCACCTTTCTTTTGCAGGAAATGTCTTTTAGGGAGGTAGGGTCTTGTAATAGAAGGCTTTTTTTTGCTAATAGGAGTTGAGTTTTATTTAAAAATAAAAAGCAGAGAAGCACAAAACGAAAAAGAGAAAGATGGGAAAATACCCTTTGTAGAAGGGGTCTGCAAAGCTGGTTCTTTATTTCATGTATACCTTGTAAATCTGCTTTTTGTGTTTGCAGCTGTCAGAAGGGGCTTTGATCTGCTGTGGTTACTGGGTAACTTTTGTGTAAGGATGAAAGAAGTGGAGCATTATAAAACTGATGTAGACAGAGCTGTGCTGTATATAATGATCAAGTTTTGTGCAAAAGATGAGCTGGAAAGCATCAGTATCTGTAGGAGGTATGAAATTATGTGGTTCACCACGATGATCAGGCTGGATATTGAACAAAATAGACAGATGTTTTGGTATATAATATCAATTATATACCAGTACATTGATATTATATATTATATCAAGTGTTGATGTACTAAATGTGCATTTGCCCATTTTTCCGTAAATTGCCCATCCTGCTGTTCTGTTATCTCCAAGTTCTTGAGAATGAAATAGAGTGGAGAATGCTCCAGATGGACTGCTGGTGTGCTGTGTCACTCTGATGTCCATGAGCTATGGCAGTAATAGAGCAGGTTTAGACAAGACAATGATATATAACTTCTATGTATAGCAAAATTTGCTTTTTCTTGATGGATTTCAGTACCTTGCCCACCGGAGTTCTGCCTGTACAGATGAAGAGCTCAGGGCAGCAAAAACTCTGCAAAGAAAAAAGTGATGGAGTGATTTTTAATGAGCCAAACCAAGCCGAAGTAGTTGCAGTATCCCTTACTCACTGGAAATACCTGTCAGGCCCAAGGTGTGAGGTGTCCAAGCTGTGGAGGGAGGCAGACGAGGAGAATGCTGTCTGCCTGTGGGTTCGTGGGCTTGCAGGCACCGCTGAATGCTAAACTAGCAGAGAACAGACAAATGCAGAAGGGGAGTAGCCAGTGAAGATTGGTTGTCTAGATGTTCACTGGGATGCATACTTTATGTAGTGCTTTCCTGGGTTTGCAGTCTCCAAAGTACTGAAGTTGAAATAGAGTTAATGTTATGTGCCAGAGGAATCTGAAAAACCCTTGCAAGGAGTCAGTTGTGCCCCACCTGCATTAAGTCACTGTCCTGTGGGCTGAAAAGGTGTCTTTTAGGAAGCATTGTTGGAAATGGTATTGTAAATCAAATAAACCTTGTAGCTTTGTCTCTGGACAGGATAATGAATTTGCAGATCATTTGGAGCAGGAAAATGCTAATTGATGTGAATTAAGAGGGAGTATAATTCAATGTCAAGACATCTGGCAAAACGGAAGTCCCTTGGGTAGATCAATTTGCTACCACAGGAAAGTGAGTAGAAGCTTTCCTTCCCCTCTGAGGGAATCCAGGAATGAAGGCGGTCAATTTTTAGATGTAGGTGGTTGCTGAAAGGAGCTTGCCTTCCTCTTGCTTGCGTGATTCCCAAAGCCTGGAGAAAGATGAGACAGGTTGTCCTGTGGGCATTTAGGGTGGTCAAATTGAAGAAAGCTCTTTGTTACGTGGATAGGAGTTGTAATTTTAAGGTGTTTATTTCTTGATTTCTTTTTATTAAAAATTAACACACTCACCCACTCCATTTATTCTGGACTACAGCTGAGAAAAACATAGTGGTTCAGGTGGGTTGCTGCTGAGGCCATCCAGATTTCCCCAGAACTGCTGCACTCAAACAGGTGATAGCTGTCTGAAGGATTTGAGTGTTAAGTCAGAAAAATTGTGTCTCCGGGTGCAACCTTTGTCTTTCTGGTACTGAAGGAAGTCTGTGCTGGATCCCTGCTCTCCGCCAGCAGTCGAGTAAAGTGGCATTTTGTAGTGGTTCTTCTTTCTTTTGCTGCCTAACTCTCTGGTCAGCCCAGCCCTCCCTTCAAATCAAGCTATAGCATAATGTTACCCTCCATTTATTTGCGTGTGATCTCAGCTGTTAGATCTGTTGGTCCACAAAGGTACCCACTGTATTTCCATCACGTCATTCTTGAAGGGCATACATAAAGCACTCTCCTCGCTGGGTTAGCAGAACAATGGTTTTATGTAAACCAATGGTTTGTTTTCCTTGGCAGAAAGACAAAGCATAATGTAATAAACATGACTTCAGTCTCCTATATGTCCATATGGTTGAAGTAATGTCTCGGTTGCAGTGACCGCTTTTGCTCAGCAGCACTCTGTGCACAGGGGATGGGCTCGGAGTAGACTTTGCTCTTGCCTGTGAAGGAGGCTGCTGCTGAGCCCATGTGGGTTCCTGGGGGCTCCTGTGCAGTTATTTTTCCCCTGAGCTTGTTCAGGAAAGTCTTTTCCTTCTGTACATAGTGCTGTTCTGAATGCGTGTGAGTACAGTGAAACACATCTTTTTAAACCTGTCTCAGGCTTGAAATGGCAGTGTGGTTGCACCATGATGAATTGGTGTAACAGGCTTGGGAAACCAGTAAGTTGCTGTTTAGTGCAGCTCTTTCCTTTTTAAAGCTGTGAAGGAGTGAGAAGAATTTCATAGCATAGTCAGTATTACTGCTGGATGTGCACTTGCCTTTACAGCATACCTTTGGTGCTGCAGGGCTTTTATAGGGAGCAATGACTGAGTTAAAATCATGGGTCAAGATTGCAAGGCTTCTGCTCCCTCCAGCTGAGAGCATCTTTTGTGATTCAGGTATTGGGAGAGGAAAAAAAAAGGAGGTGAGGATGTGCAGGGTTTGTGCATGGAAAACATTGGATTTCCTGGTGAAGGAAAAGTACCTGTGGGATCCTCATGGCAGAACCGGCCCTTGGCAGACGTGCCAGTACTGCACCACTTACTGGCCTCTGATGGGTCTATAAATAGCTTTCAAGAAGTGTGTAGGAGATTTTGAGCTTCTGACCCTGTTATGCTTGCAAATGCTAGAGCAATTGATCCAGGGTTCAGAGAACAAAATTGCTACTACAGGCTCATTATAGCTGATATAAATGTAACAGACCTCTAGGTCTAGAGAACTGCTTTGCCAGTGCTTCCGTGCCAAGCAGGATTCCCTCTGTTCCCTGTGCATGCTGTAAGGGCGCACAGGCAGTGATTTTGGTGTGGTGACTCAGTCTTGGATAGCTTGCACCTTTTGCTGTGGTCTTGTTCCTGTTAAAGCAACCTTTGCACCCGGTGCTGCATACTGCTGTGCACTGAAGTCTGAGCGCCTGTGAAAGGTGAGAAAAGCATGGAGGGAAATGGAAGTATGAATCGATACTGCTGTTTGGCTGGAAACAGCTACTGCAGAAGTTAGATTACCTGGCCTGCTCTCAAAAGCACATTAAGGCTGCACTCATGTCTCGCAGGGAAAAGGAAACTGTTCGTCAGATTGCTGATCATGAAAATGCATTTTGAATGCTCTGCTTTCAGCACTGCTTTTCTTTTTATGAGGACTAATTAAACCACGTCCTTTCATTCTTCTCTCTCCTCCCTCAGCCCGTCCATGGCACGTTTATTGGCCTCTGTGTAAGGATGTGGATCTTGTTGTAGAGTTGCGAGTGACCAGCTGATAAGTCATGTGCTAGATTTAGTGGGGACGTAATCTTTTGGCCATCTGCTCAGGCACTCCCTGCGTCTGCATCCCTCTGATTTGCAAGCAAATGTTAAAGGTGAGATGGAATCTGCGCTGTTCAGAACAGCCACGTTCCCTTTATGTGAATGTGAGCCTGTTCCCATTCAGAAGCGTTGTGTAAAGGCATTGTCTGAACGTGACAGTAATTTGGCACGCCTAATTCTAATTCACTGGCTACATATATGGTGCACCTAGTCAGAAGAATACCCTTCAGATAGTAGAGTGGGCATAAGAATTTCTCTGTAAAATTGAGGTGTAACATTAACATATGTTCTTCTGTTCTATTCCTCCACCCACCCCCCACAATGATTTTAAACCTTTTCTGCCATCTTGTGTTTTATTTTTCCTACTCTTTCAAGAGTCTTTTTTTATTCTCCAGCCTTTTGTAGCATAAGGACAATTGCAGACTGTGAAAACCTGGTTTATTTACTTATTCTTGCTTTTTATGAAGTGTCACAGGCGGGACTTGGATTTAAATGTTTTCTTGTCTGTAGAGAGGCACCATAATGGTGAATGATCTCCAAGGAAAATTATTTGTATGAACTGAATGCTTACACCAATTTTCCTTGCGTTTTTTAAATTTTTTATTTTTCCATCTATCTGCCTATTTTTCATCCAGTTATTTCAAAGCAACCTGTCTACAGTCGAATAGCTTTTACCAGTACACCCTAAATTATGGTACAGCGTATGTCAGATATGCCAGTCTTTCATTTTTCCCTCTGCAATTAAATGAATGTTTCCTTGCACAGCGAGGGCAGGTGCATCTCTGCATCTCCATAATGCAGTGCTCACACATGACAGTGCAAAGCTATGCGACTCCTTCCTTTCTGACTTCCTCTCATTTTTGTTTCCCATGCTGTCCTTCCCGTGCAGTGTAGCAGTGGTGTAGGCAGGCTTTGTTTGCAAATGTTATTTCTCAAAGCTCGGAGTGACTGTGGTAAGTGGGATGAGCGAGTCAGGACATCTCTCATCTAGGTCTTTCACTTAAAATCTTCACCTTCAGCTTTCCACATTGTGGCACTACAGAAATAACTGTATCTATAAAGCTTGGTATTGCTGAGTGCTTTGGAGAATGGCTTCCTTTGCTTTATTTTATAGAGGCTACTGTTTTGTACAGCTTGATTTCTGTCTGCCTTCCTCCTGTTGAGCCATCAGGACATCAGTGAGTCTTCAGTCTCTGTTATCACACTGAGTGTTTAACTGCTGATGCTTCAGGTTTCTTCATATCCTTTTTGCTCCTCTGTGCTGTTTCTTGGTTGCTTGGCATATAGGAGCTCCCTGTGAGCTGGTGTGGGTTCAAAGCTGTCTCCCAAGCCAGTGAAACAGCTGTACTGTGTGAGCTGCACCTATGCTGTGGTTTTTACACAACACCTGGGAAACGCTTTTCATTGAGCTAACAGAATAAAAACAATTCCAAGTCATTCTTCTTGGGAGCTTTTTGGACATGTTATGTAAACTCGCAGAAGGAGTTACCAGTGCAGATGAGATGCCCAGATCAGTGACCTGCTCTTATAGATAAGCCGTGCCTCTGAGCTGACAGTGTGATTTGTTCTGTGCAGGCTGTCAAATGAACCTCTTAAATATTAAAAGTTGAGGGCATCCTATACACATAGCACCTGTAGCACATCACATGGACAGCTGCAGAGACCGTGTCCATCTCTGTGTCTAGAGGCTGAATCCCTTTTCTGTGTGTGAAATAATGTAGGATTTCTGCAGTGTGTGCTTCCACTTCCCTGCAAACAACCTTGGAACTTGTTTCCACCAGAGAGACTGGCTGAAGCTTACTGCATGTCCCTCTCTTTCTCCCTTATCCCCTTCCTCCAGCACATGCGCTTCTTTCCTTGTCTCCTGCCTTTTGCTGAGGAGAGGAGATAAGCAGGTGACTGCTTGCTCCAAGGCAGTATTTACTCATGAAACGTCTACTTTTGTATGATATTCAGAGGCACCTATGGAAGTGAGCAGATTGCCCTCCCTGTGTCTCTGAGGTTAGACAGATTGATTTGGAGATTAGAAAGGTATCTGCATCTTCCACCAGCACTGCGTGTTTTGCGTGCACCATTAACTTCAGCATCGGGAATGCTTCAGGCTCTGAAACTGGGAGAGAATGGGCCTCTGTTTTGGACCTACAGCTTGTAGGCCCTGCAGTCTAGTTGAAAACTACAGCTCTTGAAAAGTTTATTTTAAATGATTCTCATACTGTTATTGGTACAGCATTTCCTTCTTGCAAATACCTATTGGCAAAGCAAAATTTATCAAATATTAAGAGTGTTCTTCATCAATATACCCTACTACAGCTCTGTTCATGTAACTGTGTAACGTCTTTTTCCCCTTTTCCCTTTCCCCACCCCCAATATTTTTCTTGGAAGTTAGACTCTGCAAACTTTTGCTATGTGTTGGATGTTTTTGTTTTTTTTTTGGAGGAAAGTTGACCACCTCAGTTCTTTAGCTCTCCTTTTTGTCACTCAAGTGTATCTTCTTTTCTAGCTTAAATATGTTTTCTTCTTAGTTTTAATTTTCCACTGTGAAAACTAGCTGGTGCCTGGAGATGTCTCATTTAGTGCTTATGCTTAGCAATCCCAGTGAGGATATGAGCTTTCAAAACAGAACTCTAAGCACAGTCTCCCCTAGGTAAACATAGTCCTCCTTCGGTATGAGAAGACCAGTGCTGTTTTGTGTTCTAACCATTGTTTTCGATAAATATTATCCTGGAATTTAATTAGCAGAGGAAAGTTCTGAAAAGTGATGTTTGAATGCAGACTTCCATTTATTTGGCTTGGCAGGTTAGTTTGATTTACAGATGTTGTACCAGGGATACTATTCAGGCTTGGTTATTTTCAATTTCAGGAGAGATTCTTTGCTTCTAAAGAAATCTGTATTTCTTTTGGAGTATTTATGTTACTTTGTGAGGTTGTATGAAATGACATCTTACTAAGCAGAAATAATTTACTAAGCAGAAAAAAACAATTCTAAGATTTCTGTGCATCACAGAATCACAGAATGGCCAGGGTTGGAAGGGACCTCAAGGATCATGAATATTTAAACCCCCACGCCACGGGCAGGGCCACCAACCTTCACATTTAATATTAGACCAGGCTGCCCAGGGCCCCATCCAATGTGGCCTTGAACACCTCCAGGGACGGGGCATCCACAGCCTCTCTGGGCAGCCTGTTCCAGCACCTCGCCACTCCCTCTGTAAAGAACTTCCCCCTGACATCCAATCTCCATCTTCCCTCCCTCAACTTCAAACCATTTCCCCTTGTCCTGCAGTTATCTACCCTTTCAAAGAGTTGATTCCCCTCCTGTCTGTAGGCTCCCTTTAGGTACTGAAAGGCAGCAATGAGGTCAGCCCACAGCCTTTTCTCTCCAAGCTGAACAAGCCCAGCTCCCTCAGCCTGTCTTTGTAGGGGAGGTGCTTCAGCCCCCTGATCATCTTTGTGGCTCTCCTCTGGGCCCTCTCCAACAGCTCCCTGTCTGTCTTGTACTGGGGGCTCCAGATCTGGACGCAGTATTCCAGATGGGGCCTCACAAGAGCAGAGTAGAGGGGGACAATCTCCTTCCTGTCCCTGCTGGCCACCCCTCTTCTGATGGAGCCCAGGATGCCATTTGCCTTCCAAGCTGCAGGAGCACACTGCTGGCTCATGTTAAGCTTTTCATCCCCCAAGACCCCCAGGTCCTTCTCTGCAGGGCTGCTCTCAAGGACTGCTCCTTCCAGTCTGTATGGATGCCTGGGATTCCTCTGGCCCAAGTGAAAATTGTGCACTTTTCTGTGTTGAACCTCATCAGGTTCACCCTTTCAAGCCTGTTGAGGTCCCTCTGAATGGTATCCCTTCCTTCCTCCTTGTCAACTGTGCATAAGCCATATCCAATTGCTTTTCAAACCGTAATCCTATGTTTTGTTTTTGAAAGGAAATAGGGTACAGAGGAGGCTGTGTTACCAGGTCACCATGTCTCTTAAACTGAAGAATAGTACAGATCATTGCACAGCAGAGGCTTGGAAGCCAATGTTATCAAGTTAATATGATGTCTGTTGATACTCTGTCACTCAAATGGGACCATAACAGGACAAAATCACTAACAGACTGGTTTTCTTCTTTTTTTTTCTCTTTACAGTTAAGAAAGCTAAACTGCAAGGACCTCCAGGTAAGAGGTGCTCGGCTTGTTCTGATCAGTCTTGTATGTAGCAGGAGTGGGTTCTGTTCACACTACTGCCTCCAGTTTTCCTCTGCTTTCTCCTTACTGCTCTCTTACGAGAGACAAAAGCTACTTCAAGAGTCCGGACAGCCTGAGTTAGGAGAAAGCCTGAACTGTATCACAGTATTGAGAAATATTCACCTGCTCACCTGACCTGCACAGGCTATGGGTGAGGAAAGGTTTCCTCTAAGGTCACCTCTTCCCACTCTGTTCTTTCCTCTCTCCCTTCTCCTGTTCATGTTAAAAAGAAGTTATGACAACACCCACCAGGTAGAATGGTTATCTGGTTTCAGTGGACAAAACTCCTTGATCCTGATGGGGGCTGCTGGATGGAACCGCAGGAGTGACAGATTCACTTGTGTAGTGGTCCTTAATGGCTGTGGTTGGGATTCAAATCTCATCTGCCAGGTTTTGTATCCACACAATATAATAAAAATAAACGGTGTCACCCAACATTTCCAATCTAAAAAGTATTTTAGTGTGCTAGAAAAGGAATCCTTAGCAGGTAAATATGTTTGTTGAATGCAATTTGATATTCTGTTTACAGAAGAATAAGAAATTTATTATTTTTCTCCATCTTAGAGCTCAGTTTTAGGAGGTCTATAAAAATAAATGTTTTAAATATTATTATTGGAATATTTAAAGAAAAGAATGACTGTGGTCACTGGAACATCACCTAGTAAAGTGCTCAAATCAGTTGCACAGCTGTATTCATTATGTATTTGTTCAGTTGTATTGTCCTGGACAGTAGTTCTTGGGTTATGTCTGAAAGCTTCCCAGTTCTCTGGCTTGTGCATGTTCTGTTGCTGCCTCCTTGCCCATATTCCATGTCAGGTCAATAGCTGTGTGTACACAAACCTAGTTTTTTTCTAGGAAAGAAAGCTGAATATACAGTGTGTGTCCAGGAAGTGGACATTATGTACCTTAGCCTTTTTCCAACCAAGAACAGTGCTCAGAGCTGCAAAGTGTTTGTCCTGTACTGTAGCTAAACAGAAGTGTGTGAGTGTATGGCTTCACTAAGAAGCCCAGTGTCCCAGGAGGATGCAAAATAGTATTTAGATAGCTATGAAGAAATCCATCTTCCGGTGATTCCTTCTTGAGCTTCTGGTTCCTGTCTGTTAGGATATTTGAAGCTAAGTGCTAAGGTGTGCTATAGTAGCTTACAGCAATATGAGTTTTGGCAGCATTAAAATGAGCTGTGATTTAACATATACTGGGGTACAGCAAAACATCCAAGTATTAAAGGTTGCACACTGCTTTATAGCTACTTAGTTTAAGTCTTGTTCGAGGTTTGATGAAACTGATAGGTAGGTCTGAGGTGGGAACTCCGTTCTCAGATGCTGATATTCAAACTTCATGTGTGTCTGCTTTTAGTCTTACTCTTAGCAAAGAGGCAGTAGGAACTAGGAAAAAAAAAACACCTCATCCAGATTTTTTCTTCAGATTTAGAAGACAAAGAATCTAAGCATATCTTGGCTTATCAAAATAACGAGCATAACGCAGTTCTTCCGGGCCAGCTGGTTTAAGCAACACAGATCAGTTTTAGCACACTCAGCATAAATCACTCTTTTCCTTCTGCCTCTGACTTATCTTTAAAGTTTATTGGTGGACTCATGGATGGAAAACCAGATAGTAACTAGGTGAGCAGTTAGGTTAGAAAGGAAGAGATAGTGTGATTGGCACTACTGCCTCATGCTTGTTTATTTTAGCTCTGAATGGTCTACATGATAGGCACTATTCCTTCATGCTGCTTCGTAGTATCATGGTATGGCTTGAGTTGGAACGGACCTCAGGGATCATCAAGTTCCAGCCACTATGGTTTGTTCCCCTAGGATTGAAAACCTTGAAATATTGTGCTTGTGTGATGAAATGGTAAACTGAAGAAGATAACTTTTTGCCTTTTGTTCCCCAGATAAATTCAATACCTATGTGACCCTGAAAGTGCAAAATGTGAAGAGCACAACAGTAGCAGTGCGAGGTGACCAACCATGCTGGGAACAGGACTTCATGTTGTAAGTACTGTGCTGTGCAGTAGTGAGGTGGCTTTGAAGTGAAAGCATTGACACTTCTTTGAAGCTGCTTTTGTGATGCATTAAATGGAGTAAGTAGTTAAGTCAGTGAAATTCACAAACTGGTGACAACTTCAGTAATTTGCTTTTCTGTTGTATACACTGACCTTCAGTGTTCAAGGAGACATGAGACTGAAGATCATTTCTGTGGGTCCCTGGACTGGTGTGGGAATCTTTTGTCTTTTACTGCTACCAAGTTCCCTGGATTTCTGTTCTCAGACCTATGTGGTAGGGTGCAACAGGAGCTGGCTACTCCTTTGAGGGTAAGGAGCCAGAAGCAGAATGCAGTATAATAGCTGGTAGAGCAGGAACTCACCAGTCAGTCCAGAGTCCCACAGTACTCACAGAATGCGAGCAGGGCAGCCATAAGGACCAGGTGAGCTTCTGCTATGAGTCCAGGCCATCAGAAAACTCAAAGTAATGAGGCAGCTCTGAGGTTAAGCAGGGAGTGCATGTTAGAAAGTCAGTCTCGGGTTATGTCTGGTAATGGTAATCAGGGTCAGATGTAGTCCTGAAATTGCCAGTCAGGCCCATAGTGGCAAGGCTGAGGTTGTCGTGATGAGTCAGTCTATGCTGGGTCTGGGCTGCTGATGTCTGAGGGCAGGCATGGAGTGCAGCTGTGGCTAAGCCAGAGATGAACGCATCTGCAACTCAGCTTAGATTACTTAACATTATATAGCTTACTGAAGACTCATTGCTGGGCTTAAATGGGGCTTCTAGGTCAGGAGAAGAAGGTGTGAGTGGAGACCTCCTGATGAGGCTGGTCAGGGCAGTTAAGATCTGTGTGTGCACCCAGGACCTCTGCCCAGAGATCCTTGTTAGGTCTTCTTGCTCAGGTTTGCATGTTGACATTTTCTACCATTAACCTGCTGTCCATGGAAGTGTTTTGCAGGTCCCCTTTTGCAGTGGAGGGGCTGTCAGTCCCTGCCACAAGGAGCAGATCCAGGTCCAGCTCTCCCAAAGTATCTTTTAGATTTATGGCCTTTTATTTTCTTCTACATTTTTTCCTTTTTTTTTCCTCATGAATGAATGGCTCATTCCTATTGCATCCAATTCTGTTTCTATAGCTTTGTAAGACAAAGTGAACAAAAGCTACTAAATCTTGGACTTCAAGTGGGTGATTGTTGTTGTTGATTTTCCCTGAACTGGCATGGACTTGCTGTTAGGTTGGGGAATTGTGGTGGTTGTCATGTGCAGGAACGCAGCTATTGTGCAGGTTTTGAGAGGAACTGAGATGTTTATATAGCCTCTGTAGGAAGAGGTGCTCGTTGGGCTTAACAAGTATATTACCAACTCAGCAGCAATTTACTGTCCCTTGCCTGAAGTGGGAAGCTTTTGCGTATGTCTGCCTGGGTCGGTACAGTGTTGCTGTCATAGCAATGCTCTTCTCTCCTCTATTTTGTGGCCCTCATTTACTTTTGGAGCAGCACCTGAGGTGTGTGCTTCTGGAAGAAGAGTTTGGTGTCTGGTGAAACATGCTCCTGAATTGCACCATCATCTCAGCTTTACCGTTCCTGTTCCTGCAGAGTCTGTGGCTGCCACTAACATGATCCATGCAGGACGGAGGGTAAGGCTGCAGCAGGGGACTGTATCTGTCTGCCACGTCACCTGCCAGTACCTGTGCTACTAACTCCTTCCTGTGGCTTGTGTTCAGCCCATGGGTAGAAACTATTTTTAGATGTGTCCAGGTACCTGTGAAGCTGCTCAGCAAGGATTTAAGAATTGCACTTGTTTGTGCTACATGACTGCTCTCATTTTTGCTCCTCCTCCTTCCCCTCTGACAGCTCCTGGAACTGCTCTCAGATTGCAGCTGAGAGTTTAGCATGCTGTGAGGTCATTGTGCCACTCCATAATTAGTTGCTAAGGGATATGAAAGCAGAGTATTAGCTGAACTACCTCACCATTATCTTCCCTTGTTTAGCCAGGAAGCAGAGCAGTTTGTGTGGTGTTTCTTTAAGAAAAATATATATTGCACGTGGCAGTGAGCATGTTTTGCATGATGCTGTATACTTTAAATTGTCCCAGGAAAAAAACGGTTTTCCAGTATTACTGTTTATTAGCTTGCTTTTATTCTTCCTGCAGTTAGAAAAGAATTTTAGAACACAATGACTTTTCCCTCTGTGAAGGAAGCTTTTACTGTCTATCCTTACCTGTTTCTATGAGGAACAGTAAAAGAATACAGAGTAACTAAGTGTGTGACTTCTTTTGCTTTTCAACTCCTTGTGAGAAATAACAGTTCAGAGTTTGGTGCTCTGGAGATGTTTGAGATTTGCTTGTTTACCAGACCAGCAAAGCACTTCGGTATCTTCTTTGGGAACATTTTGAAGCAGATTTAAATGGGCTGCATGTTTGCAACAAGCCCATTTGTTGTGAAAGTGCAAGCTGTAATGTTAGGACATAATGGTTTAATGAGTGCTGAAACTGTTAAAATATCTTTCATTTAAATTTGGATGGGGGCAGGGGGAGAAAGTGAGGGACATCAAATTAAAATCTCAGCTCTTCTGTTCTTTGAAGCTGTTCTGCATCTAACCAGAAGGTGGAGAAAGGGAGACACAGTCAAAGGCAATCAAAACCATTCTACTGAAAATCCTTCTCTTTTTTCTTTAATCCTATCCTTTGTAGCTTTGTAAAGAAACCTGGTGAATACCTTATTCTGTCAGTGTATATTGAAGTAGCGAATGTGATTTTACAGTATGCCTGAATATCTAGTCAATTTTCCTTCCCTTTGTGGCTTCACACTGATTCTGCCAACAGAAAATCTGTGATTTTTGTTACTTCAGGCTTTTCTGTGCAGTTAGATAAGTGTCATTTTCCCAACGGGCAGGCAGTGGGAAGGCAGAGCGGTGACCACACGGGTGGTCGGCTATTAGCCTGGCTGTACTGAGTAACTATCCAAACTTAGAACCACTGAGTCATTTAGATTGGAAAAGATCTCCATGATCAGCAGTCCAAACATCAGCCTGAGTCCCATCAGTAAACCAGGTCCTTTAGTGCCTCTCTTAAACACACCCAAGGAGGGGGACTTTGCCACCTCCCTGAGCAGTCTTACAAGGTAGTCTCTTGCTGTGAGGAGTCTTAAGATTTGTAGTGGTTCTTTTTTTGTGCAAGATGACAGTCTATTAAACATAGCAATTAGCATGCTTAAAGCTTCCTTTTTTAAACCTAACTGCATTTGACTGGACAGAAGGACAGCAGGCAGCAGCACTTGGTGCTCATGGTGCCTACTTTAGGAATTGACAGTTGCATGAGGAGAAATCCTGAGTTCAGAGGAGGAGTTGTAGCCTTTGTCCATAAGTGAGATGATGCTGGATGCTGTATGAACAGTTTTCAATACATTACTTTTACCGTTCAGGCTGTGCATTTGTTGTATTTTTCTTGAGCAGGCATGTTATAAATTGTCATGAGAAAGGGAGGCATTAATGTGAGCACTGGGGAGGTACTGGGGAGGAGTGAATTTGAGATGCATCCTCAGCTCACTGAGAGGAAAGACAGCATTTCAGGGAACTTAGCACTTACTGGTTGCTTGTCTGTATTGCAATGTGTTGCTGGAGATGCACATAGCTCATAGTGTGGTACCACGCAGAGGAACAAAGTAAAAGAGCTCTGTGCAAGACGTAGTGCTACTGATGCAGCTGTTGCAGTGTTTGGGACTGATAAGCCTGGCATGCGGTAGGTTCGGAGATAGGTAATTAGCGTATTTGGACCTGACAGTGTGTTTGTGTTGCTGTGTTTCTGAGAGTGAGAATGTACCCACTGTGCGTGGGGTGTCTGAGGAGGAGGAACAACTTGCCGTTGTTTCATTATTTCATTGAAAATGTATTTCCTCCTCCGGTGCATGTAGCTGTTGAGATGAGTTTCCAATTGGCAGACATATACGAGACAGCAAAATAAAACCCTGAACTATCTTCTGTAGTTAAACTATGGGAAATGGGTCATTAGAAATTACTGTCCCCTGTAAGTATGAGCTGTCTTGACCACTCATTTGTAGAAGTTATCTTTAGCTTGACACAGCTGTGTATAAAGTTTTGCTGGGATAATTGTACTGGCAGTGCAGAACCTACAGTAGAACAGTTCTACGTTCAACTTTTTCCTCACCTCTGCTGTCTTTTCTTTTGTTGCAGTGAGATCAGTCGTCTGGACCTGGGCCTAATTGTTGAAGTATGGAACAAAGGACTTATCTGGGACACGCTGGTTGGGACTGTGTGGATTGCTTTGAAAGCCATTCGCCAATCTGATGAGGTTAAATTAACACACACACTTTTTGACAGCTCCAGTGTTGATAGTGTTATGAATCTAGCCTGATGCAGATCAGCATTTTGCTTCTTGGCAGAATTTCCACTTGCAAGGCAACTAAGGTTGAGTGAAGAAAAAGGACTGCATCAGCATTGCTTTTTTTTTTCTTTAAAGTGTTCTTTGTTTTGTTTTACTTTTTTGTTTTGAAGAAGATCATTAACAGTGAGTCCAAAACTGAACTTATGTAGCTATCTCTGTTCTCACAAATGATCTCAGAGATGATGTTTAATTTGTTGAGGAACATGTATATTTGACATGTCTGAGGTCTTGATCACCTACTGCTTATTCTGATGCTCCAATATCTGCACATTCATGATAAAGAGAGAGAGTGTTGTTATTGTCATGATAGCAGGTATACTGACTTTTAAGGCAAGCCCAGAACATGTCTCCATCATTTTCTTAAAGATTCTGGCTGCAGTGTTAAAGGGTGTCTAGTGGTGCTGATAGATACTGAAAAAAATAAAAGTAGGAGGTGGGATGCACCAGTTTCTGTACCTCCCCTACCTACTTAATTTGGTAGTTCTTGTAACAAAAACTTTTTTTTAACATAAAATTTCAAGGATTTTAATTAAAAGGTTTTTTACTTTGAGTAGGGAGAGGGAATTCATAAAGTCTGTAAAAAGAAAAGAGTGTGGATGCCCAGCAGTGTGGTCAAAAAGTCTAGTTGATGCTTAGTTTTTCTGGCTGACCAAGTACTCTCTGGTGTCTACCTCTGAGGAATTATCTTTGCAGTTCCTTAAAGAAGTCAGTAGTTCTGCTGTGAGGTGTTTGCATCTTGCCTTTGCAATATGTTTAGGGTTTGGAAGCCCGAGCAGCCAGCTCAAGCTGAATGGATGTCAGTAGGTGTTAAAAGTCAGAGAGTCATTAAGGCTGGAGAAGACCTCTAAAATCATCTACTTCCACTGTCCACCTACTACTAATATTGCCCACTAAACCCTATTCCTAAAACATGTAGTATGTCTTGAGATAGGTGAGGTTTTTCCTGGACACTTTTATCTTAGCAAATGTATGAGTCACTGCAAAAGGACATGCCAGACATGAATCTTAATCTGTGGCTTGCAATTCACAGGAAGGTCCTGGGGAGTGGTCTACATTAGAGGCAGAAGTTGTAATGAAACATGATGAAATCTGTGGAACCAAAAACCCGACTCCTCACAGAATTTTGCTGGACACAAGATTTGAACTACCTTTTGGTGAGTGCATTTTGATAGCTTACTTAGGGCATTAAGGATAGAGCGCAAGTGTTTGGGAGAAAATTGAGTCTTACAGTTAAGTTGTGCTTTTTTGCAGTTCTGTAGCTGTGGACCACTGTGGATCAAATTGCTGGTGTTCATTCCTATTTGGCTTTACCTTATGAGATAAGAATCACTAGGGAAAATTTGAAAGTCTGACTGTGCTGGAATGTTTAGACTAGCGGCAGTTTAAGAAACTATATTTTTTAGGATTCAGCATTCAGACATTCTGTTCCTAAATGGAGAATATTAGCTTCTTTGCATCTAGATACATTTGGCTCTAGAAGAGGTCAAATGCACTGCTAGAGCTTTTTTGAATGAGGTGTATGTGATAACTGTGCTTAAACCCTGCTAAAAGCACACAGTTTAGTTAGTGAAACATTAATGGTCAGAGCAGCTGAACATTATCATGAGCAAGGTATATAAAAAACTTGGTGTCATAAGAATAACTGCCTTTATGGTACTTACTTTTGGTTGTACGGACTGTGGAAAAGCAGCCAATTGGAACAAATGCATCTCAAGTGTGTTTTTTGTTTTTTAGATGTATTTTTTCTTCCCTTAATGAGGAAAGCAGACCCTTAAGATCTAGAAAAGAAATTGTTTTTGTGGTTTCTGTGTAATGGTTCCTCCTCAACCCCCCTTTTTTCTTCTTTTTTTTTCTTTTCCTGCTGTGGGCATTTCAGTATTTCAAAATCGTGTCATTGCTAGGCTCATCTCTGCTCCTTTGTCTGTTGCTTGTTTTTTTGCAAGTAAGCCTCTGGCAGCGAGAGCAATTTGCATCATGCTCTAAGGACTGGTGGAGCACTTGTGCAGTTGTTATCATTCAGCTGTCGTGGTTGGCCATCTGTTGTGGTAAGAAGTTAGGTCATCTATTAGTCTCCTAACTTTCCTTCCTGGTGCAAGGCAGGATGTGGGCTTTGGTCCTGCAGCACTAAAATCGATCTAAATTGTATCTTGTGCTCTGAGAGCAAAACTGGGTATACTATTTTGAGTGCACAACTAGATGATGGATGGTGGAAATTAGGCTGAATGCAGTGTTTTGCAGAGGTACCAGGCACTGCTCTTTAACTACAGCCCAGTCTGTAAGAGAGAAAGTATCTGACATCTTTAGTTGGCTAATGTTAATGTAGAGCTCGCTCTCTTCCTCATGAGAACACTCCTGCTGATCCACTACTGTCATACTGTCATTGGAGAGCCTACTACTGAAATTGGTATTTTGTAAGGAAGAAGCAACTGTTTCCTTCGGGGGTAAAAGATCAGTTCTTTATGGGGCAAATGTTTTGACTTCTGAGGGGGACATAACAGAAAACATTTAAATAAAGGTAAGGCTTGTAGCTGCTTCTTTCTCATTTGTGTTTATTCTGATGTTGCTTGTAAATTATCTCTGACTTAAAAGAACATGATTCTTTTACATTCAGCTTCCAAATGAGAATTTACTTTCTTCTGCAGTTGTGCTTTTGCTTTTACATTTTGTGATTTTTCAAGTAAATGAAAACAGATTCCCTGTGAATGACTATGTGGTTCAGCACCTGAATTTGACAAATGATAAATATTTCATGTAATAGCATGTTTTCTCCCTGTTGTGATGCTCAAAACACAGGCCTCGTGTTTCTTTTGCTTTAGAACCATGAAAAGCAGGATTTCATGAAGAACACCAAGAATGTTAAGTAGATAACAAGAACATTGAGACTTTCCTGCTTTGATGTAAGACAAATGATCATTTAAAACACATCTATTGTTTGGCCCTTAACTTTCTATGCCAAATACAGAAATAACAAGAATTTGACACAGTTGTACTGAAGATTTTTTACTGTGGAGAGTGAAAAGTTGCTGGCTTCTCTAATGTTTTGTAGTGTCTGGGAGACAATGGGAGCTTCAGTTTGCTGTTTTCGAGGCTTCTGCTGCTCTTTGCTTGAAGAGTGCTACTGTCTGTCTTAGAACTCTGTTTTGGGCTGTTTCTCTTAGGAAAACAGCATCTGCCCATATAATCTCCATCAGTGCTTCCCTTCTTACGATGGCCATATGTCTGCTGCTATTGCTTGTAGGGTAGAGAAGAAAAGGCATTGTGGGATGGATCAGGTGTTGTCTCCATGCCTCTGTGGTACTGTGGGACTTGGAGGCATGCATGGAGGCAGCTCCTCCTCTGTATCTCTCCTAAAGCAGTCTGGATTTGCTGACGTCTCCCTGTAGTTGAGGGGTTAGCAGTATGGTCTTTTTATTCCCCACATGTTAATACGATGTTGTCGCATAAGCTGGAACCTGCTGCTTTAGACTCACACAGAGAACAAAATGGTTCGTTTATCTGCTGTAAATGGTCATAGGTCACAGCTCTGTCACTGCAGACATAGTATGTTTGCAGTGACACTTAAGAACATTGTGCATCATGTGCCGTTTCCCCAGGAGCATCTCCTGTCACAGATGCAGGAGAATCTGAGTGATATATGTGCATGTGCATATGTGCAGCTTGTACTGCTTCCCAAGTCTGGTAAAACACATCTGGGATAGCAGCTGTAACAGAACAGTGTGATTTTCTGTTTGGCTCTGTTTTGGGGCTTTTTCCATTGCTTCTGGCTGTTTTATTTTATTTAGGCTAGAGGATGCACACAGATGCACTATTCCAGGTTGCTCAGTGTGTATATCAAACGTGTTTTGGTGTATTTCAGTGGAGTTTGAGAAATTTGTGAGAGAACAGAGAACAAATCTGAAGACCAGAGAAGGTGAAGTCCCTGATGTAAGACATGACTGTATATACAGACACACGAGAAATGAAGATTGTGCTGTAATCCTGAGTTGGTTTGCTCTTTCTTCTTCCACTTGATATGTTTAAGATTTCTGTACTACTGGTGCTCTGGAGAAGAGTGGCAGTTAAAGCTGATAGAAATGCAAAAGCGTGCTATTGCTGCTAATGATGATACCTGATGCAGACATAGTGATTTTTTTCCCCCAGTTTTAAATTAAATTTCAATTAATTTCCATTTGTTTTCGAATGCTTGAAGTTGGGGAGCAATCCCCTCCTAAGAGAGGCTGGGGTGAGCTGCCGTAGTCTCTTCTGCACTTGGTGATATAAAATGCTTTTTCTTCAGGTCGTACAGAAGTTCATGTAGAACTTTGTTCATGTTCGGTTTTGTAATAGACCAATGAACATCTATGATGTCTTTGATATAATCTCCATGTAATGCACTGCAGGTTCCAAATGCAGAATTTACCATGTCTTCAGTAGTAGGAGTGTTGATATGGTGTTAGCTTGTGGTGAATAAGGAAGAAAGCAAATCTCTGGGCTCTTCTGCAAACTCTGTGTGATTGGCTGTGGTGCTGGGGACCAGGCTCACCTGAATGTTCTCTGCCAGTCCTGTGTTCTGAAATGTTAGAGCATAGAGAAACAGGGTTATAGGAATGCAGCGAAGTTGAGCTTTTGGCTCCTCAGCTAGAGCACTTTGTGCCTCTGCCAGACTTTCTAGTAAGATAATTGGAGTGAAATGCTTTTAGTATCCTCGCCACTCCCAGTCTGGGAACGTGCTGATCTGCATTCAGCCACCTGGTGGAGTAAATAGACTTTGTTTTATTATCTTGGGAACTCTATGGAAAGAGAAATGCTCTGCTCTGCAGAGGCATTTCAGTGAGAACTTGGGAAGACTCCTATACCTCTGGAAGGGCAAGAAATGGGGGTGAAAGCTTGCAAAAATGTGATGGAAGGAATTGTACGTTTTATAGCACTTGCATATGCCCCAGCCCATGACTTACTACACGAGGAAGAACTCAAGTTGCATGATGCTTCTGTGAGATGCAGATCAAGAAGCTTTGGACCGAACCCTTCCAGAATGGAGAGAAGCTTTGGTGCTGCTTCAGGAGGGAGACTGGACTACATGTTCTGTAGAGGTCCCTTCCAAGCCCAGTGATTCTGTGAAACTCCTGGTTATTGCAATCTAGAGATCTCAAGCAGGAATACTGTCAAGTTTATGCACATGGTGGTGGTGGTGGGGGGGGGAGGGGAAGGGTCCTAACTTCTGAATGAAGTCTGCATAGATAGAACAAATTTCTTCCTCAGCCTACTCAAGTCTTTATGTGTCAGTGTAGCCATTCTGAGTGAACAGAGCAGCTTTACCTGGGGCCTCTGTCCCTACCCTCTTCTCATTGTCTCAGAAGTACCATTTCCATTTCAGCTTAGCCTTCACCGGAGCGATGCGGTAGGAATTACCGACACGTATAGACTGCATGATGTGACCTGGCTTCCTCAGATATGTGGTATCCCCACCGTGGTTGTGCACAGTGATATGGATTCAGGTTGAACCTGGCCATGGTCTCTGGACCTGCCCTGCTCATCTTGTCTGGGAGCTGTAGGACATAGCCTTGTCTGGCAAGTCCCTGCCCTGCTGTATATGAGGTTCTCCTCCCCTAGGAAGTTATCAGCCCTTGCTGCTCCCTGACACCATGTGTCCAGCGGGAGAGGGATTTCAGCTTTCATCCAAGGGTGGCAGTAGGCGCAACATGGGTAAAGCTTGCAACCTGTTCATAGAGGTCAGGTTAAGAAGAACAGGGAAACTAGGGACTAGGTCTGCCCATTTCCTCTCTGTTCTTGTTCAGCACTTTTGTTACCCTGACATATGGCCTTGCTCTTCTTGTTTGCTGAGCATGATATCAGTGCAGTCCTGGCATCAATCAGATGGTCTCTGTTTGGACTAGTTCAGCTTCTTATCTTGTAAGCAGAAGTTAATGTAGCAGAGTAACTTGGACTTGCAATCAAAACTCTGTAGTGATGTAAGAGCTGCCCAGTGGCTGTTGCCTTGTAAATGGTAAGGTGATCCCTGTATGAGGTGTTTTGATAACAATTGATTAATATTTTATAAAAGTATATGGGGAAACTATAAGTAGTTAAACTGATTTCTCAAAAAGTCAAGAATTCTCTCTCACTGGGCATTTATTCTTCTGAGCAGATCACTTCACTCAATTTCGTAGTTGAATTTTTAAGGTTTGTTTTGCAGTAGCTGTACTGAGATTAGTACTGATGGCAAGTTTCCTTACGATCAAAAAGGTGTCCTAAAAACAAACATTATCTAGACTGTCGCAGGCTTAATTGCTACCTTGCATAAGAAGCTGTTTTTCTAGAACAGCAACAAACCTGTGCTAAAACACAGCTCAGTTTGTGAAAGAAGCGGATTGGATACGAGATGCGAACAACAAACCCAAGGCACACGCAGTGCTCCTTGTTGCCCGGGCGTGCAGCCAAACTGTGGCCTGTGGAAAGGCCCTGGAGTTTACTCTGAGACCACTGTAGCTTACTTGGTGTTGATGATAATCCATCACTTCATTACTCCTATGTCTCTTTGCTCTAAGTTGCAGGTTTCCACGGTGAATGTTTTGGCTGTGACCTTGAGTCCTTCAGTTTGGGCTTTTCTTCATCATTTACAGATGTGATGCTGTCAAGGACAGAATGCCATAGATTTTTCTTTAATATTTAGATGGCTTGAGATCCTTTTTGGAGTTTTGTGTCCTCTCAAATCTCATCAAGTCCTGTGCTCAATTCAGTTAATTGCTGGCCTCTTTCTAAGTCCATCCTGTTTCAGATGTCCTTTGAGTGCCATCCCTGATTTGTGCAAAGTTCGTCTAAGTTATCTGTGCAACTGTGATCTGCAACACTGATGATAAAAAGCAGTTATGCTTTTCTACAAATCCTGTAGTTGTGGAAGACCCGCTCATATTTCTCCTAGCTAGTTTTCTAATAGCATGTATCAACAAACCGATGTAGTGTACACCAACAAGGGCAACTGACTTTGTGTGTTATGGTTAAAATAAATTACGTTGGTCTCCCTGCAAGAGAGGAGAAACAGATTTTCTATTTTGTGCTTAATGTAGGTATTCTTGACACAGATACTAAGTTTCTAGTGCCCTAAAACTTTTTCAGGTAGGGCCTATTTTGTCCTCCTCTGGGTGAGATTCTGTTCAATAGAAGTATTCCTCTTACAAAAGTATAGACATAGCCCATGGAAATACCTAATTCTGACATTTCATATTCCAGGAAATCTAAAAATGTTCCTTGTTCTTGTTGAAAGTTGTGTTCCACTACACTGGCTGCTATTTTTGATGTTTTGAGATCATTAATTTCAGAAGAGGCTGAGAAGACACGTGTAACTTCTCTTTAAGGAGAAACCAATACTTGGTTCGTTCTGAAGGTGATGTAAGTGTTGTAGGTTTTTTTATTTCAGTAGCAAGGCTGGATGTAACTCTTAGATTTTTTTTTTTGATTTTTTTTATCAGAACACAATTTCAGCCAACTTCTCCCATTCTTGCCTACACGTATTGTTGTAGCCATAGATGGGGTAAATCTCATTGCAGGAAAGTAAACTTATTTAGAAACCAATATGTTTACAGCTAACTGGGCACGAGTATGAAGAGTCCCAAAAGATGGGGGAATTGATTGAAACGGCATTTATTTAAACTTCATTTGTCAGTGCCTGGGACAGTGAGGCTTCTAGGGCTTGTGGTGTCTGGCTGGAGCAGTCCCTGCCCCTGCTCTACCATCCTGTACATGTTCTGAAGTTTCTGCACTTGTGCCGTTTTGGCATGGGTAGCTGAAATTCGGAAGTCGTTTGCCTCTCCTGCTGGCGGGACCAACTGATGCTGAATGTGGCTTAATTTTTTTTTTCTTCTTCCTTTTCCCAGTGATTTTTACATCCTTTTTCCCTCATCCCTAGGTAATTTATTAATTCACGTGGACTGAGGGCCTGAGTGGTGCTTTTCTTTTAGCGGGTTATTTCCCTTGGTGTCGTGCTCCTCTTGCTCTATTCGCTAAACACAGTTTGTACCTAACTTGCCTTTTTTTTAAGCTCATCTGCATCTTCTAGGGTGTCCTCTGGGAAATGAAGTCTTGAGTGGCACAATTCTGTGTCTCCTTCAAACCATTAGGATGCTATATTACTTTATATTACTTCAGAGTGTGAAATAGAAAATAGTTGCCAAAATAAAGGTGGTAATGCTTGCTGTCTGCCATCTGTCAGTAACCCGTTAAATCTTCTACTAGATGAAAGGGTTGTTGTTTTTCATTTCCTAATGAACTGCATTGTGGTAAACAAACAAGCAAACTACAAGAGTGTGCTTCCATAGGAATGTGAGTGTCTTATAGCTGTTTGTTATCCCACAGAATCTAGCTTATCACCTGCAAAGGAAAACAAGACTTTCTTTTTTTTGGTATGTTTGTGTAATGCCAAGTACATACATATGATGTGCCATCTAAAAGTAGTCCTTGTGCTTTTGAGGTTATAAAAGCCTCCAGAAGAGTCACTTGATCTTGCTGTATATTATTAAGCATGTAGCAAATGTATTATGATAAAATGGTTCCTTGTACAACGATTATTTGAATTAAATATGAACCAGTCTTGTTCTTTCCTACCTTTGTCCATTGTTCATTTGGTTAATTGGTTTTAAACATGAAAGTAATGTATGCCTTGAACTGTGTTGTTATTTAGAACATTTATTTTCCATCTTAGTGCTAATGTAGCTAATATAAAGCAGTTCTATTGCTTCAAAATTGTGTGAGTTACTTATTTATTTTGTGTTGTGATCTTGGAATACTCTCCTTGTTATATTGCTTTTGATGATAAATGCAAACTTGCCTGGCTAATAAGATGGTGCCTCATATTCTTTTGTGTAGATATTCCTGAAGAGGAAGCCAGATATTGGACCAGAAAATTAGAACAAATAAATTCACTGGGAGATGATGAGGTAAATATCTGAACTGAAGGGTGAATGTAGCCCTGAATACACTATAACTTGCTTTTGTTCTTTATATTGGATCGCTCTGATGGAGATAACTATTAAATGTTCATGTTAACAAGTTTTTTTTGTGAACTGTTTACAGAGTGGTTTTCTCAGGTTTACTATTATCATTAAGCAGGTTTTTCCCCATGCTTCTCCCACATAGTGAGAACTGCTCTGTTGTTGCAAACAACAAAACGAAGTTAACATTATAGTATCATAGGATGGCTTGTGTTGGAAAGATTATTAAAGCCCACCCACCCCCAACCCCTGCCATGGGCTGATTGCTCCACCAGCTAAACCACTAGAAAGCCAGAAATGTGATTTTTATTAGAGAGCTTGAAACAGTTAGTTATGTTATTAAAAGCTTTCTTTATCCTTCATGCTATTGTGCTGTCTGCAAAATAAGACTCGACTGATGCCTGTAGTGGAAGTTGGTTGTTTCTTACGTCTCATGTTGATGTCAGTTTTGTGAGTAGGAAAGTGGTGCTTGCTTATATTCTTAGTGAGGCTCTTTCCTTAGTAAGGTAACTTGTGAAATCTACTGTCAGTGGCTTCAGGAAGTTTTTGTTCTGGAATTTTTCATCATCTCCTGTACAAGCCTTTTCATTTGTGGATAGACAATGAATGTAAGGTGAGTTGTCTTCTTGACAGAGTACAGAATAATACTTGCATGGATTAAAATGTAACTGCTTGAAGGTGACCTCTTCTGCCTTCTTTGCATTTTGAGGGTCTATTTGAGTTGATAGAAAACTCAGTCTGTGATGTGGCGTGTCAGGGATGACTGCTGTAGTGCTCCCTTGCTCCTCTGGTCTGCAGCATAAGTCTGTGCCAGTACTTCACTGAAGCACAGGTGCCCTCTAGTGCTTCACTGAGCCTATATATGCTGAAAGGTGTCCTGAGCATTGATGCTCCCCTTTCCTGGAGTGTGACCCATCTACATCCTAAGTGTATGCTTTCATCAAATGCGGGAAACAAAAATCATGTCTCTGTGCTATAGTGATCACAAATTTATTATGGGAATTCCCTTTAATCAGTGAGAGCATTAAAAATGTGAGAACACTTGTCCAGTGTCTGACAGTGGCCAGAGTGGTCATCACTTTATTGCATATTTCTTTAATTTGCAGCGACTGTTGATTTCTTTAATTTGCAGCAACTTCCAGTACCAGCAGCAGTATCTTTGTATTTAACAGCACTTGATTTTTTTCTTCTGTGGATGTCAGTTTTGTTTTGAACCTACCTACTTCAGTTCTGTAGCAAGGAATTCAGCAACTTAATTGTTCATAGCCTGAAGAAATAACTTGTTTGCTTTAAGCAAACAAGCCCTTTGTTGTGAAACCAGCTGGAAACAGGTTTATTTAGAGAAACAGAATGACCAGTCCTCATTCACCCTATGCCACTCAACCCTACAAACCTTTTGTTCTGCATGGCTTTTGGTCAATTTGGTGGTATTTCATACAGGGTAATTTTCTCTCTTCTATGCATTAAGTTCAGCTGTTTTTGCAAGAGGCAGTGAATGAACAGTCAGAAGTTGCATCACAGTGTTCACGATGAAGGTTCATTCACAGTTTGTATGGTGTCATAAAATGCTTTTCTATTCCTACAAACAATGTTATGTTTTGTTTTTGGAACTGCTGATAGCTGTTGGGCTGATGCCTTAAAAAGGCTGAACTACTGCATTTTTTTTTTTGAATCTGAGTATGCTCCTTCAGAAGCTTTCACTGTCCCATGCCACTGAAATTACTCATCATCAGACTTTCTTTCACCACTTTGTCAACCAGTTACTGCTGTGAGATCCAGTACTTCTTTTCACAATTCTGAATAACTCATTGAGCTTGTACATTTTAAACAGCGCAGATCTGAAGATGGCCATAGCGCTGTCTGCAGACTTTCATCCTCCATGTAATGAGCTAGTCATTAATTCCTTACCAGATCTATGGAGAGGCTGTTTTTCAGAATACAGGACTGGTTGCAAAGGCTGGCACTTCCTTTGTCTTTGGACCCTTTATTCTTGGCAAAGACTGTTCTCATTGTTTTGCCCAATTGTCCTGATTTTCTCTTCTCTTTGTAATACAACATAGAGGAGAAAAGCGAAATACAGCAACTTGCATTCCTGTAGGGAACACTTTGATGCAGTAACAAACAGCTTTGAAAAATCAAAGCTGGTTAATTGAAATATGCCCGTGTTTTCTAATTTATTATTAAATGAGATGCAAAAATTTCTTCACTTTAGACATACAGTGGATCACAGAAGTGTTTGTATGTGCTGGGTAGGCAAACACTGTGCTCTTACCCTCCTGGGCACACTAATTATCCAACCACTTCAATCTTCTAGTGCAGTATTGCTGTGAACATTTGTTTTTGAACTGCTCCAATTGCAGTGGAATGTATAAAAGATAAATGGACTTTTGCTCAGTTCTGAGCTCCCTATAACAGTGACTGTGTGGGAACTGGATCTTTTAGATATCTAATTTGAGCTCTATGGACTGAGAATAGGGCCTGTGCCTTTAGTAAAGCAGACCCTGACCACACGTAGTTTTTTAACATCTGGGTTGGGCATAGAAAGGAACTAAGTTCTAATGTGGATATTAAAGATAATACTTAGCACTTAAATCCTGATTGTTTTATCTGAAGCGTGGCATATATTGTTCTGAAAACCGGTTCGTACAATTACCATTTGTTTTCTTAATAGTATTCCTTCTCTTTTTTTTTTCTTCCCTTCAGTATTCCTTTCAGGAGGAGGTCCAGAAGAAACCGTTGCCCAGTGCTGCCTCCCAGTGTTGTAAGTTAGATTTCACTTTTTCCTCTTTTTTTTTTCCCCTCTTCCTTCAGTGTACTTTGTTTGCTTGCCTGGTTAGTTACAAAATGGTGGTACGTCTGTGCTTTTTTAAAACATTCCTGATTTAAAAGCTAAAGTCTCTGAAGCAAAATCTTTTGCTGGTTATGAAAAACTGTCCCTAAAAATGTTGTTTAATGATTCTGATGCTAGAAACTGAAATCATGTATTGAAGTATGTCACTTGCTTGTGTCTTCCTATGTTAGGAAAATAAAGTGTACAGAGTCACATCGATTGTCAGACCCCTTTTAATACCAGTGCAGACAAGAAAACTGGATGCTGAATTTTCTTCATATAATTGAGCAGTGCTGTGTTCTCTGTAGCATCTCGTGTTGAATATTATTTTTATTACTTGAAGTTTTAAGAGGAGAAAAATAGGTGGATTTGGAAATCCTGCCAATCCTGTGTGTTTAAAATGCACCTGAGGCTTTTTAACTTGATATTATTTATAATGCTATGTTGATGGATGATGAAGAATATTTTACTCATTTCTGCTTATCCCATCTTGTGTTTTTTAGACTTCTAAAATAATACAAACTGTATCTGGTGGTCTGCAAAATTAGATTTTTGAAACACTGCTTTTAAAATATAATGGCTGAAAGCTCAGTGATGTCTCTCATGAATGTAGCATCTACTTATGCAGCACCATTAATAAAATTCAAGTTTATAATTTAAATCTGTTATTCTCTACTGAAAACTACAAGTTTTGCATATCAAACTCTGCAGGCTATTTATCCATTACGTTGATTGTAAGATCTCTACAAAGCTGTTAACATTAGGAAATGTTAATTACTGTTTACTTTTTTTTTAGGGAGTGAGTAAAACTTGTTTTTTTTTGTGTGCTTTTAATATGTTACTTTAAAACTGTTATGAAGAAAACGTGGATGCTATCAATCATCCAGGAGATCTGGAAGTGCTGTGTAGCTGCTGAATGCACAAAGCTATGTGAAAGCATGATAGCAGTGATGCTCCAGGTAGCACCAAATGTCTTTTTTTTTCCCCAAGAGTATTTAAAGAATAAAGTTCTTTCTAGAATAAAGTCAGGTATGGAAGGACACAATTGATTTGTAAAGAGTACAAATTAAGGAATGCTTTTGAAGAAAGTGAAATATTTGACTAAATCATGATAGCAGGGTGTACAGAACTCTAGATGTCAGAAGACCAAAGAAGAACAGTCTGATACAAAGCGTCGGCGTAATGAGAATGCGGAAGGGACTTTCCTGTCTCTTATCCCTTGAACCTTGCTGTGAGTCTGCTTTAGGAGGGTTTAGCTGTCTGTTCTGAATGTGTGAAGCATAGGCAAGCTAGAAGGGATGCTGCTGGGTGGAGAAAGTAGCTGCGCTCGTTTCCATGGCATGGTACTTTTACATCCTCAAGCTGGTGTCCTTCCTGGAAGACCAGCTCATCTCTTGCAGCTCTAAAGAGCACAGCTACAGCTGACCTTTGTGTTTCCTGTTAATAGTCTGCATCTTGCTACAAAGCGACATTTTACAATAATGAATTGAAGGACACTGATTTGAGCAATTAGTATCACCTAACAGTGTAATCATCCATGGGATTAAAATGGTAATTAGAGTGGCGGAGTTAAATATTAAATAGCGCCATGTGGCT
Source organism: Perdix hodgsoniae (assembly GCA_035772895.1). NCBI lineage: Eukaryota > Metazoa > Chordata > Aves > Galliformes > Phasianidae > Perdix > Perdix hodgsoniae. The sequence continues at coordinate 331,505 of JAPSGF010000129.1, forward strand.
AATGTATTTAAGAATTTCTTAGTGATTCAGTCAGATTCATGGCACTGCATGTACTTCTGCTTATCTGCTGCCGGGGAGAATCTGACATCTATGAATATCTTGTTTGTGTGGTCAAATACGAAATAGTCATTTAATGTAAAAGTACTTTGGAAAAACAAAGTCTCTCTGCATTACTCTGTGCAGAAGTATAGTCCTTTGGAACTTGAGAATTCAACACAGAAGATGCATTGACTATGTCTTTGTATTGAAAACTATCCTGACCTTTGCATGTGATGCAGTGGCTCAACCCCCTTTTTCATAGGAACAGAGTGGGTGTCCTTCCTGAACCTCAAATGCTCAGAGCACAGAATGTTCTTTCTTAACATGTGGGTAAATAATTGATAGATTTATTTTTAGATGTAATAAAAATATCCTGAAGAACATTTGTAAGACTCGTTCAGTTTTCCACCATGATGTGCTTGATGAGATCTTATTGCTGCTGCTGGCAGGATGCGATCATCTGGACCGCAGGACTGCATATCTAGAAGCTAGAAGGAGCAAGAACCAACTGTGAACAGTTCTTGACCCATTAGAGTATTGCCCCAACGCCTCACCACCACGACAGCCCTCCTTTGGGCGCTGTGTGACAGCTTTATGTCCGTATACTGTGGCACCCAGCCTGCACCCGGTGCTGGAGGTGAGGTCACCCAGCAGAGAGGGGACAACCCCTCCCCTCACTGGATGGCAGTGCTGGGCCTGAGGCACCCAGGGTACAGTCAGCCCTCTGGGCTGCCAGGGCATGATGCTGACTCGCTTCCAACTCGCATTCAACCAGAACCCCCACATCCCTTTCTGTGGGGCTGGCTCTTCCCCCAGTCTAAATACAGCCAGGCCTATCCTGTCCCACGTGTGGAAACCCCGACTTGGACTTTGTGCAGTTGCTGATTACCCAGCCCTCCAGTTTATCAAAATCTCTCTGCAAAGACTGTCACTCCTTCATCACAACATCAGCCCCTCCAAATTTAGTGTCATCTGCAGACTGTATCCCTTCAAGTCCTGTATCCAAGTCATTGATGAAATCATGGAAGAGAACTGGTCCTAAAATGGACTCCTGCAGATCTCTGCTAGTGACAAGCCATCAACCTGAAGTAACACTACTTAGTAACCCTTTGAGCCTGACATATCTGCTGACTGTTTGCCCATCATTGTTTTTTCTTAGTTGTATGCAGAGCATTGTGTCCGGGAAGATACTTGCTGAAGTTCAAAAAGACTGCATCCATTGGCTTCCCACTTGGTGAATCTTGGCCTGACTTGTTGGAGACGGTGCCTCTGGGACTCCTTTCTCTGAGTTAATATATGTTCCCTGGTGGAATTGCATTATTGTACAGGGGGAGTACCTGCATGTGCTACTGGCATTATGCTTTGCCCTCCTGCAGCTGTCCAAAGGCACCTCTGGATCTTTATTCTAACCAGAGAAAATCCTGTTAAATCCCGTTCTGCTCCTGCGTTTTCCATGCACATCAGGCCCCTTTCTCAAACCACCTGCTCATGGTTGTTTCCCTGCTTCCTTCCTGGGCACGACATCTTGTGTTGCACTGGCACTGGAGGAGGCAGAAAGATGGGGTGGTGTATAGGAGATGTTAGCTTCTTCTAAAAGCCAGCTTCTCAGCTCTGGGATGGCTTCTCAGCTCTGGTGGTGCCAGAATTGCCGCTTCCTTAACATGGTGTCATGAGAAATCTCAGTCCAGACTAGGTCCTCTAGATTTTCCCAAGATTTTGGATCTTTCAATTTTGTCCTTTGAAAAAGAAGACTCACAATTATTGATTAAATGCAGGATTTCTACCTATTCTTAAGAGAAGCAGGTAGTTCTGTTCTTGTACAGGTACTCTCTTCTAATTTAGCTAGGCACTTCCTGCCTCTTCCTTCCTTATACTTGTTTTATTTTTATCTTTCAGCTTCTGTCCATCTTTGAATATTTCTCCTGCCCTCCTCCTGCCCAGCAAGACTATATGCTGCCAGTTGGTTTAAATTCTGGTGATTCCAAACAATAAGCAAGGCACTGCAGTGCCAGTGAATTACATAATTCCAGACTCATAATTCTTAATTTCCAGATACTTCACTGTTGAATAACTGCAGCATCCTCGTAACTGGCTTTTACCCACAGCCTGAAATTGAATGTGAATTAAAGCAAACTTTTATTGTCTGGAAATTCACTTTAAATGAAGCAAATGGGGAAAAAAATGTTATTTGATTACTTACAGTTTATTGACTCAATAACTGTCTATGTTATTTACTGTTGTGGGTATACATTTATTTTCCTCGCATGCTCAACATCATTTCTAACAGTATGAAACTCCGTTATAATTCATACGTGAGTCACTCTGTCAGTATTTTAAATGAAGCTCTGCTTTTGAGCAGACAGCAGTCCAAATGATGAGAAAGGCAGAGGCAGCAGAGGATGAGAAAGGTACTCTGTATCCTTGGGGAGAATATTTGACTATCTTGGTTAATATCAGCTACTGTAAATACTACCCTATGCCTTTTTCAGTTTTCAGAGTTTACAGATCTGGTAGAGAGAGATAGTATGTTCAGTATGATTCTTAGAAAAGCTAATCTACCTGCCACTGAATCAGCCAGTTTTGCCTGTCCTATCATCTTTGTCTGGTAAACTTTCAGAGAATGCTTTATGTTCCATCTTCTACATAACTTATGTCCTGGACTCTGTGGTGCTTCCTGTGTATGTCTTTCTCTGTGTTTTCTTTTTTCTTCTTCTTTTTCTTCTTCTTTTTTTTTTTTTTTTTGGTTTTGTTTGTTTTTAGAAGAAGGTAAATTTGTTACTTGCCTCTGGATTGTGAGTTGATACAACAAGGAAAGAAATAATTGCTCTAATTCATAGACATGTCAGCAAAAACAACAGGAGCTACCCTGTCCTTGATCTGCCAGCAGATCAGAGATAAAGGAGCAGGACAACATCTAGCCCAGAAGAATAAAAAAGAACCCTAAATACTATCTGGAATATGTTTTGCATGTGTATAGGCAGGACAAAAGTCCTGCAGCTTTGTTGATGATCATAATTTTAATGTCTTAAAAGCTGACAAAATGTTTTATGTGCAGTACAGGAAAGAATAGGTGGCATTTCAGACCAAATCCATGCATTATGTTGACCCTTCTTTCCCACTGATGTTGAAAGAAGTCTGCTTTTGCAAAATGTGTGAGGAACATTTCTGTTAGCATGTTCATGATAACCGGTGTTTTTAAAGAACCAAAAGCTATTTTTGAGAATTTTGATAGCTATTGTCCACTAGTTCTCTTTCTAGGATCTCAAATTACACTGATGTGCCGAGATGGTTTATACATTCCTTCTCCTTAACTGTCCTTAACAATGAGATTAAGGTGCTTTCTGTGGCATCGATGAGGAGCTTCATCTGCTTAAAATATTTTAAAAAAGCCAACCAACCAACAAAAAAAAAGCTCTAACAAGACAGTTTTCTCTTTTGCCCCTGCTCCTCTCCAGCCTGGTACATCCACAGTGATTTTGTATTGTGATTAGGGTTCTGTGTAGGGTTCTGTGTTGTGGGTGCTAGCATCTTTTGCCCTTCAGTGGCCATTAATGTGCCAGTGAATTACAGCTGTTGAATTACAGCTACAGTTTCAACAACATGGTCCTGACAAAATTGTTAGCACGGTCCTTGGAGAGCTGTGGTTCCATGGAGTTTCAGCAAGGTAAAGTCTTGCCGAAAGGACACACATTTCATTTTGTTTTCATAATGAAACCATGGGCATCTGGCCTTACCTGTGCATCATTCAAAAATGTCTTGTGCTGATGCTGAACCTTACCGTTTGTTCTAATTGGAGCATACAGGGCTGCTCTCTGCCAGTGCTGAACTGGGTAAACAGCCTATGGCAGCGAATGTGCTGAGATGAAATCCTGGTAAGAGACTTTTTTTCCTGTTAAGTAACAATGTTGAAAGAAAAATCTAGACTAGGCTGTCAAGTCAGTGCATTATCAAAATGATTTTGAACATGTCCCAACTTAACCATTTTAATTGCTTATAGAGGTGTACATCTGCAATGCTGCAGTGGCAGGCATCATAGTGTCATCGAGCTCCCCTTGTAGAGACACATGCTATATATATTCTCTATATTTAGATATGCTCTATATATTTTTGCAAAGTATTTTTCCTGAGGTTTCTAACCTGCTTCTGCGTTTAGAATTAGGAGAGGCTTGCAGCCACCTACAGCATCTGTAGACCAGGGCAGTATGAGAAGAGTGCTGAAGATGTCGGCCTTCTCAGGGGTAGGTGACACTAATAAGCCTGCTGCAGTCAGTGCAAAGCTGTTCTGTAGAAGAGCCAAACTACTGGCTGCAGTGCAAGGTGCAGGAAGTAAGCCTTTCAGCAGTCCTCAGTTCAGTGTAATTCAAAAGAGGACATGTTAATGTCATTTATTTTTTTTTTTAAACTAGTCTAGACAAAGAATAACAATTTTTGTCTGACAAATGAAACTACTGTATAAGCTGTTTTGTGGTAGTTTAGTCTGATGTGCTGTGACATCGAGAGTTCCCTGACCTCTCTGCTTATGGGTGACTGACAGGTCCTGTTCCTCTTTGTTTAGGATAAATGCCATCTGAGTAACTAATTTTCTTGTGGCTTTGCAGTAATCAGTGTCTCTTTTGGCTGGAAGCATGATAGGTCTGCTCAAAGGAGAGCAGATTCAAGATCTTGCTCTAAAATGTCTGCCTACAGTTTTAGGCTAAGGCTGCTAATTCTGGATAGAATACGTCTAAGGAAAAGTGTTCAGTACTTGAAAGTTAAAAATACTGGCTATTTTAGAAGATAACAGTAACAATGTTTGACCTGCTGCTGAATTCTGGAGGAGAGCAGATATGTGGCTTTACTGCTGATCCTGTAGATGTACTTAGTTGTTTTCCAGGAGAATCTGCAGTGTTCTGAAAGGTTTTGACGAGGAAGCGAAACTTTGACTTTCAAAAAAGTGCAAATGCTAAACCTCTTCCTGAAATGCTAAACACTGCTAAAAGTGACATATTTTTCTGTAAGTAAAAAAAAAAAAAAAAGAAAAGTAAATGGTTAGTTAATCGCTTAGGTTTCATTATTTGTTTAGTGCTTCTCTCGACTGCTGCTTTTTTTTTCCTGATGGGATTTTTTTTTATGGATTCCAAAACTTCATTAGTCATCCTTTAATGTCATGGCAGTAACAGAAAATTAATCTGAAATTTATAAGCATTTATTTTCTGAATTTAAAGGTATTAAGCTGATAAGAAAATTATTGCTCAGCTTTGTACTCAAGCCACAGATGCATCCTTAAATGTGTCCCTGAGCGGTGAGTCTTGTACTGAAAGTCCAAAGTTGAAACTCGAGAAAAAGAAAGACACCAGATCTTAGCAGCTGTGCAACGTTATATTAGTCTTTATCCATATTGATATAGTGCTAGATAATAAATTGCAGTCTGGAGTTGCATCTCAAAGAGGAGTGTAGAAAGCCTTTGTTTGTTCTTTTGTTACTACATCTCTCATGTAGCTTATCTTACTTACATCAAGTAGTAGATGTGCCTAGAAACTAAAAAGACGTGGTTGATCTGTTAGGTATTAGAGCAGTGGAAGAAATGTTGTGAGATTTCTTTCGTAGCTAAAGTTAACAATTACTGCCCAGGTCTTTTGTCTGTAGTTATTAACAAGTTGCACAAGCTCATAATAACTATGTGGATGTTCTTGATGATTTGATGGTGATCCAAGCACTGCTTAAATTCTCAGTTCTGTGTTATTTTGTTTAGCTGTAGTAAAGCTGGCTGGAAAGGCCATTTCATTTATTGAAATTAAAATACTCCAAAATTTCTGCATAAATCAAGGCCTCCATCTAGAGTACTGAGTTCTGGCCTGTGGCCCGCAGCACAGGAAAGATGCGGAACTCCCGAAGTTGGTCCAGAAGAGGGCCACTGAGATGGTCAGAGGGCTGGAACACCTCTCATATGAGCAAAAGTTGAGGGAACTAGATTTGTTTTGCTTGGAGAAAAAGCTCCGGGGAGACCTCATTGTGGCCGTCCAGTGCTTGAAGGGAGCATATAAACAGGACGGGGCATGACTGTGTACGAGGGACAGTGATAGAACACGGGGGAATGGTTTTTAACTGAGACAGGGGAAGTTTAGGTGAGATATTAGGAGGAGTTTTTTCATTCAGAGGGTGGTGAGGCACTGGAACAGGTTGCCCAAGGAGGCTGTGGATGCCCCATCCCTGGAGGCATTCAAGGCCAGGCTGGATGTGGCTCTGGGCAGCCTGGTCTGCTGGGCGGTGGCCCTGCGCATAGCAGGGGGGTTGAAATTGGATGATCACTGTGGTCCTTTTCAACCCAGGCCATTCTATGATTCTGTGACTAACTTGCAGTAAAGTGTGATTGAAAACAGGGAGTACTGAGCAGGTAGGAGAAGCTCCAGTACTCCAGTGCTTGTCCTCATCCCTTCTAGCTACTAGCTCATTTCCCCCCTGTGCTTCCTAATCTCGTTTAGGGCAAAGGTTTTATCCCTCATTTGTGGTGTTCGAAACTGAGCTGGAAAATGCGTTATCTGGTGTGGAAACCCTCTTGGTTTTTCTGAAAACTTTATTTTGTTCTAAAAAGCTATTTTATACTTTTATTCATTGAAATGCTGCATGCACAATTTGGAAAGGAAATCAAATAATGAAATACAGTCAATTTGTACTTAATCTGAGATCTGTGCATACTTTGTGGAGACTATTAGCCAGGGAAGAAGGGTACACTAAAACTAGAAAGAAAAAATGACCAGGACCTGCCTCGCTCTGTTTGTATTCTATAAAGCATACTGTAATTTCTGAAGCTCGGTTTGCTTTTATAAGCAAATTTAGACCCTCTCTGTCTTCACTCAGCATGGAATATAATAGGAGAATTGAACAATTTATCAGCGTGACTGTAAGAAGTGGACGGCAGTAAATGATAACGTTCTGATGGGTGTAGTACAGCACAACTGCACTTAGAGGCTTGTAAACAGCAGCAAAACAAAATGGCATGCAGGAAATCAAATTAGACTGCATTAAAAATATGGAATATTCTACTTTTCTACAGTGTCCCTGCTGATCCAGGCTTGACAGTGTGAAGTGGAGAGGAGGAGTTCCTCCTTGAATAGTTGCATAATTGAGACACAGAGCGAGCATATGTTATGCTCAGCTAGCTGTGGGAACTTAGATGTATTTTATAAAATGTGTTAATGACAAGAATGTTGTAGCATCCAAGGCACCAGGCTGCTGGCATCACTTAGTCCTTAATTGGAGGTTTATATGAAACCTGTGAATACAAAATACTGCGATAACTGAGTTTCACTCTTGGTATTAAGGAGCTCACACAATAAATAGTCTGCTTTGTCTGTACCATTTATTCCACTGTTATTATATTTTATTGCTGTATGTTTTTTTAGAATTATAACTTTCCATGCTTTATCTGTCTGGAATTCTTCGTAGTTTCAAATCAAGTTTGTACAGGCTTAAATTTGTCCCCAAAAGTGATCTGGAAGTTACTTTTTTCCTTCTCAAAATGAGGTTATGCTTTATGCTTTTTATTTTTTATTTATTTTTTTTTTTTAATGAAGCATAAAAGCAACTTGAAAAGGCTAAAAGAAGTTCTGTTTTCATTAACCTTCAAAATATCACGACTGTCAGCTCAGGTCTTCTGTGATTATGCTGAAGGACTGAGATACATACTGTTAGCTCCTGAATCTTAAATGAAGCAGCATATGTGTTGAATCTTTGATAAATTCGTCTTTTATCCAAAATGTTAGATGCTGAAGTGAAGTGGGTGTTAGTAAAAACAAACAAAAGCAGAGTTTTGAGATTGTGGCAGGAATAATCCCTGAGTCTCTCTTAGTGCGTCTCTTCCTGCTCGCTCCTGCAGTATTTTCTTCCTAGTTCGTCTATAGTTAGAATACATTTATATGTATGTGTGTAACCCAGCTTCTCAATGTGAAAGCACTTGGAGGATAAGGAGCTAGTTTCTAAAGGCAGCTTTCTTTCCCTTCCCCCTTTCCATCAACTTGCCATCAATCAGCTATGCATTATCAGAATAATAATCTCTAAACTGCTTTTAAAAGTTTGTGTGATTTTCATGCTGAGCACATGGAGCCTGATGACAGCAAGGCAGGGAGATGAGTAGCTGCCTCAAGGACATCATTGTCAGTTGGGGGACTTTTGCCTTCAGCAGGTTGTGATATTTCTCCTCTGAGGACAGACATCGATTCTGAGGCTTGTTTTCAGTGCTTAGTGTTTCTCTTGTTATTGCTCTGCTTACACACCGTCACTCCTGTGAACCTTTTACGCACTGTCTTCCAGAAATGCTTTTTGAGCATTCTTGGAGTTCTGAGACTTTTCTTGGAGTTGTAAGTTACGTGCATGCTGCCAAATTGCTCTGAGGTGTGGGGATGTTTGGTAGTTTGGTGGTTTGCCATGAATTTAAACATGAATTTGTTGTCATCCTTAATGTGGAGAGATCTGCTTGCTGTTAGAGAACTTACATGTGATTGTTTGCATCTGCAGAGTGCTGTGAGGTCTCTGAGTTTTGTACCAGTGTGTGTCTAGCTAAGAAAGCCCTCTTCCTTACTGCTGATTTATGTGCATGAAGATAGTTTTTGTGCTGTATCTACTGGTGTGGTGCTTTTAACGCTGAGTTACCTTTGCCCTGGAAAGAGGAAAGGTGAAACAGCTTTTGCCACTTGAGTTATATGGTTTTAGACAAGACTTCAGATCTGGCTCTTACCTGAACTCTGCTTTCTGGGATATTCTGCTTGTAATAGTGGTAATTTATGTACCAGGGAGCAGTGCTTTACTGTGCTACCTGAGAAGTATGTTGATAAGTATTTTGTCTGTTTATCTTAATGCATGATTTCTTAATCTCTAGTGTTCTGTATGGTGAACAGTAAATCCCCAAACAAATCTAATGTCATATTTATAAAGAAAAAAAAAAATCTGTTTTTCAAGGTTGTAATCTATAAGGCATTTTAAATACATGAAAATATGCTTGTGGCTTGCTTTTCTAAGCTTTTTTTTTTTTCCCGTTCCATTTCTTTTCTGCCATTTGTGTCACATGCAGGCAACTGGAGTTATTTCGGATGGGGAGAGCAGCTGAGTACGTAACAGTTCAATTTCTTTCAAGTTTCTTGATTCTGTAGTGATGCAGCATGCTCCAGGACGAGGAAAGTGGGAATATTCATGCATATAGAAAATCTGTTTCTCTGTATTTTCTTTCACTTTCACTGAATTGAATCTTTATTTTTGTGTGGATGGCTGTATGTTTTTTGTTTGTTTGTTTGTTTTTTCTCTCCCACTGTTTAGCTTTGTTTTGGCTGAGTTGCTTGTGCTTTTTCTGAGATTTGAGAAGACAGAATTGGAATATTCCTCTTTTCCTGTAAGGGTGATTCCAGTTTGCTTCCTGTATGTGTTTTCTGTGTTAATCTTCATAGTCATGGAAGCTTATGTCCATGTTCAGAGTAACTGAGAATTGCAAGTTAATCCATAGTGATTGTTTTAGTAAGATGTGAAGAAACACTGGAAGTGATCAAAGAAATTCCGAAGACTACAGACAGGACCAAATCTGAACATGGAAATGGTTGGCAAACATCAGTGAGACAGAAGGCTTGTAGATAGTAGTGAGTTCGAGCTCAGTGAGGTGGTGTCGTGGCAAAAGTGACAGGGCTTTGCTTCAGTTGATGCTCATCACCCTGAAAAGGTAAATGTTAATACCACTGCTGTCTGTGATCTGTAGGGTTGATGTAACGACTTTCTGCAGAGGTCTCACAGTTCCAAGTTTTTATTAATTTGCCCAGAAAACGTGCATGAAACATCTTTGCTTTCTGGAATTCCCACAAGTTGCAACGGGCAGTGCTTCTGCTTACGCTACACTGCATGGCTTCTACTGCCTGTAGAATCTGCAAGGATTGATCCGTTGGTAATGAAATGAAGGTATCTGTTCTTTGTGTCAAAGCAAACAGTGAGGGTGTTGCTGAGGGGAGCATGCAAAGCATAGTGATTGCAGCCACTGCCTGCAGGAGGGTAATGCTGCCTGATGCTTTTCCGTTTTTGACATAAAGGAATTTGAGAAGGATACTCCTACTGCAGTCCAGTGATTTAAATCTGATGCCCAGTTAATCACAGTGAATTTCAATAACTGTATTTTTACCTTCAGGTCTGTACACGGCTAGGAAGGGAAAAATCATGCATATGTTCTTGTGCATTTCCGAAGCCTTCCACTACTGACTTTTTCCTCTGAAAACATTTTTGTCCTCCTTGGTTTCCCGTCTGTGATCAAACCTGAAATTCTTTAAGCATCAACAGCAGTGAATGACTGGTTCATGTTATCAGTCTTAGGTGTCTCAGGTGTGTGGGGTAGTTCGCATATGTGTGATAACTGAGAATTAACAAAACTTATGTTTACTACTAGAACAAAAAATATTACTTCCCCACATAGCCTTCTTTTTCAACTTAATGTGTTTGGGAGAAAAGGGGATGCTTAAGCATTGGTATAATTCAGGAATGCAGGGGTGTTGTGCATAGAATATTTTCTCTCTTTCTCTTGCAGGTTGATGTTGCTTTTATTTTTAGTATCTTTTCTTCTTTAAAAAGGAACTTGGTACTTCCCCCCCCCCCCTTCTTTTCATCCTTGCTCTGCTGTCCTTTTTGAAATCATGTTAGCATCCTCTTAGAGAGGCTTGGATCAACATTTATGATGTTTCCAAGCCAAATCCATTAGCTCAGCGTTGCCAGGAAAAATACACTTACAGCTGTAAATTTACAAGTGGGAAGGAAGCATCAAAAACAGCATGTTAGTAGCTGGAAGATGTTCTTCTAAGTGAAAACTTCTTGTAAGAAATGCACTGCAGTCCAGAGGACTGGGAAGAAGATCCACAAAACATGGAAACAGGGCCTGTCCACTTGCAAAGAATATAGGAGTGTTGTCAGGGACTGTAGGGATGCAATGAAGAAGGCTAAGATGCACTTGGAAGTTTATCTGACAAAAGAGGTAAACGATAACAAGAAAGGTTTTTTTAAGTATATCCAGTAAAAGGAAAATTAGGGAAAATGTGCATCCACTGCTAAATCAGGTGAGTGCCCCGGTAGAAGGAGACACTGGGAAGGTGCAGGTACTGAATCACCTTCTTTGCTTCCATCTTTACTACAAAGACTGCCCCTTTGGGAATCCTGGAACATGGAATCCCGGATCCTGGAGGTAAGAAAGAGGGTCTGGGGAATGGAAGAGCTCCCTCCAGATGAGCAGCAGAGGCCATCTAGCCAAAATCAAAATGAAAAAATCCACAGGCCTGATGAGATGCATCCGCATGTACAGAAGGAGTTGACAGAAGTGATTGCTTATCCTCTCTATCATCCTTGAAAGATTTTGGAGAATGAAGGAGGTGCCTGAGGACCAGAGGAAAGCCAATGTCACTCCAGCTTTCAGAAATAGCAGGAGGGAGAAGGTAGGAAACTACAGGCCAGTCGGCCCTCACCTCTGTCCCTGGGAAGATGATGGAACAACTTGTTCTGTAAGCTATTTCCAAGGGACTGAAGGAGATGAAGGTTATCAGGAATAGCCAGTATGGATTCAGTAAGGGGAAATCATGACTGACCAACCTGGTAGCCTTCTATGATATAATCACTGGCTGGGTAGATGAGGAGAGAGCGGTGGATACTGTGTACCATGACTTCTGCAAGGCTTTTGCCGCTGTCTCCCACAGCATCCTTTGTAACGAAGCTTAGAAAGTGTGGGATAGATGAGTGTATGTTGAGGCAGGCTAAGAGCTGTCTTACTGGCAGAGCTCAGAGAGTAGTGATCAGTGACTAGTGTCTAGATGGAGGTTTGTAACTAGAGGTGTTCCCCAGGGGTTATTACTGGGTCCCATCTTCTTCATCAGTGACCTGGGTGAAGGGATAATGTCCACCCTCAGCAAGTTTGCTGATAGAATGAAGCTGGGAGGGGTGGCTGACACACTGGCAGGCTGTGCTGCCGTTCAGTGGGACCTTGACAGACTGGAGAGTTGAGTGGAGAGGAAGCTTATGAGGTTCAACAAAAGCAATTGCAAAGTCATCCATCTGGGGAGAAACAACCACATAAGGTTACGGGACCTTCTCTGTTTTGCCCTGCTGAGGCCACCTTTCCAATACTGGGTCTACTTCAGGGCTCCCCAGAGAAGGACAGAGAAAAAAAAACAGATCTCCTACAGTCCAGCAGAGGGCTATAAGATGATAAAGCCCCTGAAACATGTTACTTATGAGGAAAGGCTGAGTAACCTGGGTCTGTTCAGCTTGGAGAAGGGAAGACTGAGAATGGATCTGATCGATGTCTGTCAGTAACTGAAGTGCAGGAGGCAATTGAACAAAGGTAGACTATTCTCAGTGGTGTGCAGTGACAGGACAAAGAGCAATGGCCGAAAAGTCTGAACACAGGAAGCTCCACAGAAATATGCAAAAGAACTTCACTGTGAGGATGCTCAGAGGGGTTGTGGGGTCTCTTTCATTGAAGATAATAAAGATGCATCTGGACTCCTATTGTGGGGAACCTGCTTTAGCGGGGGAGTTGGACTTGTTAATCTCTAGAGGTCCCTTCCAACCCTTACAATTCTGCAATTCTGTAAATGGAAAAACAGGATTATGAAAGCCCTTTGTCTGAAATCTGAATGTTTCTAGCTTGGTGTCTTAAAATTATTCATGCTTTTAATGAATTTTAAGTGCTGAGGGTGATAAGATAGACTGATGACCTCCAAAGTTGCACTTAAATCATTGCTGAAAATCTTTTTGAATTTTTAGCTTGCTGAGACATAAAAGAGCCTCAGAAACACAACCTTGTGTCCTTCTGAGATTTCTGCTTCCCTAGGCCTCCATTACTTTGGTAGTCCTCTTTACCTTCAATGCATTTTAATTACAAGATTTCTGAAAGGCTGCATGGTTGTCAATTATTCTATTGTTAGAGGAAACAATAGAATATTAGGTTCTGAGACTTGATTAAGGAAAGAGATTTTTAGAAGCTTCTGTGAAAACAATTTAAATGGAGGCAGAGTGGGGAAGATGAGATGCAGAAGCCTTGGTGTGATACTGACAGATCTCTTCTGGCCTTGGACTGCAAGTCATGCATCCCCGTCTGTGAAATTCCGTCTCTTTTAGCCTGCTCTTACAAAAATAGACAAAAGCTGTGAGCAGCTCAGTGGCTTGTTTTGAAAAAGTAGTGGGGTTTTGGGGACACAGAACCTCGCATGAACCCCCTTCTTCCTGAGTAGTTGAGCATGATGTTTTTATTGAAATCTTTACTCAGGCTTATGTGATGAGTACACTTTATGTGATGTGACAGGACTGCTTAAAGTGGTTCTATGGTCAGTATATTAAAGCTATTGTGTACTAACCTGCAGCAGTGATATAGTAACTTCTGAGGCAGAAGAGTGGAGGATTAATGAGGTTTACAGAATACAGTTTGCTTCAGAGAGGAGGGTTCTCTGAACGCACCTTGCTATCTCCTGTTATTTGTTCTCCATGCTGTTTATAATATCCTTCTGTGTGATGTCACTGTCAAATAGGTTTTCTTCTTACACTCTGTATATGCATGAATATTCAATTACTGTACGTGAACAGCATGCATCTACCCTGCCCTGCAACCTTACCCCCCAGTCTTTCAGCAGTGAGTCCAGTGACTGTGAATTTGTTTTCATTCCTTGAGTGCTCTTTCGGACATGCAGAATTTCTCAAAGTGGGTTACAATAACTACTAACTCTGTTTTTGTTGTTGCTGTCTGGTTATGAATTAACTGATCATTATAGGCTGTGGTTAAGCTACAGTTTTTCCACTGGAAAGCTTGGTGTATCATCTATTTGAAGATACTGCTTGAACTTAATACATCATGTGTTGCGTTTTGCGATAGAAATTTTGCTGAAAAATGGTTCTGAGGCCTGATACCCATCTTTTGAAGGGATGCAATATACATAAAGCTGCTTCTGCAGGTTTTTGTCAGTCTCTTGTTTAAATAAAATTTAAGTGTCAGGTATGTTAACGAATGGGATCATTGCCACATACAGATACTTCAGAGCATACTTTTTTGCAGAGAGAATGTGTGCTAAAAGTGAGAGGTGGTCCAGATTTTGGTGTTCTTCATCAGGATAAGCAATGTCTTCATTTGTGAATGTTTAGGTTAAATAAAGTGAGATTGCTCGTAAGGTAGTTGCAGTTTAGTGTGAATATGTTTCTGGGATTTGACCTTATTTATGAATCAGTTATTGCTGAGGGTTTCTGCCTAGTATGTAACATTAACAGCTATTGTGGATGCAAGGAATGTGCATCAGAACCCCATATGTTCCTGTCTCATTGATGTTATGGCAGCTGGAGCCTTGCATTCTTTAAACTTGTCATCATGGACACATTTTGTGTGATGACCTCTAAGACGCTTCCTTACACCATGCACCAATTGGCATCATGAGAAATGCTGGTGCTAGCTTTAATAGCCATGCATGATACAACTGTTTGATTAACATTTAAGTTGATCAGCTGTTTTTAAGTGTTGCTTAGACAGTGTGCTTCATATGGAAAATCTTGAGACACAATGTGAATTGCCCCTCCTATAGAACAGGAGCAGTAAGGACATCAGCCAGAGACAGTTTTCCAGTGAAATGGATAATCTTTCCTGCTGTGTGTTGTTTCTATGACTAGTGGAAGACTAGCCAGTAGTGTGGCTTTGCAGTCACTTCAAAGTGATGTAAGCATTAGGTCCTGCAGGAAGATAACCCAGCTGCCATACAGCAGTCATCCAGTGTGATGCCCTGCCACTTTCCTTGTACTGTCCTTTGGGAACTGGGTTAAGAAGATGGCCTAGGCTGGCAACCAGCTCCTTCCACAGTTCAAAATGGCTTTAGCAAAGTCAAGTCTCTGACCATGCTCACTGCTTGGGGAGACTAGAGTCAGCACAGGGCATGGAGGAATGTGAAGCCATGGTCAACACATGGTGTTTCCAAGCACCTCACCCACACAGAAAAACAATGAGATAATTGGTTGACATGTCCCAGCTAACAAGTTGTTAACAAGTTGTTAACAAGTCCAGGTAGTGCTTCTGCTACAGTCTGGCCAGGGAATTTGGAATTCCCTGAACCCCATCAGCTGGTCTGAGCTGATGGAATTTGGAATTCCCTGAACCCCATCAGCTGGTCTGAACTGATGGAATTTGGAAATCCCTGAACCCCATCAGCTGGTCTGAACTGATGGAATTTGGAATTCCCTGAACCCCATCAGCTGGTTTGAGCTGATGGGATTTGGAATTTCCTGAGCCCATCAGCTGGTCTGAGCTGATGGAACTTGGAATTTCCTGAGCCCATCAGCTGAAACAGAGAAGCTGTGCTCTCCTTCCTGCTGCCAGATAGCCATGATCATGTCAGCGTTATCACGCCCTGATAATGTTGGTCCAGTATTAGCAAATCAGTGGATTTACTATCATTTCAATCCAGGTAGTAGTGCTACTGATTTGTACTTGCTACTGTACTGTTGTGGCAGTTTATTGCTAAAGCTATTGGTCTAGTGTCTGTTACCATATCCCAGGCTTCCAACAGTGGGTCTTAGGTCTCTGCAAGAGCTTACAGTGATGATGTGGCTGCATCTGGAAGAGCTTTGCATCGTACCAGAGTTACTTAGGTTTTACTTGAAATGTGAAACTAACAGGGCAGCAAAGTGAGAAACCTTTGAGTGTGTTTCTGTCCCAACATAAGTAATTCCTATACCTGAGGCAGTAATGACTCAAGTGTTCAGCAGTGACACTCTTCATCCAGCTCGTTAGCCTGCTGAGGGTAGAGTGTACCTCGTGATCCATCAGCCCTTTCTCCATGACTGAACATGTGATGATGGGTTTGCCACTCTGGCATATCAAGTCATTTTTGCCTAACACATCTTCAGTGTTTTCTTCCAAGCACTGAGCTGTGTTAAAACTGATGGACATTGCGCTTTTAATAAGACTAAATAAAACAACAGATAATTGCTCTTCATTTTTATTCATTTGACTAGAGACTGACAAGAACTATGCAGCATTTAAACTGCTGAAATACTGGAAGCTTATTTCTGTTTTCAAGGTGGACAATCTATTTGAACTGACGGTAGTTAAGAGAATAGAGCCAGGCTTTTTGAGCTATTTGTAAATTGCAAACATGTTTTCTACTGAGTTTGTTTTCTGTTTTTCCATCCACTTTAGGGCATTGTAATGTTGATGTAACCTTGCTCAGTTGGGAAGGTACAGAAAATATCACTAAGAACAAACATTACCTTGGATTAAAAGCAATGGAAATTGAATTAGAGAGCTGGGAAGGAAAAAGTTTAAACCTTTACGTAGCATGAAAACAGCACTTTTACTTTATTGCTTAGGTTTGTGGTAAATAGCTGTGTAGGACACGTGCCACTAGTTAGCTTACCAGAGGGGACTTTAATTTGATTGTCCCTTTTAAACAAGCTTTTGGTGGCGGATGGAGTGAATAGTGGCTGATCTTTGCTTTCCTTTCTATCAAGCACCGTGCACTCCACTGATGTGGCATGTGTATGTGTATTTCACTGAAGCTTGTTAAGGGAGCTTTGCGTTCTGCACAGCTGAACACAGTGATACACCAATATTGTGTTTTTGAATTTTTTCCTCTCTGCAGCAGTGTTCTCTTTTTCTGGAGGATTACCAAGGAGAAATGCCTCTCCAGAGAGAGTTTCATGGGAATTGAGCTTTTAGCTTTGTGAAGCGTTCATTAGTGTGATGACTGCTAAGTCTAACAGGCTGATGTACATCCTTTAATTTCCTGGAGCTCTGGTTGAGGATGCTAAGAGATGGTTGCAAAATGGTTTCTAGGAAAGAACTCCTCTCCTGAAGATTCCTTGCTCCCCAACATCTGGATGTGCATTTTGGCAGCAGGGAGGAATCTGAAAGTTGTGAGGATGAGATTTTTAAAATTTTCTTTGTTGTTGTTTTGTTTTGTTTTAAAATAAAATGTCTTATTCTACCTATTGTGCATAATCAAAGAGAAACAAAATCCTATGACAGGAAGAGGGAGAGGTGGATGTAGAGGCAGTTGCTGGAATTCCTTGGTACATCCTGGGAGAGCCAGAGATTGTAACCAGCGTTGCAGAACTAGCTTATTTTTGCAGCTTTTTACAAATAAAAACGGGCTTCGCTGTCCAAGCAAGGCAACTTCAGAGAGCCACACCATTAACTGCTTTTGTTTCGTAGCCTTTGAAGATGCTGACAGTGCTGTGGATGATCGAGACAGTGACTACCGCAGTGAGACCAGCAACAGCATTCCTCCTCCGTACCACACGACTGCGCAGCCCAATGCCTCTGTGCACCAGTTCACTGCCCCATCACGCCTGCAGCAGCAAGGAGTCCTGCGGGATTCCTGTGCTGACTCTTTGCAGAATTACGATGTGGATTATCGGGAGCATGTGGCCATCAGGTGGGTGCTGTCTCTGGGCAGCTACACTTTTCCCATTGATCTTCCACAGTAGAACCTGAAGGTGCTGTGCCGTCAGAGTTCATATTGATAAGAATGCAAGTGTGGAACAGGGCATACTGTGGCTTCTGCCTTAGGTATGGAAGAAAGAGGTATCTTCTTAAATACTGCTAGAGCTGGAGTTGCAGAATTTTATATGCAATGTTCGTGTTTCCTGAAGCCTGAACCTGTGTTCAGTAGCCCTAGCTGGCTTATGGCTGAGGCTAAATTCTGACTTATTTTGGCTTTAATGGTAAAGGCTAAAGTTTAGTGGTAGCTTTTGAAGTTGTCATTGTTATTGCGATTTAATGCAAATGAGCCAATAAAATGTATGGCGCTTTCTTGTTAGGTATTTGTTAAATACCTAATGTAATCAAGGTATTCCTTTTTCCATGCTAGTCTATGCTACAGGCTTGCAGTAATAAAACTGTGAGTCTGGAAAGATGATCTGAAGCTTTTTCTTAATGAAAGAGCCAATGTGTTTGTAGCTTGACACTGCAAAGAAACACTTCTGGTTTGAACTATACCAAGATAGATTTTGTTTTAAAAGTATTGTTAATTTTTTGTTTCCTGTATGTTTGGATATGACAGTATCAGGACTGATAAAGTTTATATTAAAACTAAGAGCCTGCCCATCTAAGATTGCTTTCACTCCAGAAAGGCAATTGTGAGAGGATGGTTAATCCTTCTTAGTGCTGTTGCTCCACTGTGCATTTTCTATATGCTCAACCAGATTTTTTGCTCCATATTTAATCTTAAAACTTTGGAAATGCTAATAAGCTTTGTAAGGAAGCTACATGGGATTCTCTTTCTTATTAGAAAGATATTTCTAAGCTGAACTGACTGGAAAAAAAAGTCACTTTGGTGAATCTTAAATATTTTCAAAACTCAGTTATAGCAGAATATTGCAAAAACAGTGACTTTTGCTCCTGTGAACTCTGTGGGCCATGGAGCAGGAAGCTGCTTGATGAAGTTCCTGGTAGGCTGCAGTTCACAATTGCTGAGCAAATGACAGCTTGTGAAAGGCGGGGTAGACCAGAGGAATGAGATGAGGTTCAGCTAGAACCTGTCTTGAATTGGATGAAAATTTGAGTATGCCAAAATGCTTCAATTGGAACCAACTGCAATAACATCTATTTATTTATTTATTTATTTATTTATTCTTCTATTTATTTATTTATTTATTTCTCATTCTCTTTACCACCTTTAAAACATGAGTATGTTCCATTGATAGAGAGTTCGGTATTATGTTTCTCCTTCTCTAAAGGATGATGATGACTGCTCCTGTCTGACCTCGAGAACATTTTGCTTCCAACAGCCACTCTGACTTCGGAACAGCAGATGTCTTCCCCACCAATAAATCTATTTTATTTTATTTTAGTGCTAAGTTTCAGCATTCATTTTGTGTAATGTGTGTCCTCCGTGTCTCCTTGCTCTCACCCTGTACACTTCCAAGGCAATATGGTAGCATAGACCTCCATTGTGTGTGGCCAGACTGACCCAGAGTCCACATGTGAGTCTAGTCAGATGACAAGGTGCCAGTGCTGCATAGAGAGCAGGCACTCTCTAGATCTGTCTGATAGGTGGGTTAATCTTTTCGCAGCCTGTGTGCTTGTCTCCTTCTTGCTCTTGAAGTCGTCTTGTGATATATCTTGGCTGATTTTCGCTGTTTGCCTTGGCTGTATTTCAGATCTGTAGTAGTTTAGTGCCTGGCTAATGATGCCATTTTTCTCCTCTCAAGCGCTGGATTTCTTGTCACTCCTTTCTTTCTAATAAAATAAATGCTTCGCAGAGCAGCAGGAGAAACTCTTGTCATGGGAGAAACTCAGAAAAAAAGATTGCTTTGTTGTTGCCTAAATTATCAAATGTTGGTTCAGCTTTTACAGTTCTTCATGCGTTTGTGTAGCACTCATTTCTTTCAGTTGAGACTTGGAAATATTTGATCCAGTAACTATGGTGGCCCTGGGAATCTTTTCAATTTCATTAGTTTTTTAGAGATAATCATTTCCATTATGGATTTAAAACTGCAACCAAGAAGTGTAGTTAGTGTTCTAAACTGTGTGCAACAGAGCTCATTTAAAGTAATGAGTATCTTTCCAATTAGCATGTTAGATAATACTGATGGAAATGATGCTTTAAAGCAGCAGTAGTGAAAATGCAATGACCTATTTCTCTTTCAGTGCTATCCCATCAGCATCCTACACTGGGGTGCTCCAGGCAACTCAGACTATCAAGGTGAAGACATAGTGTATTAGCAGTGTCCATATAATGCCTGTGTGCCCTTTGCTATTTCCCTTCTCTTGCTTTGCTCTTGTGGTGTCAGGGCACACATGCATTCCTGCTCCTTACTTTTTAACAACTAATGACATTTACGTCATTAATTTTGCTGTGAAAAGTTGCTGTGCATTTTAAATAAGTGTTTTGATTTTTTTTATATCCATTTTCTACATGATCACTTCCAAGTAGGCTGGTAGGAATTCTCCTTGTAAAATTTAGACAAAGACAAAGTTTCCTTCTTCTACTCTTTGAGTCGGTGAGCAATTGAGATAATCCTTCTGATCCCAGGTTAGGATTTAATCCAGAAATCTCAAGGATCAAATACTTGGTTTTCTAGGATTCTTCATCTCGTTTGACAGCAAAACTAGCTGCTCTAATCTGTTCTCTCACAATGAGCAAGTATGGACTTCTAGACCTATTTAAATGCATAAATGGGGAAATACAGATCCTGACTGGCAGTGGGCTAATATCCATCACCAGCGTGTTGGTTTGCCTTCTGACCAAGATCTGCCCCAAATCTTCATTTTGCATTGAGAGGAGATGGTCACTATGTACACATGTAGGCAGCATGTTGGAAAACGTGTTTCCCTGGCCTATCCCTAGTTTCCAAGATGGAGAAGAGAATCAGGTTGTTCTCTACCTATACCAGGTTTAGGGGCCCAGGTACCCAGATGAATGGCCTTGCTCTTTACAGAGTTCTGTCCACTTGATCACCAGTGTCACAACCAGAGTAGCTACAGCTACTCAGCTCAGCTAGGTGAGCTAGGTTCCTAGGTGAGCTTGGGGGTCTGGTGCTGGGTTTGCCCACACTGCAGAGATTCTTCAAAGAGAGTGCATTAACTGTTGTTGAAAGCACTCATAGGAAAGAGTGGTGGTAGCATAGCTGGAGCTCCCCATGTTGCCGGTGTGCAGTTTGCATTTTGTTCCCTTTCTCCTCTTCCTGGGAGTCCAGTGACTCCTGAGTTCTTGCATGTGTTCACTGTTCTTTAACCACTCTCAGGGAAAACAGAGCGCCCTGTGGGCTGCATGAATACTGCTAAAGCAAAGTCTGCTTCCTAGAGTGACCGAAATGCATGCATAACATAGTGAAATGGTGTGCGTGGGCACTGTATCTCAAAGTAGTCCTGTTACTGTAATAAGCGACTTTTTAAGCATGCCTTAAAAAGCAACAGCAGCATACTGGTACAGCCAAGGCTACATGCCCTTACTTGATCACGAAAAGCTGTTCTCTCTCAAACAGGAATTTCTAAATGTAACCTGTGGAATATCATAACCCATACTGCTTTTTTTAACAGTTTGATTGACAGGTTTTCAGTTTTGTTCTATCTGGATGTTTCTCACTTTAATTCTATTTAATGCATGGTTTTCATTGCTATTTTTTTCTGTCCTTTCTAAACTTTTTTTTTTTTTTAACAAACATTTCCTTTCTTTTCTTTTTCTTTCTTTTTTTCTTTCCTTCTTTCTTTCTTTCTTTCTTTTTTTTTTTTTCCTGCCTTTCTACCTTTCCCTCCCACCCTCTTTTCTTCATCTTAGACAAGGATCTCTAGCTAGAAATGACAGAGTCAGGATCATTCCAAGTAATTCTGAAGATGGAGAAGAACAGGAGAGTAACTATGAAGAACTAGGAAAACTTCTAATAGAGGAATTCTTAGAAAAGAGTCATAGAAGTAGAAGTTGGCAGGAAACAAACATTAAAAAGATACAAACTCTCTCAAAAAGGGAAAATTTCAATCACTGTGAAAAATCAAGATGTTGCCAAAATGTGTGTGTGGAGTCAGGGTCTGTAGATGTCCCAAGATACCCTGAGGAGTATGATACAATAGATAGGAGAAGGAAAAAGAAACTGAGATACAACGGTCTTGAAGAAAGTGAACTAATGATCCTCCAAAGTAATGGAGGTCTGCAGTATCCTAGAGAGAAAAAAATATATTTCAATGGTGTGGTAACTACTTCTGAACCTAATGATTTCCCAGTCTATGATAGAAAAGAAAGGTATACTAGCAGCTCTGAAAATAAGGAACAGTTGCCTGCTTATCCCGTCCTGCGTCCATACAAAAATGGCTTACTGGTCAAAAGCAGCAAGTTGCCCAACAAGTGTGAAGTGAACCACGAGGGCTCACTTCACCTCAGTAACGATGAAGATATGAAACATGCAGGGCTGTCAGATAATGCTTTTGTGCCCCTGGATATCCTTGAGGAATTTGACAGCAGTGCTTCTGATGAGTTTCAGTACTCACCTGTTTCAGATGATGAAACGGAGGAATTGGCTATTCTTTCACAAACATGGCATGATTCTGACATCAGCCATTTGAGAGACTTCACTGTTACTTACCCTGCAAATTCAGAGTCCCGGTTAAAGTCCAGCTGTGATAAAAAACACAAGACTAAAGGGAGCAAGCACGGTCATTCTGTGCAAGACTTGACACTGTCTCCTGTTGAAGAACCCAATGAGGAGTATGTAGACACTATGGATGAACTTCAGTGTCTTGTAGAAACAGTTTCAGAATATTTGGCTGAAAAGGAGGAAGAGATCAACAAATTTGCTACACTGCCAGAGACGAGAAAAAGCTCTGGGCGCATGTCACTGAAGCAGGGTAGTGCTGATAATGTAGTGGGAGCCAAAAAGTCTGAGCAGACCAAGCAACCTGCTGCAGAGGAGAGCACCAAGGGCAAATCTGAGTCTCTCCCAGACTTGTCAGGTGTGAAGAATACTGTGAATTCCCTATTCAGCTCTTTGACTGAAAAGGTGGGGTCAAGCACAAAGCAGCTCACAGCCTCTGTTGAAAAGCTTGTTTCTTCCACTCCAGAAAAGACAGAAACCAGAACCTCATCTGAAAGTGGAATCTCAAATTTGTTTTCTGGTAAGCCCAAAAGTGAGAGTGCATCTTCGGTAACAACACCAGACAGTAAAGCTGAAACTAAGTTCTCCATTCACTCTTTGCTACCATCCCAGGTGAGTGGTGATAAAAAAGCCCAGAATGTAAATTCCAACAAGCAAGAAACCGCAAAAGTGGACAGTAAGGCTTCCACACAGCAATCACGTGAAACTACGACCAGCAACCAGCAGAACCAGCATTCAGTTATGGATTCTGTTCTAGGCATGTTTAATCCTCTAAAGATCTTTTCTGAGAAGGAAGTGCCAAAACAAGCAGTTGTAAAAGAGGAGCATGCCAAGGAAGAAAGCCATGCTGTGAGACCTGGAGAGGCAGACAGAAGTGAGAGATCATCTGGACAAATGGCAGCCAATATGGTTCCAGAGATACAGCTGAGTGAGAGTACAAGTGAGGCAGGGGTGAACACAAATAGTACTTCTGTGTCTTCCATCTTTGGCAGGCTCACAAATTCAGTCAGTTCTTTTAGTCTGAAAGCCAATTTTGATGGTCTCTTGGCTCCAAAACAGCAGGATGTGCCACAGAAACAGTCAGAACTACATCATGTTACAAGTCAGCCAGATGCTGCTGTAAAAGAAGGTACACACATTGTCATGGAGAAGCCTCCTGCAAATCACTTAGGGAATCAGCATACTACAGGTCACCAACTGGGAAAGGAGCAAAACAGAGGTAATGCAGGGCCTCAAGATCTGGGTACAGCATCTGAAAGCTTTTTCAGCCCGCTCAAAAAGTCTTTCAGTCAGTTGTTGCTTCCTTCTGCTGAACCAGGACAGAAAGAAAATGTGTCTGAGCTTTCTAAAGGCCACAAGTCTGAGGAGGATGTAAGACGGAACAGTTCAAGTGAAGAACACTCATTTCCTTTTACCAAGAAACTTCCTTTTTTCAGTGGGTTGAATTCTTCAGACAAGAAGGAACATACAAAGGAGAAAGGCAGCTTTATTCCTTCATTATTTAAATTTTCCTCTGCAGAAAATCTAGCAACTTCCAAGGACCAAACAGGTCATCAGAGTTCTGGTGATATTTCTTCGCTTGAACCCAAAAGCAGTAATTCACAAGAGGCTGTTTCATTAAAATCTAGCTCTGTTCCAAATTTATCAGAGCATAAGGAAGAATTTATGCAAAGAAAATACATTAATAAAGAATCTAGTGCCCAAGTAAACAGAAATAAACATCAGGAAAGTAACCCTGTTACTTGTAAGGTTACAGGAGAGCTGCAGAAAGCTAAGAGTGCTCGGGAAGAACCTAGAAATTTAAAAGGAGGTTTAACAAGAGAAAGAGTAAATGCAGACTTACATCACAGCTCAGCTGAATCCATCTCTTCAGATAGAGTGGCAGAAGTTGCAAATACAGATGATAATCAGAAGAAGCACACACCGGGTTTTCTTTCTGGATTTCTTCACATTTCTTCCAATGGAAACACAGCCAATACTCAAGAGTTGATTGTGAAAAGTGAGAATGATGGCCAAAAAAGCAGTTCTGGATTATTTTCTGGCTTATTTAAATTTGCTTCAAATGAAAATGTGTCTGAATGTAAGCAAGATAAGGTGAAATCAAGCTCTTTAGGTTTCATGAAGCTTTTTGATAGAAGTGAGGATTCTAGCTCAGAGAAAAAACCCGTTGACTCAGCAATAACTTCTGATACTCAGAGCAGCACTGTAGAAAAGCAGGAGTCTTCCAGCTTCTTGAAAAACATCCTGCCCAAACCAAAGGAGAAACTAGATAACGTGAAAATGATGGAATCTTCTAAAGCTACTGACCACTTGACCAGCACAAATGTAAATAACACAGCTGAGCATTCTGTGTTCCCAGTTGCCCTAAATCCTGAAGCCAAGGTACAGGACTTATCTGGAAAGTCAGTAAGTAATAGGCATGTCCCTTATCAGAAGGACACAGAATCTAAAATTCTTCCAACCTTATTAAACAAAGGATCAAATGAATTTCTCAATTTGACCAATAAAAAACACAATCTTACAGAGCAATACTCAGCATATCAGGAAACAAGAAGTCATTCTAGCTTTGAATGGGAATATGAAGTGGGGGAACTTGTTGACTCTCATGAAATAGCACTGCCAGTTTACTACGTTTTAAATCAAAACTCTGTTCTTCCCCCTCAGTTCTTGGACTGGCCTGAAAATGATGTGGTAGTGAATCTCTGCAAAAAGGATGGAAATGCAAATGTGATGGATTGGCAGAGTAATGCCAACTTTGATGTACAGAGTTCAGATTTAAGTATGATGTCATATGAGTCATTTGACCACTTAACATTTCAGGATGTTTATTCAGAAGAAAATGATGCATGGACTACTAATTCTGTCAATGAAAATTATAGTAACTTTCCACCATTTGAGAGAGATGGCAGTTATTCCTTTGAAGAGCTGCCCATGGATTTAAGCTACTCCTCTGGCTGTGATGGAACTATGTGGACTCTAATTGACCAAGAGACTTTAAGTATAGATGAGAACTTTATGTACTCATCCTACAGCCAA
This sequence comes from Perdix hodgsoniae, assembly GCA_035772895.1. Taxonomy (NCBI): domain Eukaryota; kingdom Metazoa; phylum Chordata; class Aves; order Galliformes; family Phasianidae; genus Perdix; species Perdix hodgsoniae. The sequence goes on from JAPSGF010000129.1 coordinate 356,630, forward strand.
GACTATCAAGAATGGCTGATGATGCTCGAGCAGGGTGTATGGTGGCCATCGGAAGATGGTGATTGTGGATACTACATGTATAGTGATAGCCAGTATGTGTATTCACTCCTCACTGATCCCACTGGGCAGTATGTCTACGTTTGTGCTCCTGAGACTTATTCTTACCCAGACTGCTGGGATTATAATTTTCAGATGGGTGCCATTCCAAGAGCTGTGCTGGAAGACAACACGGTTGCTGTTTGTGGTTTTAAAGTCCCCCTTGGCAGCGAAGATGAGCTGTTTTGGTTTGCTGAAGAAGAGAGTTTAGATGATTATACAATGAATAAACCTCTGGATTTGTCAGTAGCTTTGCAGAGGAGTGATCAGTTAATGAACATGAATTTGGAGACATTTTCACAGATGTTTGAAGAGTCTATTTATTCTCAGAGAGACCAGCCACTAGACTTCTCAGGTTACAAACTTCAAAAACTCAAAGTTGATTTTAGACCTGACAAGGAAACCCGGAATTATTCAGAGGAAACGCCACTAACCCTTGATCTTAGAACACATTCCAGAGGGGCTTCTGATAAATCACTAAGTAAGGACATTCACACCAAGGAATTGGATAAGGCTGCCCCTGCAGCACCTGCTGGGAGTGGATCATCAGGATTCTTTGGTTTCCATCTGTTTCAGTCTTCTCCTAAAGCCGAAGAAACTGTGGCAACTACTGAACGAATAGCAGAAGCAAAAAAGACTGAAGAAGATAAGAAAACACCAGTGAACAAAGTTACCTCTTTATTTTCTGCATTGGGTGGACTGATTGGAAAGTCTTCAGGACCTGACTCTGAGACAACTGAGGATTATTCCTTAAAGAGAACAGACACACAGTCAAAATCATCTGAAAACAAACCTGATGTCTTATCACTTGTACCAAATAGGAAATCAGATGAGGCGCAGGCAGGGCAAAAGTTTCCTGTTATGTCAGAACTAAGAAGAAATACTTCATCAGAACTTAATTCAGAAGCTGCTAGAAATAAAAAGCTGGAATTAAATCAGAATGAGAACACCCGTGTTAAAAAATCAGGATTAACAAAATCTCCTTCCCAACTGAGCCAAACTGCTCCAGATGGCAAGCCCGTAAGAGAAGAACAACCTGTTAAAGCAAAGCTGGCTTCCAGGCATCTTGAACGGCATGTGACTATTAATGAATCCAGTCAGTCAGAGCCAAATCAGAGCCACCCAGCCCCTGAGCCTGAGGAAACATTATTTAAAAGTGCTCTGAAACTGTTCAGTCTTGGAGAAGATTCTCCTGCGAGCTCTACGACCAACAAACCCCAAACTTCTGGATTTTTTGACTTCTTCAAAACACAAGTAAGCAAAGAACCACAGCCATCTCCAAATCTGGAAAGAAGTCAAAATGATAAAGCAGAGAAGGCGATGCATCCAGAACAGAAGGAAGCTTCCAGTATCTCGTCATTGTTTGGATCCCTCGGAGATCTCTTCAAAGTTGAAGCTGTGTCTTCTCAACCAACCCCAAGTGCTGCAACTCTGCCAAAAACCCATAGCAGAACTGTGGCAGAGTCAAGACAAAAAACTGAAAAGTCAGGTGGTCACCAGAGTGCCAGTATGCCGTGTCTGTCCTCCACTCCTAAGGAGGGAGTGGGAACAAAAGGTGTGGACAGGCAGATCTCCACTAGCCCTAGCAGAAAAGCTGAGGAGGGTTCTCATGAAAATAAGACAGTACCTCCTGGGGATGCTGTAGGTCCCAAAGTAAGCCAGCTGACACATTCCCCTGTGCAGCAGAGCAGTGTGCCCACAGCTCCACCAAAGCATCAGGGAGGAAATTGTGTAGGTGGCACAGTTAATCAGACAAAACCGAGGCCAGATCAGACTCCTAAAGAGTCAGGATTCAGTTTACCATTCAGCTTTTCTGATATCACTGCATCAAAATCGCAGTCAGCACAGCCAGCCAGTAGAAGCATATTCTCATTCTTCACTGGATCAGATGAACCCAAGCCTCCAGCACCCACTGCTGCTCCTGCTGGTGCAAAGCAGCAAGAAACAGAGGGTCTGTTTCGTCTGCCTTCCTTCTTTTCCAGTGGTCCAACTGCTGAGAAGACCACACCTCAAAGAAGTACTAGCTTTGGATTCTTCAGTTTGACATCCTTTTTGGATGAAAAACCACAAACTGCACCAAGACAAGAGTCTAATGCAAAACCTGCAAAACCAGCAAATGCTAAGTCATCTATGAAGCAAAGTGTTTCCACTGACTCTGGTATCAGAACTACCAGGCAACAAGATGCAGACAGTAAGAAAGAAGTAGATGATATTATTGCAGCAGTGACTGGCAAACAAATGTTTAATAATGTCACTGTGACCGAAAATAAATCAGAGATGTCTCTGGAAAACATAGAAAGTGTTGCTGAGGTAGCTGAAGAAAGCAACTTTAAAAAGCTTCCACACACCGATGACACTGCTGTAATCAATTCAGCTCCTTCTGATCCTTGCTGTCAGTCTCCCAGTGTGCAGGAGCATTCCCAGGGCGAGCAGGCTGTTTCCTTAGGGGCAGAAGAATATGCTCTGGGTAGCATAGGGAAGACAGATGCTGTTGTTTTACCCCTTGATAAAGAAGAGCCATGTTCTTCAGAAAAACAAATTTCTGAAAATAAAGATTATAATCCGTCCATAAATGACAAAACGGATTCCTTGGATATGAAAGACTCAAATAGCACAAGTGACATAAAAAATGAAGTGGTCACTGAAGAAGTATGTGCACAGCGTGAGTTGCCAAAATATAAATTACCCGAACAAACTCCTGGAGACAGGTTACAACAGGCACAAGAGCTGCACTCTGTTTCTAAAAGACCAGAGACCTCTAATTTGCAAAACAAACCTAAAGAACCTGAGGGTGATAAGTCGGTTCTGGATTCTTCAGTTGAAATTTTTTCAAGTTTCATGACTAAAATGAAACCACCCAAAACGTTGTCTGGTTTCTTTTCCCAGCCTCAAGCTCCCGCACCTCCTACTGCACAGAAAAAAAGCTCCTCTTTCTTTGGTTTCTCTTCCCTCCCAAGTGGCCCAGCACCAACTTTCACAAGTGATCTCTTTGGCATCTTTAAGGGTCCAAAAGAGTCTCCGAAGGAAATGCCTCCGCAATCCACTCCTAAGCCTCAAGGCAATAGAATGAAAGACATTATTGAGTCTGTTCCAGCAAAAGACTCTAGGAAGGCAGAAGATACAACTGCAGCCAAAGAGTCTAAAAGAGATGCTATAAGCTCTCTGAATCAGGATGTATTGTCTGCTTCAGAAGAAAACTCTACAAAAGAATCTTCCATGAAAAAAGAAAATGAAGAAAATAGGAACTCAGAAACCTGTAAAGAGGGATCTTTGAAGGTCACTCCAGAAACTGTAGTTTCTAGTGAAAATCAAGACCTGGAGGCTCTGCGACTGGCTGGTGAGGCACAGCCCTCTGAAATGATAGATCCTAAGTCACAGGCATCTGATTTCAACAATGTAGTTGATACAGAGCAGGCTGAAGACATCAAACAGTCTGATGTAAATCCATGCCAACTAGATGTGTCTTCACACACAGTGGAGGAACAAGCTGCTTCTACAGAAAAGGCAGCTGTTGACTTCCTTCATAGTGGTGGGTCTGAACTGGAAGCTGAAGCCCCACTTAATGGGACAGGCACAAACCTTTCCCAATTGAGTGAGAGTGCTACAACTGAATCTGTTGTAGCACTCGTAACAGCAGAGCCTGCTGTTACGGAGAACCAGACTAATGCTGGTGTTGATCAGCCAGACATGAACAGTAGTAGCAGTAGAGAACCCATAGCTCCAGTTGATGAGCCCAGTGCTCATCTACCCCCTCTGGATGAAGAGAAAACAAGTGAGGTACAACAGCAAACTGCTGAACAAGAGAAACATTTGCCAGTTAATGAGGTACACTTGGAAGAAGTCCCTTCCATAGATGACTTGCGGAAAGAGGGTAAGCCTAGTAACATTCCTTCAGATGCAAACAGCAGTAAAACAGTCTTTGAAATACCGAGCATGCCCAATTTGCCAAAATTCAGCTTCATGTCATCCGCTGATAGTGGAAGGCCGTTTGGATCTTTCTTCTCTCAGCAGCCACCTTCTGTTAATAGAGCAGGGGCAGATCAGGGCCTCATGTCCAGCTTTAAGAAACTTTCTTCCACTCTGTTTGAAGGAGGCAGTGAAGAAAAGGTGAATAAGCCAGATAGTGCCCAAGGAGCAGTATTTGGGAAAAAATTAGATTTCTCCTTTCCCTGGCATAAAGACAACAGGGAGACCTCTGCCAAAAAGGAACCACATGTACCACCACCACAGGCTTTGTCAAAACCAGATGACAAGGTGTTAGGAACAGTCAGTTCAGATGAATACTCAAAATCTGCAGTCTCAGATCAACTGACTGATGCAAATATAGAAGTAAACTTATCTTCAAGGCAGCCTGACACTGTAGACAATGAACTTTCTGAAGAACCATCTGGTGCAAGCACTGTTGATGATACATCCAACAAAGAGCTGGGAGAGAGGCTTGATAAAGCGTCTGAAGACCAGCAGAACGTGATTTCCACTGAATTGCAGGAAGATCAAGCCGACAAGTCTGTACCAGACCAGCCTGAAGTGAAAGAAACTGAACTTGACTCTGCTCCTCATGGAGCAACACTTCATCCTAGCACACAGCCTGCAGACCTGAGTAGCATGGAACAACTGAATGAGAAAAGGCTAGTTACAAACAAGTTATAAATGGCTTCAGCTGTTTGACCATTTATAATACAGTAGTGCAGCAGTAGATACTGACCTTAGTGTCTGATGTCAGTAGCTCAGTCCCATCTGTATTTGTTAAGTGTTTGTAGTATCACTGATAGATGTCATAGGAGATGTGGTAACCACAATCTCTAGTACTGCTGAAGCTCTTACATGATTTTCTAATCTTCTTCCATTCTTTTCTGTCTATGATATTGAATTTTGCATGTTCTTACACTTTGTCACATGGAATGAGATGTTTTTAGTGCTAATTTCATGAGTCTTTCAGAAGTTTAATTCTTTGTGTTTTAATTGACTGTATACAGTCACTTTGCTGTCTTGTTTTGAGACTTATCTTGTGTTTGCTAAAAAAAAAAAACAACCCACCAACATATATAGGTATATAGATAATATATTCAAAGGATTGAAACTTCAAAGTAGAGATTTTAAGAGAGAAATCTAACTAACTGCTAACATATTATAGAACCAAGTAGATTCATTTCACATTACTGAAGCTTTTAAAGCATTTTCAGAGATGTCAGTGAAGGTATTCTAATACTTCTTCTTCCTAAAATCGCTGCAAAGGTTATTTCATGCAGTTAGGGAAGCTACTTATGGAAAATACCAGTATTTCATGAGTCTGTATTCAGGCTTGTCCATGTTTTAAGTTACAATTGTCATCAGAAATCAAAGCAGAGACTTCAAAAATGTGCATGTGTGGGTAGTGTAAGTAAAAGTGATTGTGCATCTGATCTGACAGTTGCTCCACTGCACTCCCAGCACTTCCTGTCTGGCTTCCCATTCTCCTAACTCTGCAAGTGAGAGAAACACTGCTGCTTAATGGTTATACTGAAATATTTACTGTGGCTCAGCCATAGTTTTCCTGACTGCATGAGAAATTTGGAAAATTGCATCCACTGCAATTTGTGTGAGGATTCTGGGGATTCAGTCCTGGAAATGGTGTCTTGAGTCATGGAGATGACACTCCTGTGGTGGCGCTTTTTCATAAATGAAATTCTTGAGAAAAATTTACTGGAATGAGGTATATGTCTTCCCTTTGAGAATACTTGCTCCGCTTTTGTAGAAGACTTCAAGTTGATGGTCTTAACCTTAATCTTGGTTTCAATGTACAATTTACTGTAAGTGCATGATATTATTAAAGATGAACGAAGTTAACTTTGTTTTCTTATGAACAACTTAACTGGCCATTTTAAAGCTGAAATGAAACTGTAGCAGACAGGCACTTCCTCTCTGAATTTCCACGTTTCCATTCTATATCCTCCATGGTTATTAGAATACCTTCACGATCTGTTTCTAGCTGACAGAGGGTGAAAAAGTAAATGACTGGTTCTAGAAAGTGTACTGTCACTCCTTAACGTATAGGGTCTGTATACTGGTGGGCTGTGTATGAAGTAATTCTGTTGCCTACCAAAGTTTTGAAGCTCAGAAGTCTAGATTTAGTTCAGGGAACGTAATTATTAGATGTAACTTCATAACATGTCTTGCTTTACCTGATGGACTTTCTTATTCTCTCATAGTCCTGCTGGCAGTAGTAGATATGGCTCCTCTTGTAATGTCAGCCAGGGAAGCTCTCACCTGAGTGAGCTGGATCATTCCCATGAGAGTGCCCATGGCTCTGAGCAAGATGATGATCATCAGGAACGAGAGTCAAATTACTCCTACCACAGTTTGGTCAGCTGCCATAAGGACAGTCAGACATGGCTCAGGGAGCAAGAGGAGCCTCGCAGCAAAGGAGAAGAGGAGATCTCTGAGACAGAGGAGAAGCATGCAGATCATTCTACAGCTAAGCTGCCCCTGGAACTTGACAAGTCCAAGGATGGTGATGCGGCAGCCCAAGTGAGGTAGGTGAAGATCTCTGTTATTGGGATCTTTTCAACTAATGCAGTGAAGTTTCCTCTCTTTATTGTTTCATGGAGCAAATTATGTACATTGTTCTTGCAGTCTTATAACAAGCTTGACGTTGCTGATCTGTGAAACATCATTACGTGTAAGACTAGTTATTTATGAGACTAAAATTAAACTGTATTTTTTGTGTTCCTACTAATAAAACTCATTTGCTGTATTTTCTGCTTCATTTGATAAAGGTAGTCTGGCCCAAGGATAGCTACTTCTATTGCTCACGCGTTCAAAACCAAGAAATACATGTAGTGATGGTTCGAGCTGCACTCCTTCCTTTTTTGTGTAGTAAGCAACCACAGCTAGTTACTGCTTGTGTAGTTTGCAGACTTACTGTGTGAATCAGTGTGTTGCTCTGACTCATTATGCTGGCTTTTCTTGTCCTTACACTTCGATTTTACAAGCTCTTGACAGTATTGAAGAGAGCCCACAGAAACATTTCAGTTAAGTTTAGAAGAACTGTAGGCTATCTACTGGTTTTACAGGAATTTCAGATTCCACCGCTTAGCTTGTTTTTTCTTGTGATAATTAAGTCATTGGAGCCCCTCGTGTGCATATGGTTATATTTTCAAAAATATGAGGGATTATTTTCATCTGCTTAAAGTGGATGGATCAGTGAGATCCATGGAACAATGTCTGCCTACCTGTGTCCTTTGGAGAATACTGTGTGAAGAGTACAATTAGACTGTGCTTATGTGAGAGAATTAACCACAGTAGTTCATGTGTAGGCAACTCTAACACTAAAGTTTTAAAAAAGAAAACAAGGCTATAAAAAGTGTCGAGCTGTTCTTAAACTCTGACTCACTTTCTTCTTCCTATTACAGAGCAGCAGGAGATTTGTCCCAGAATGGCTGGCCTATATTTGCTTACGTGGAGGGTTACAAGCTAATTTAGGCATCTAGTTTAGATATTACTGCATCACTAGCTTCCTTTCTCTCCACTGTGGCAACACTTTGCTGTCTCTATGGAATGTACTATGAATTTAGCTCTGAACTGCAATCTCTGAAGTTGCACCTGGGCCAAATGTGAAGCATGGGTGCTTGTTGCTATCAGCTATGGTTTTTATACTGCAGGCTGTGCCTGATCCATCTCAGAGTGATAACAGCAGCATGCAAAGGAAGGGATACAATCAAGGGCCCATTGCATGAGTGTGAGGAGTATAAAGTATGTTGTGGGGCACATTGCTGCCAGATGCATATGCCTTCTTCAGAAACTGTAGGAAAGAGCTCAGTGAGAAAGGCGCAGAGTTTAAGGAATAAAACAGAGCCTTTTTGCCTCCCTTTCCATGGAAAACGGTTTGTAAATTTGTAGCAGTGGGGAGTGAATGGAAAGAGACAGTTGTTAGGAGGGACCTGCAACAGGCATGAGGGTGGCAGGTCTTTCATCTGCTTCTCTGCATGCAGTTATGATACCCATGTGCTGAATATGTTTGATCAGGTATCTTGGACTGGTTTCTGTTCTGACTAATAACATCTTTCTCCTGGGGCTATGTTTAATAATGAAAACATTTTAAAGAAGTTTTTATCTGCATGGATTTTTCACCAAAAGTCCAGGATTGTATCTTAGCTTATGTCTTTCAACTCATCAGCTTCCAATGCAGATGTACAGAAACCTCTTGTACATAAGGAAATCTCTGCATTAGCCTCTCACTTCTCATAGCATGTGCATAGCTGTGTCTGCTGGGAGCCTGTTGGTTACTTCAGCTGCAGTTGCACTGTACCATGCTGAATCTTTAATGTTGCAGATGAGTATTTGCCATATAATGATTTTGTTTCTTGTTAAGGTACAATGGTGGCAACGAACCACCACCATTTTCTCCAGCGAGAGCCCATTGGATTCGAGCCATTAACAAAGTTCGAATGCAACTTCAAGAGGTAGGATGGATAATTGCTTCATGCCTTGTCTTTCCAGTGTTTTCCATCTGTGGCTAAAGGTTTCACGTCTTTTGTCTTGTTACAATTCTGATGTTATGCGGAGAAAATACAGTCTCAAATACTGACTGCAGCGTGACTTGATAGTGTTAGTGCTATTTAATTCTACCACCAGTTTGATGTCTTTGTTTGGAACTAGAGGTGAATTATTAGAAAAGATGCAGAAGCAGAGAAGTTAGCATAGAATTTGCAAAATAATAAAAAAGTTTGGGGCTAAATCATGGGTGTTCAGCCTTTTGGCTTGCCTGGGCTGCACTGAGTGAAGAGGAATTGTCTAGGGCCACATCTACAAAGGTTGCTCTGAAAGGTTGCTTCATAATTATTTTCATGGAAACCGTAACTGATATAAAGAGCATAGTAACACAATTTAATGGAGCAAGTTCTCTGCTACAAAACACTCTTTTTCAACTCAGTCACTGCCATTAACTATGCCTTTTCAGCAGTGATGTATAAGAGCCTGCATGCTGCATTTGCAACAGTCTGCACCAGCAGAAGAGACCCACCGTTGCTGTCACCAATGCTGAAACACCACCCACCACAGCCTCACTATGCTCACATCCACTGATTGATCTCCATAAATGTTCAGCAAGTGTCAGTGGAGTCAGATGATGCCATTTTTTCCACATGGTGGAATTCGGTGACACCATTTTTTTCATACACACTCCCATGTCAAAGGCCATTTTATCATGCCATCCCTCTGCTGCCACATCTGTAACACAGCATCAAAATGGAATGGAACACTGGTGAGAATGGTCAACCTCTACTGCCACACCATCTGCCTCTGACACTGGGGACTGGTGTCGTAATAAGATAGGAGGCATTACTTTTGGAACAACCCTCGTAAAATATATAATATAGTTAATGTATATAAGTAACAAAACCTACTTAATTTTTTTTTATTATTAATTAAAACATAAAAAAGAGCAACAAAAACATAAAACAAGTGGGATATGTGACCTGGTTTTTGTGAAACTAATGTATCAGGCTGGTCTGATGGCAGTGACTGCAGTTGGGGCTAAATCAAGATGTTCATCAGAGATTTTTGATGAAATTTAACTCTTTCTGTGCTTCATCCTTGAAAACTGCTGTTCACGAATGTACGTACTGTCAAGAAGTGCTGACATGAATTAGCTGTGTGTCTGTGAGCTGAGGGATATTTAACTCCGGTAAAAGAGGGCTTAAGAAAGTCTGGTAAAGACACGCGGTCAGATTTTGGATGGCGCCTCTGTACATTCTGTCTGAAGACTCACAGATTCTGTTCTTTTGTGCCATACCCTGATTTCAGTGCAGGGAAGGTTGATAGTGCACTGCTTTGGGTTGGTGATGGGGGATGGTTGTGCACCTGGGGCTGGTGAGGGGCAGCACCGCCAGGTGGGTTGAGCTGCAGGGTTCGTGATAGCTGCGAAAGAAGGCTGTTTCTCAAGGCAACTTGAGGATAGCTTGTTAGCTTAGTGGGAGTTATCTGTATTATTTGTCGTGTGAAAATGTTCCTTGGGAGGTTTTACATCAAATATTTTTATATATACTAACTGAAAGTGGGTGTATAATAACTCTTAGTATTTCCATCTCATGAAAGCAGCATTTAAAAATAAATAATCTTGATTTGGGAAGTCAAAAGGAAAAGGTTGTGACATTTTCTTCAACAGTATAAACACTCTTGTTTTAGAAAATAGCGATTAATCTCTCAGAAGTTTTGTGGTTTTTTTTTTTTGAAGTAATAAAAATCTTTTGCTTTTATCTATCTGTATGCCTACAGAAAGAGAACATATGGTCTGTTCATGTTCTGTAGATGATGAACTATTGCCTACTACCCAAAGTGCAGAGTTAATGAAATACATTTAGAAATATTACTTTTCTATATTGCTTTTTGTCCTGATCTGGTTCTGTAAGAAATAATGTTACGGTATGTATCTGTCAGTGGCAGAACAACTTCTGTACTGGATCCTTTGCAAATTCTGGGGAAGGCAAGGTTTTTTGTTTGGGAAAGTATTGGAAACCCTGTAGTAGATGTGGCTTTTCCCTTGGCTTACCTGGACTGTAAATTCTTTTCTGACTGATAATTACTGTGCTTAGTTCACTTCTGAGCTGAGTGAATTTAGATCGGAATAGTCAGTGTGACATTGAAATTTAAGACTACCATTAGCATTCTTTAAAAATTAGAACTTCTGTTGTTTTGTAGATAATGCAGGCAAAAGAGTTTTGTTCTGTGCCAGTGCAAGAAAATGTGCACAAGTGTACTAGAAGGGACAAGAGGTTCAGTCATACCCAGATGTTTAGGGATAAACAACTTTTTGTCTGAGAGAGTACAGGATCCATGGGGGTAGTTCAGCATCAGTCAAAAGTTTTTATTTCCGCTGAGATTAAAGTAACACTGATAGTAATTACTAATTAAATTATATGTATATAATATATAATATATATTAGCAGACACATACACATATATATAAAGTAACACTATAGTAATTACTATTAGCAGAAACGCTGTTTTAATTATGACAGAAAAATGTCTCCATTTGCTTTGTGTTGTCTGCTCCTAAAAACTATTGATCTAAGCTTTCACTGAAACAAAAACGGGAAGTACTGAAGCATTCCAGCAGCTTGCTCCAGGCTTTAGCTGTCTTTACTGTGCAAAGGCTTTTCTTAACCTCTGCTATAGGTTGTGGTTTCTCCATATAAATCCATTTTTCATGAATAGGACAAGCAGTAAAGGAGCAGAACAGATTCCAGTCCTCCCTGAAATAGTGAAAAGCTGCTCCAGTGTGAGAACCAAGCCCCACTTGCTCACCTTGTATTTGGTAAAACACTCTTTCAACCTTTTCTTGTCATTTGTGTAGGCCCTCTTTAATCAGCCCTTGTATTTTTTTTCTTCCCTTTTTCCTTGTGAAGAGTGGTGTTGGAAGGTGAATGTAGAAACCCAGCCAAGAGCCAGCTTGTATGTATTGTGGAGCAAGGAAGGCTTTGTGGTCCAGGCTGTGATCCTGATATCCCAGTACATCAGGTGTCTTGCTCTGGTGGTGTCTTTTTGTCACAGACAAAGACACTGCTGATGCACACTTAGCCTTTTATCCTTTCTAGAGCTGAGATCCCTTTTGCAGAAGGGTTTTGTCAGTTGTTCCCTAGCCTATATCTGTGTTGGACTTCGTCTGCAAATCACATAAATACGAGAAAAAACTTCTTTGCAGTGAAGGGTGACAGAACACTGGAACAGGCTGCCCACGGAGGTTGTGGGGTCTCCTTCTCCAGAGGCATTCAGAACCCGCCTGGATGCATTCCTGTGTGACCTGGTGCAGGTGCTGCTGCTGCAGCAGGGCGCTGGACTGGATGGTCTTTTGATCCCTGGCATTCTGTGATTCCGTGATTTGCTTTGCACTTGTTCTTTCAGATTTTTTTTTTCCACTCCTTAAGCTCAATGCTGTCCATCCTTTCGTAATCTGTTATGCCTACAAGTCCTTCAAGTCATATATGAAAAAGCTGTGTGGTACTCAAGCTTGCAGGCTGCTGCTATCAGAGCGGGGGGTGGGGGGTGGACCATGCTTCATGCATTGAGTTTGGCTGCCCCAAATGTAACTTTACCAGTGTGTTTGAATCTGTTTAGCAGTTTCACTCAGACCTCAGGATATAAAGCTTCCTCTTCTTTTCTACTACCCCTAAGACTAGTTTACATTGTCTTAGATGGAAGTTAAATGCATTTGACACAACTCTACTCAAGGTGAAGCCATCCTCCCTGTTTTATCTCTCCTTTTTATACGAAAAGAGATTTGTTTCATTCTTCGATTACCAGAAAGGGAAAAAATCAGGCTAGCTTTTTCATAATTATCTAGGTAATATCTTCCTATTTTTTAAGCATAAGTGCTTGCTGTGCCCTTTTCCAGTTTTCAATTGCATTGCCTGTTTTTCACGTTCTTGGCACTTAGTGATTTGACTGTCTTGCAGCGCAGTACCTGAGGACTTACTGGGGCCGTCTGACTCAGAGCAACCTGTTACGCTTTCACATTTGTTTTCCTTTATTGCACTTTCTTTTCTAACTGGCTGAACTTCTTTTTCTTTCCTATTAAAAAAAAACAACACCCAACAGCATTTTAATGTTATTGACTGACTGTGCTTGTTGCTATTAGTGAAGGCCTGAAACAATTAAGGTGTCAAATGTCCCAGATGCCACCTGATGATGTTTTCCCTTTCTTTAAGTAGTAGCCATGCTGGTTTGGTTCCTATTGTGTGTTCACTGCTGTGTAATTTTGTACTTTGTCCTCTTGATTTTTTTCATCTGTGTTCCTGTTCATCCATGCAGACTTCCTCAGGATGATACCTGTAGTATCAGGGCTGAAACCCCTGATAAACTTGTGCTGTGTTTGAACTGGCTTCTCAGTGCACCTTTCTTTCCCCTTCACTTGAGGTAGCTCATGATTCATGTCTGTTAACACTGTTTTGTTAACAGCTTCCTGGCTCCTTTCTCTTTACGCACGTTCTGGCTACAGATTTTCTGAGTTGAGTTTGCAGTTTTAAATTATACAGTGTTTATCTTGCTTGCCTCCCTCCTTACCTTCTATGGTATCAGGAAAACTGTGAGTTTTCTCAGATTTGTTTGCATACTGAGCTCATTTCTGTATCTGTCATTTCTCTTAAACCTAGAATTGCTGCTTTGCTAGTTGTCTTCTTTACGTTATGCATCATCAGCTTATTTCTGCATCTTGTTTGAAAGTCAGTGGTACAAATACAGGCTATCCGGATAGGTGTCAGGATTTTAAAGGTCCCTGTGATAATAGCCTAATGTGTCAGGCGATTCTCTTGGTAATTAGAAAAGGTCTTGCCTCAATTATCTGATCACTATATTAACATTTTTCCATCTTCTGTCATTACCTAGATGCTTTCAAGAGGACTATCTCCCTATTTTCTTCCAGCTGCTGCTTCAGCCCTTAATGTTCAAAGTGATGCCTCCAGCTCTTTTCTTTGTTCTTCTCCCTCAATGCTTGATGCTATTTCATATTAATACTCGTGGAGCTCCAGCTTGCAAGTATTGGATTTCTCAAACATAAGCTACTGAAATGATTCTTATGGCTCTTAATTGTTAGTGGTCTTGATGAAATTTGAAAAAAAAAAACCCATGCTATCAGTTTCCACATAGGATTTGATTATAAAATCTCCAGAGCAACTCAGCCTCCTACCTGGGAAAAGATTAATATTCATGTGAATAATGTACATACATCCTACAGCACCATGAGTCAGAGAAATATAGTATTTTAATTAGGAGTTGACAATTACAGAATAGCCCAGAAATTTGTAACTACGCTTATTAAAAAAGCTTTGTGGTAGCATGCATAGTTTTCTGATTTTCTGCTGTTTTGCTAGTTCTCTTTCTGTGTTTCTGAAGAGAAAACTTAATTATGCCAAAATCAAGCTAGGATTTTCAGCCCTGGGAGGAATGACTCAGTCATTCTCACCTTCACACTTAGAACTTTGTCTACAAAGACAGATTAGTTGATAGCTTTTCTGCTGCAGTCTGTGGGAGCCTTTTTTCCAGAAGAGCAACAAACACATGGCTAGTGCGTTTTCAACTTGCAGCCTTCTTAACTGAAACTGCCTTTAGCTAAGGATGTGGCTGTTTGACTTTTAAACTCATTTGACTCCGAGTTCTGTAGAAGAATTGGTGGGCTAGAGAAGAGGAAAAAGTCAAACCATCAAATTGCATCTCTTACCAATACCTTTAGCACTTAGAATTATTACAAGAGAGTATGTAAGCAGGAATTTTATCCACTTTACACACAGCTTGTTTATAGAGGAAAAAAAACTTGTGTATTATTTTCCCCTTTTATGTCAGGAGATTAAATGCATCAATTTACTTGTTTTTCTTTCAAAACTGAAGTCATCAGAGCAGTATTTATACTTTGGCTTTTCTTCCTACAGCTGTCATTTTACACCAATTATTTTGCTGTTGATCTCCCCACATGTGAATCCAAGCCCTCTTAGCAGCAAAACTGCAAGCCCAGATTGCCAATGGAAGAAAAACCTGCCTTGAGAGAGTCACCAAGAGATTGTTAACCACCCTTCTGGACCTCTTTAGAGCTACGCAGTCCATGCAATAGTTTACTTTCAACATTTTATTCCCCTTAAGCTTTGTTGCCAAGGTGTCTTTTTATCAGTCCCGTGAAGATGAGTAAGCTCTGCATTTTCAAAGCCTCCCACACAGCGACAAAGAAGCAAACTGAAGCACTGTCTACTCTTCCAGAGAGTTACCAGAAACTTCTCTTTATACAGAGAAGCTACACCTCCAACTAGAGGTCTGCCTTCTTTTTTACCGGTGGTATTTATGAACCTTCAGTATCAGCACTGCAGATCATAAGTCGCAGTGCTTAGCAGGTAGCTGTTGCTGCACTGGAGAGGAGAGCAGTTTTGTGTCTGTAAGGTGTGAGTGCAAGGTCTGCTGGCTGCAGTGCACACTGATGTGAAGATGCTGTGCTTGCATTGGCTATCACATGCTTTCCATGTATCTTATCTATAAAATGGCTTTCAGACTCTTTAGGGAGTACACAGCAGTAGTTATTCAGAAAGCATTTAAATACAAAAGTAGTGGCAACCTCCTAGCATCTCTCCGTGTTCTGATCTTCCTTCCATCTATTGCATCTCCCTTTGCACCTAGGCAGATCTTGTGGAATCTCCCGAAGACCTTGGTTGGCTTATCCAAGGCAGCTTTTACTGCAAGGTGATTCCCTGCTGCTTGACTGCTGTCTCTTGACTGCTTCCCTCTCAAGGAAGGTTTGGCTGACATGCTTTGCTCGAAGAAGAAAAACATTCCTTCATCTCCTGGTGTCTTAAATAAGCTATCTGCAGATCTGTTTGAAGTAGAATGTATGTTTATTTAGCATTCAGTGTTATAGCAAATAGTTGTTCGTGTGCGTGCACACAAAAATAGTGTTGTGTCTTCATTAATGCTGCTGTTGTGGTTTTGAGCAGATTTTTGATAACCTTACTACCAGTAGGAAAAATCAGAAAGTTTGGCCTTTTTAGAATAATGACACTAAGATTAAGATAAATGCATTTCTTGTGCAGTATCATGATGGTCAGAAATGCTCTTCATAAAGACCACGACAGCTAGAAGTCTGTTTAGTTGCTAACCAGATTTTCTGTGAGCTTCTGCTAGCACATCAGTGCAGTAATGCGCCATTTGTATTCAGTTTTGCTAAAATACATTTTTGAAGGTGTTGAAAGCCTGTATCTCTGGGACTCAGCAACATCTGTCCCCTTCAGTGAAAACAGAGTTCCCACTTGCTGGCTAAAACGGACAAGAGAGTTACCAATGGGAAGTTTTCTTAAAGCCATACCTGGTTTTTCAGAGTGGATAGGAGTGCATAATCAGTGTTCCTGGCATGCTATTTACTTACAGGAAAGCCTCCTGTGGACTTGCAAGACCCAGGGATATCCTCCATGAGAAGCTGAAAAAATCTGACTTGTTCTTTCTTTTCCTAATCTGTTGTACTGTTCAGGACTAAAGCTTTGCTTTTCTAGTTTTGTATTGTAAACTCCACACATCTACAAGTCAGAATAACTGTGAAGTCTTTAAATGGGAATCCAAGTGCATTTTACTTTCATTTGAGTGATTATTCCATTGATTTCCTTAGCAAGAAAAGGAAGATGTTTGAGCAGCCTCTAGGGTACATTTGCAAGCACAGGATGCTCCACATTGAGGTACAGCTTGCTTTGTGCACTGCACAATAAGCTTAAGTAATCAGATTTCCCTAAACGATATGCTCTGTCCTGTGACTTACAGGGTCACACATGCAAATACTGGATACTGGCAATACAGAGGTTTTAACCTAGGCTTTCCAGATTTTAGGGCAATGTACTGAGTGCTAAGCTGTAACTCTTGTCTAGGTAGTGCTTCTTCCTCTGCTATCCCTTCTCTGTTTAGACATCCTGTACCTCAGAAATACACCCTTAGACATTCATCAGAATCCTGTGATACAGAGCTTGACTCTGACAAGATGGTGTTTTCTGAAGGAAATGGTGTTTGGCTCACCTTCCTTCCTCTCCACTGGGATGGTACTACTGCTGAGCAGAGAGCAAGATGAGTGGCAGCAATGGTTTGACAATGTGGATGACTGACCTTACATTTCATGCTGTACCTAGGTTCTCAATTAGACAGTGTGCCCAGAAACACTGCCTTTTTGTGTCTAGCATCATTTTGCTCAATTTGATCGCAGCAATTTCTGTGTTACTCTGAAACAAGTGACTTCTGTAGATAACAAAAGAGACTCTGTTGAGCACTGAACATCTCAGAACCAGGACGAGCTACAGTATGTGTTTTTCCCTTGTCTGCTCCTGTCCACTTTGCATTTAGAGCTGTATCAGTGCCTCTCCAAATTGTTCACTGAGCAAGTGCTTTTGATTTCCCAGGACTTGGTGCAGCAGTTGTCTGAAGCTTTTAGGAAAAATGGAGCCCCAGTCTGTTTGGAGAGTGAGCAAAGACCTCTTAACAGCATAGCAGAGCCTGAAGATTGAGTACTAAAACTCTTAGAACTGAGCCATTGCCACCACATGTAAAACTCCCCTCTTTACACCTTATTTTGGGCATTTAATGATAGAAGGAATTGAGCAGTGTGCTCCGTTGACAGTCTGTGTCTAATGCAGAATGTGGCATAGGAGCCTGCTGCATCCTGGCCACCTTGACCTGCACTTCCATGTACTGCTAAGCAGTGAAAGTGGAGATGCTCATCTAGCATTGGAGGAGGTCAGTTCCTCCTGCTCAGAATAGGGGTGCAAAGGGAGAGGTGGGTGGGGGACTCCTACCTGCCACATATGCAACTATTAAAAATAGCATTGGCTGTTGGGAGAGCCAGACTTCACACTCTTATTTTTAAGGCTCTGTGTGGGAGGAGGGGATATTTCCCAGTGTTGTGTATTTCTGAAAAAATCTGTACAAGAAATGCTGCACTGGAGAAATAGCAGTGGGCTTTGACTTACAAAGCATAAGTCTTGGGCTAAAGATGAGCTCAGTAGGACTGGCTGAGAACATCTTAAAGAAGCATTGACTATTACTGCAAGATTAGCAGATACTTTGAATAGTATCATAACTTCATAGAAAAAGGCAATAGATAAGAAAATGAGTTTAGTACACAATGATTTTCTCTTTACCTGTAGTTTTCCTTTCACTCTTGCCTTGTTTTCCAACCTTCATGGTCATACAGCTTGTATAGATGTAGGGCAGTGTTGCTGTGCATGCTTCTGAGCTCGTTTTTGGAATTGTATAAGGATTGTTGTAATAAAAATTCTCTACACTGAGCACCTAGATTTAAGTAAGACGATTACTTTTCTCTTTTTTTATTCTTCTCCCTATTGTAAAAATGTCATCTATAGGTCAAAATACTATGTATATCCTGAATGCTATGTCTGAAGACAGCAGGACTCTAGATCTGGCTCATGTTTAGTATGTAAATAGAGAAATAGAGTAACTCCCCCCCCCCCCACACACACACATTTTAATGCCAATGATTTGTTGAGTTGAAACCACACAAAGGTCTTGCAATATAGCAAATAAATGCTGTCTGTTGAAAGATAGCTCTTCTCCAGATGATACAAGAACTTTCTATGCATCTAGACATCTTAGCATCCACACAGGATTTTTAACCTGTATCCTGGCCACCAACAAGTTGTCTACTCTCTGCTTATATTCAGAGTCCGAACAAGTTTGTGACATTGTGGAGAACTTATCAGATGAGCCCAATCTGGTTCAAACTGTAAATTCATTTTCAAGTCTGTGACAATCATGGGCACTTTCAGAGATGGTTTTATGGTGGTTCCCCTTCGGTTTCATTTGAAACCTGTACATGGTAAAGCTAAGACTTCCTCTCATTGGATTTTGATAATAAAAGTATTAGCTGCACTCTGCCCAGACAGTCCTCAAGTTGAGTTTGCAGTGTGTGTCTTGTGCTGAAAGGAGTTTGAGAACATCAAGATGCTGGCTACTCATTTTGCTGGGAGAATTTACTGAGTGCGTTGACATTATCATCATTTTTATGACACAAAATTAAAGATAATTTAGGCGTGAAGCTGGGAAGAAATCCCAAATGGAGTTTGATTTTCATCTGTAGCTCAACCATGCATATACTAAGTGGTGGAAAGGCTGCAAGAAGCCTGACTATTGATTTACTGAGGAGCTGTAGGTGTTGCATTTCCTGCTGTATGGGGTGCCTTCTGCCTTTGGGTTGTGGGATGTAATACAGGTGGCCAGCCCTGCGCTTCTTTGGCATGTGGGAGCATCATGGTGACATGTGAGGATTGCAGTTAAGCCCTTAAAAGCATTGGAGTCTCACCTGGAGGTATTTCCATAATATTCCTGAGATGATGCCATGCAAAAAGGCAGCAAATGATGCGGAGAAGCTGAGGGGCAGGGGATACTGGGGCAGAGTGGGGAGGGGAGGTGCTGAGGACGTGTGAGCTGGGAACAGGCAAGCACGGCTCAGTGGGCAGAGCAGGCTGGGAGTGGGGAGCGGATGTTGCTGCCATGTGCTAATAGAGCAGGGGGAGTAAATATTGCTGAGTTAACAGCTATTTAAGCTAAAGGTTAATGTCAGTGCAGAAACAGAATGGTATAAGCTGGTTATGAACAAACCCAGGCCAGGACTCAGAAAATGATTTTTCTAATTGTTAATGAACAGCTTCCAAATGGGTTTCTTTGCCCTTTTTGTTCCTAATTAATCTAAAAATGGTTCTGTTTATGAAAGCTACTGTATGACAATTGCCTGTGGGAGCAAAGAATGAGAATTCATCATCCAAGAAGCCTCTAAGTAGGCTGTGAGAAATGTCCACAGATCCGCAGCCTCCATAAGTATTTTTTGTAGCGCAGCCTTCCTGTGTTCATGCTGCCCACCTGCCTTTGCTCTGCTGCCTTCTGGGACCCCGTGGGCTTCAGAGCATGACCTGCAGTGCGTGGGAGAGGTATCTGCGAAGTAGAGACTGTCACAGAAATACCATTGTGAAAATCATGTTGCAGCCCCTGGTAGATGGTGACTTTTCCTTGTGTTTGTGCAGAACGCATTAGGGATGCTAGACAGCATGAGGGGTTTCTTCAAGAACAGTGCTTATTAGTGACTCATGCTTGGTAATGAACCTGTCAGAGATACAGTTTTGTTTTCTGACAAATGCTTAAGTAGTAACAGTTTCAGAAAATACGGTGTAGTGTATAAACAGTTTTGTCCTTAAGATTTTTAAAATTTCCCTTGGGATTTCAGTTGCTTATTTGTAGAGTAAGTTGCAATTGAAACCATGCTTATTAAAAGTTTTTAAATGATAATGCTAGAAAATTATTTTTTAGGAGAGCTTGAAAAGCAACAGAGAATATCTGTGAGAAATAACACATCTGTGGTGTGTACCGAGAGGGAAGTAATAGAGCTGTCCATCTGGAAGGGAATTCAGATTTAGCCTTGGCCTGGTTTGTCTATTTAGTCCCACCTTGGTCATTACTGTAAGTGAACTTTGCATATTCTCACGTATGAGAAAAAATGCATCACTTTATGTAAAAGATCAGTTTTATTTTCACCACTTTCCATCTGTTTCTTATTTTTGTTAGTGAGCCCGTGTTCACCTTGTCTTTTAAAATAACTCACATTTTTGAGAAACTTCTATTCAGAAACTGAGAATGCTAAATTTTACTGCAAATTATTTAAGTTTTTCTATTTTTATTCAGTATTGTTAGTACAACAGCCTGAAATGTGTGCATGTGTTTTTGCGATATCTCATAAGGATTCTTAAAGGATCCAGTTTTGTCTACACTGATATCTATAGATGTCTGGTGTATTCACTCTGAATTTTGTTATGCCTAATTTAAGGGACTTAATTTCAAGTATGGCATCTTCGTATTTGTGTGACACGGATACATGTTACTCATCCTAATTAAGCCACTCTATTTTTAGCTGAAGTAGTAAGTAATAGCTAGTTAATATACGATTATTATATTTCTCCTCCTGTCTTTGAATCTGCTTCTCTTCAGGTTTGATGAAGGTGGCTTCAGTGATCTGAGAGCACAGAGCAGAGTCAGTTATAGGAATGGTCCCCCAGCCTCCCAGCTCAGTGTTTGGGTGGTTGTCGTCCCCATCACAGCCTTGATAAAGGGCTTAATTGGTTTCTGAGTCATTTAACTTCAGTCTCCTATGTATGCAAGTTTTGGTTTGTGGTGCCATTATTTTCCCCTTTCAAGGGCTTTCTAAATCTAGATATTCTCACTTTTTTTGCATTGAATTTCCTCCCTTCCCCATGTCTCTTCCTGATAATGGGAGCAGACTGGCTGGGCTTCTACACCAGCATTCAGACCCATTTTGCAGAGCCTGTCAAATGCCTTTACTGGAGACATGGAAGCTGTGTCTGGGCTTATTAATACCAGTGTGATTGCTGGAGTCAGCTTTGTCACATCCAGTGTGACAGTGTTCCTTTTTCTTGTTCAGTGCACACACTAACAGTGTCCTCAGAATCTGACTGAGACA
Organism: Perdix hodgsoniae; assembly: GCA_035772895.1. NCBI lineage: Eukaryota > Metazoa > Chordata > Aves > Galliformes > Phasianidae > Perdix > Perdix hodgsoniae. The sequence goes on from JAPSGF010000129.1 coordinate 377,694, forward strand.
TATATGTGGCTCATAACAAGTATTTATAGAGTATTTTGGTTCATTAATCAACTGCTGTCTTCTGCAGGGAATATAAATGTACAAAATTATTCATACCTATGGAGAAAGTCATATTATTTGAGGCAGCAGTCATTAAGGTGAAGGTAGTGCAAAGATTCTTTCCATGCCTTCTGAAAATTGTGGAGGGAAAGGAAAACGCAGGTAAAGAAAGCAATTTGGGTCAGCAGAGGTAGCTGATTATTGCTCCAAGTTGTTACAAGCTGTTCTCCTGCCACACTGGTACAAGACATGTAGTGGTGGCTTCAGGAGAGGGTGCCTCTCCCAGTGATCCGTTATTTCATTGCTGGTTGTATGACTTCAGGTACTGGGAGTGAACCATTGCAACAGAAGCTTAAGTGCTGGAAGCCAGATTGCATAGGATGTGATGTGCTCCTAACTTGAGTACTCTGAAAAATCTGGCTTTTGCTATTTTGAAATGGTGTCTAAGTGGTGAAGGTCTTGACCAGTCTCTGCCCTCATTCTTCACTTCCAGTGGGGACATTTTCACTTTGTGGGAGTCCTATGAAACACCAGATGTCTAAATTAATCAAATAATATGTTGAAGAGTGAAACAAACACTCCTTAATCCACCGCGTGTAGCAGTGATGATTTGGTAGGGCATGGTTGCAATTTAATTCATAACACATATGGTCATTCATTGAGCAACACAAAGGAAACACATGGTTTGTTGCTCAGAGAGCAGCAGGACACTCTCTTGAGAGAGTGAGAAGGGGCTTTGCCTCCAGCCAGAATGTTCACAGGGTGCTGCCTTGTAGGAAAAGTTGAGTAGAACAAAACAGTAAGAAGAAAATCAGGTCCCGAAATAATGGGGGAAGAAAAAAAAACACAAAACTCAGTGCTTTTTTTTTAAGCTCTTTTTATCCATAGAATCTTTATCCAGGGCAAGAAAGTAAACATTGAGCAATCAGAGGGGTCCACAACTGCTTTGTCCTGAGCGCAAGCAGTGGGAGGTGAGCAGACTCTCATGTCCTGATAGTGCTGGTTTGGGCTGGGCAGGAGGGTGGCTGGATCCTGGAGCAGAGCTGGGTGCTCTGGATGTTGCTTATGCAATGCTCAGCATAGAGGGGCTGAGCTGCTGTAGGTCCTCTTCTGTTGGACCTACGTTCTGCAGAATGCACAACTAGTTTTGTCAGGGAACCTTTCTGCTCTTGTGTCTGAACCAAGCTGTAGTGTAGCGGACAGCTGGTGGCCACGTACACCGCCAGTGGGGAATAACACACCTTTGTCTCTTAAAACCAGGGCAGTAGTCCCCAAGGGGTGGCAGTGCTCAGCTGACACCAGGGTCTGCTCTGACACCAGGCACACAGATGCCTGTTAGCTGGTATGTGTGTTACCATGTGGTTTTCTACCTGAGACAGGTGGTGGAATGATACAACCAAGGAGCAATAAACGTTAGACCTGGGTGGTAAACTCAGGGAATGAGAGCATTTTCCTCCAAAACATCTCTGATCACCACTTGTTGAAAGCTTCTGGGAGATTTTGTATCTTCCCTAGACAATTCATGATGTGAAGCTTTTCCAGATGTCTGACCTAGCTTTCTACTGTCGCAAGATAAGCCTGCTGTTTCTCTGTTTGAATTTATGATAGAAATATTTACCAGTTTACATCTCTCATGCTTGCCTCAGCTGGTTCACGCCTGAAGGCTGTCATGTCTACTTGAGGTCTATGTTTCAAATTATCTGCCACTCTTCCTTCCCAGGTTCCTTGATCAGAAAAGCAATTACAACTTCGAGAGTGTAATTCCAGGTTTTTTCCACCTCCTGCTCATCTCTGCTCAGATGCCTGTGCATTTTAGTGATGTTGATTATTTAATTGGGTGTGCAATTAAGACATTGATTGTAATTTTCCAATTTCATGAAATATCAAGCTCTTACGTTACGAATGCCATTAGGAAGGCGAGAGATGTAATTTGAAGGAGGAAGCAGCAGAGGGAGAGTTTTCTCTGCTATAAATGCTTCCTTGCTGTCTGTTGATCTAAGATAGTCAAGCTCACTGGTTTTAAAGCAAGTTTAATAGTTGTTTCTGGAATGGAGGCACTCAGCTGATAAAAACTTTGAGACAGCTGGATTGTAGAGGGCAATGTGAAAGACTAACTGAGAGTCTGTCTTCTGCTTGTACCTTTTGAATAAAATAAAAATGGCGAATGACAATTCAGCTCCAGGAAAGCTCACATGCTTTTGGATTGCGTCTCCAGAGCCCAGGACCAGAGCTCTGGAGACATTCACTTGTTTTCTTGAGCACATTTAGGAGAAGTTTTGGTATCTCATTGCTGAGGCAGCCTGAGCTTGTCACCCGTTTGTTTCACAGTCTGACTGAGGGCTGACGTGGGCTGTGACGATGAGGTGGCACTGCCTCAGCAGCTTCCGGAAGGAGTGTGGTGTTTGGGAAGTTAGGTGGGGGCCCTTGGGTGGCTGGAACCTACTGCGTGAGGAACAAAATAGCATTTTCTGTGGAGTGCTGGGTTTCAGAGTTGGTAGCTTTCAGTTTTGTCTCTCAAAGCCAAGGATGTAAATGCTAACCTGGGGACAAGATGGAGTCACTGGGTTCAGCCTGTGCATGTGGCGGCTGGCTTCTGCTCTTCTCTGAGTGAAGTCTTTGTCTGTTTTTTTGAGCGACACAATAGCAATAAACCAAAGGAAGGATTATTTTTATTCGAGCTTTTCACATTCACAAGCTTCATGAACAACATCCCATTAAGCATTTTGCACCCTAATACTCCCCATGTCAGACTAGGTGTGTGTTCGCTGCAGAGGGGTTTTGGCTGCTGTGGCAACAGCAGCCTCAGAGGAAGGAGGTGAGAGGACTTGTTGCAGCAGCTCTGAGGGCTCCTCTCAAGCCATGTCTGATAAAGGTTGGCCTGAACTGTGAAGCATGAGAATTCATCACCCTGCAAAAACATGAGTGCTATTTTAACTCCAGGTTTTCATTAACCTTATAAAAATCTCACTCCTTGAATACTGTAATGTGCCTGGCCTTGGAAATGTACTTTATTCCCAGGGTTCAGCAGTCATCCTTATATTCAAATAAATGTCAGTGTACAGAGCATTAACATATTTGGCATGAAGACAACAAGCCAGTGCGTTGTTTGTGATCGCCTGTTCACAGCAGATGGGCATTCGTTGCCTGTCCTTGGAATGTAAGCAGTCCAACACCATGAGGAAGGTAATATGTTCTTCCTTTTCTGTAGGTGTGTTGAGGCTAATCTCCAGTCCATATCAGTTTCCAGGGTGCTGCAGGAGGGACCTGTGCCTTTGTTTCCTTCTAATCTCACAGTTTGGTCTTGCACCTTGCCTCTCCCCTTTCCTAAAGTGAAAGTAAAGAATCTGCTTTGTCTGACACTTCACCTGAAGAGAATTTCATCTAAAGGCAACATCTGCAATATGTTTAATGAACGTGTTTGTCCTGGGGCTACTGGGTGGCTGTAACAATGGAAATGGCATTGACAGGACAGCTTTAAATGAATGCCTTTGAATAAACAAACCATCTCCTCCAGATTATGGCTTATGTTGTGGTGATGCCCTTTTCCTCAAGCAGGATATTTACTGGAGATAACTGTCAAACAACAGAAAGTTGCTGCTTTTTCATTAACACTTCAGCCTTTACACTGTGGATTGATTTTGATCTTTGTGTGGCTTTGAAGAAGATAATAAACAGCATGGTTTCACTGCAGGATCAATTGATAGATATTAATTGTGTATTTGAGCTTCTAAGGTCCGATTCTAAGTGCAGCCCCAGCCACCTCACAGAGAACTCTGTCTTCAGATATAGGAGGCAGCTTCATCTGGAACAAGTGGTTCTATTTGTTTGTTTCACTGGAAGGAAGATAATTCGGTTTAGAGAGCTCTTGGGCTAGAAACGTCTGTGGCCATTTGTGAGATGAATTAAACCTGAGTGTGAATTAGACAGAATTTACCCCTGCTGTTCCATTCAGGCCATCTTTGTTGACGTTTCCTTTTTCTCTCTGTTTCCTCTCCTTATGTAATACCCACTAATTTACTTGTTTTTCACTTGTTCTTTCTTGGCTTCCTGCAGGGAGAAAGGAGTGCAGGTGTGTAGGAGAGGGAGAAGCAGGCAGGACCAATGCTCCAAGCATGCTCTTTTTCCTTTGGTCAATCCACTTGTGCTTATGGAGGAATTGCTGACTTATACAATTTTATCAGCAATTCTGTACTTTACAGGAAGTTAGAATCAAATAGAAAGATAATAAGGATTAAAAAAGAAGAAAGTGTAATGTATACCTTGCAGACATCAAAGCATTTGGCCTATATAGCTGAGCCTGGTTTTATCAGTTTTAATAACTCCCTGCTGGCTCAACCTAAAATTAAAATCTGTTGGTGAATTAAAAAATCGCAGTAAGAAGTATTTAAATTTTTAAGTGAAAGTTTATTTCTCTAGTAAAAGGCAAATATCTCAGTGCTCCGAGCCTTGAGGTAAAGCACACTTTTTCATGGTCTTTTCATTAGATGTGAGACATGTCCTGGTTCGAAATTATCTTCATTATTTCCACAAACAAAACATCCCTGAAAAACAGAGCCTGTATCAATCTCCTGTGTATTAGGTAAGGGATTTAAAGTGTTTGAAAGTTGAGGTCTTCTTTCCCTTTGAGAGCACCTGTGCTTTGTCGATTCATTGCCACATTCTCCAGGTCCTTGTGAGCTGTGGTGAGAGCCATGGCATTCTTGCAGGAACACCTCCATTGGATCCAGTCTCCTTGTCTAATGAAACTTGCTCACTTTTTCTCTTCTCTCTCTCTCCTTTTTTTTAAATTATTTTTTTAATTTTATTTCTGCTCCTGTTCTTTTAAGGCACTCATGGAGGTACTGGTATTTTATGTAGTAGTGCTCAAAAATCTGCACAGGCTGTCAATTTCAAGCCATGGCTGTAGGATTTTGCTTGTCCCCAGTGCATATTTGACTTTGGATGTGCTAGGGTCTGGCATGGATGGCTGCAGGGAGAGGCAAAGACCAAGGAAAGAAGAGATGTGAACAGAACCAGAGATGGCATTGGCTTCATTCATAGTAGGATCAATGGAAAAAGTAGGGCAGTGAAAACCTAAGAGGCTGTGTGATGGGCGCTCCAGTTGCTATAGAGAATTAGCATCAGTGAGAGAGTGTTGTCTGGCTGGTATTTAATTTCTTTTTAACTATTACTATGGAATGGACCCCAACAAGGTCTTTTTTTGTCTTAATCATATGCAGAGCTTTGAAGATACGAAGTGCTGCATAAATCCTGGTCTGCGTTTTTATTTTCTCAGTTGGACAATCTTCATTGTTATGTGGATGCATTTGATACGGAGCTTCAGCTCAGAGCTGAAGTGCTGTAATTGGTGTGTTTAGGAGGAATCATTTCTACTGCAGTGAAAGCTAATGCCCTCTGTTGGGCAGGAGCCTCCTCCTCTTGGTGGGGTGCACACACACTGTGGTCAGACTGTTAGAAGCATTTAAAACTCTAAAGCACCTCTGAAAATCTGATTTGATCCTTGCCCCTGCAACAGGGGAAAGAGCAAAGAGAGGGAGAGTGCTGTGGGGAACAGAGGATACTGGTGAACTCCTCCAGCCTTACAGTGGTCTGAAATGCAATTGGTGGCTTGATGCCTGTGCCTGCACCTGGAAATGCAGAAGGGCACTATTGGTCGCTGCTGCTGCTAAGACAAAGGATTGTGCGCTGTGGCATTGGTCTGCCTATGTGTAAGACTTGTGTTTGTGTCCATCAAATTAGTGTGTGGACAGGGACACGAGCCTGGCTGCTGTCACCGCTGTCAGCTGATGCTTCAAAATGCTGTGAGAACACCCCACGCAGTGAGGGCAGAACGAGGAGCACAGTGGGGCTTACAGAGGAAATGGTGAATGCATTGTATTGGCATAGGTATGAGACTTGATGGGTGGTGGTGGGGAACGAGTCTCATTCTGAGCAGGGCTGGCTCACAGCGAGGTGGGAGGTATGTGAGCAGATGGGAGGATAGTGGCATTTCCACAGCTAAGTCATATAGGCCTCTTCAGAATCCACCCCACTCTGCAGAAAGACTGTTTTGAAAGATGCACTGAGCAAAACCAGGAAATGTGTGCGGCTCCCATCCAGTTAGTGCCTTTGGTGAGAAAGGCACAGCAGAGAAACATTTGGGAAGGAGGTGCTTGTGGTGGGTGCATGAGGACCCAACGAATGGATCTGTGGAGAGGAGGGCGTGAATGTGAACTGGGAAGACTTTCTTAGGAGCAGTGTGTGGGGTGCCCAGGGGGCAGCTTGTGGGGCAAATAAGAAGTGTTCTGAATTTAAGCACTGCTTGCAGCATCAGTGCCAGCTGCTGCTCACTTCCTAGGAAAGAGGTGTCGGTACAAATGAGTGGGTCTGATTCTTCGCATAACATTTCTGCAGTCATTCTTTATGTAACAATGTGAAATGTATTTTGGGGAAGCGCGGGATCAATGGGTGTTCAGTTGCCAGCAGTGGTGGCAGAGTCTTTCTTGCAAACTGGCTGGAATTCATTTAGGCAAGGGCATCTCTAAGCCTTGCAAGTTAGCCTTGGGTGAACAGGAGGTAGAAAAATAAACGTATATAGCCAAATTGGGCAGAGAACCACCTTGGAACTGGTTAACTATGTTGTCCAGGGCTCTTTTTCCAGCCCCCTGCTCCGCAGCTCGACAGGATGCCAGGAGCCAGGCAGATCGGCTCGCTGCATTGTTATGCCTGCTCTCGTGATGCCAAAGCAGTGTGTTTTGTCTTTAGTCAGATTGGCTCCATCAGTTTGTATTTCCTTCTGAATGGATAATAAAGTAGAGAATCATTTCAAGGCAAGGAGTGTTGATGTGTGAGCGAAGCGGGGAGGCTGCGTGTGAGGAGCCTGGCAGCAAGCAGCTGACGAGGAGGAGTAAAGTAGCAGTAGCTGCACAGCTTTCTCTCTGCCTCTGAAGTACAATATTTTCTGTTGAGTCACAACTGAAGACAGAGATGAAGTTTTTACTGTACTTGGTTGCTGCCTGAGAAAGGGAAAAGATGCATTGTGTTGGTGAATTAAAGAATTTCTGTTGAGGGATACTCCTTGAAGCTGACAGGATTTCTGCATTTTTTGGCTTTTACTTTCATTGGCTTCTGTTTTTTTCTTTTCTTTTTTTTTTTTTTCCTTTTTTTTTTTTTGGATTTTTCGAAGCTGTTTTCTTTTTTTTTTTTTTCTTTTTTTTTTCTTTTTCAAAACATGCCTTCAACTTTACGTGGCTTCTCATCGTAGTGCTGCTGTGGAACGGGATCCTTTCGGTGCCTTCTTACATCGCATCCTCAGATACCTGAGATGGGACACCAACAATATGTTGATAATCTCTGCAGCAGAAGTTTATTACTTGGTGAACCTTTAACAAGATTAGGAATCCTTCAGGACTTGTCTTTTCTATGAGAACAAGCTGTTGTGTTCTTTTGTTTCTATCCTATAGATTTCCTTTACATTTTAACGTTTTATTTTATTTTGAAGCAGAAAGGTAAGTGAATGACTGGAACAAATGAAGTGGTTGGGTATAAACTGCGAGTAGGCAGCAAACAAACAGAACTGTTCCTTAGTTTGAGTGGGCTGTATGCATGTGTTTACTTTGGTAATATAATAGCTCTGTGGGAAGCTTACTGGATTTAAACATGTGCTTTGAAAAGACAGACCTCTCTTGGTATACTCATTTGTGTGCAATGTTTCTTAGCTTTTGTATTCAGCCATTAGACACTAATTGTAGATGTCTTATTGCTGGTATAATTGAGGTTGTGTCTGTTTACTTCTCACACTTTTCTGTTGGGAGGGTTTTCTTCTGCTGAGAAGCAAGGGTATCTCAGTTGGAATTTGACATCAGAATCACTGTGTGAAGAGGAGCTAAAGAGAAGGGGATTTGGGTATAATTTAAATTTGATCACTTGAACTGCAAATAGCTTGAGAGTAATTAGATTACTGGTTTGATTCTTCCTTAAATGTCACTTAAAACAGGCTTGCTTTTAATCCAGAGTGTTTGACATTGGCTTGATTTTCAGTGCAGAGAAGGTTGTGAGCTGATGAGATGAGATGAAATGAAATGACTGGCATGAAGGAGCAATGAGGATGCTATGTACAAGCTGGTAAATCAGAGCAGATGGTGTGACTGTTTCAGATACCTTGTCAGTCTTCATTCCTTTTATACAGACAGCTTTCTTTTGCTAATGGAGAAAGCCTTTAGGGGATAAACATCAAGAATTAATACAGAACACTGAGGTCTTCTGTACTCAAGATGAAAAGGAGAAATCTTACAGAAGTAAAGCTTCAGCTTTTGCCCAGGAGGATTTTAGATGAAGAGTGCTGCCGTTCAGCAACACGAGCTGGAAAATCCTAATTGTTTTATTAGCTGCCTGCATTACCCCTTCCCAAGCTCTCTGAAAGCTGCTGAGTGTCTGCTGTAAAGGAGTGCAGGGCAGATCAGAAGCAGAGTGCAAGATCATGTAGCACCAGTCTGTACTGCTGCTCTGCTGGCATTGCTCCGACAGCAGAAGTTGCAGCTCTTAATTCATCACCTTGGACTGGTGAGTGCTGCCTCCCACTCCCCTCCCTGACCATCCCTGTTAACTGAGGCACTGTTACCTGGAAAAGCAGCTCTGGACCTCCACAGTGAGCAGTCAGAGTTTTGAGAAAAAATCCAAGGGATGAGTGTTTCCTGGTGGTTCTTTTCAGAAATGCAGTGCTCAGAGAGTTCACACCACTGCTTCAGCCTGGGTTGTTGCAAATAGGATTACAGGTAGAGGAAAGGTACGGTGTGTTCTGTTAGCCTAGGCAGAGCTTTTAGCATTCTTGGGTGCTTTCATAGCAGCGTATGTGAACCTTATCTGAAGCAGTGCTGTCTCTCTGCTCTCCTGTTAGAGGCAGAGAGGGTGAATGTGCAGCAGCCTCTCTCCGGAACCTAGCAGACTTTTCTACAGTCCTGATCCGAATACCAGCTTGTCAGCATTCTGCAGTCTTTGTGCTTCAGGTCTTGGTGCTGTTTCCCTTAAGCAGAAATTTGCTTCTTGCTCATGCCTCATCTGCTCAATGTAGTATTTTCGTCCTTAGGATCCTAAGCTGGAAGAAACCTGTTTTAAGGAATGTCTGTCAGAGCTGGTTGTATCACAATGCTTTAGGATGTGTAAATCACTTACTGGAGATACCCAATTGATTCAGCATTGTACTAAACCCCTTCGTAACCTACAGGAGTACTCTGGGAATAGAGGCTACTGAACTTAATTCCTTCTCGATTTATTCTTAAACTGCTGATTGCTGGCTGCTTAGGTTTCAAATTTGCTGCCAGGAGTGAAGTAATATTATATAAGAACTACAGAAAAAGCCACAATTTCTTCTTTTTTTAGCAGTCAGTTATCCTTTTTGCCATCTTCTCAGCACCGGATGGTTTCAGCACTCAGGATAGGTGCTTTAGACTTGCTTACTGCTGGCTAAGCATGAGCTATATGTTCTGATGGTCTTCAGTTTCCAGCCTGTACCTCTGTCTGCACTTGGAGACAGCTCCTATTTCCTTCACTCTCTCTGGATGTCTTCTTTTCTTGGCTCCCAGGTAATGACAGACCTCACTTACTGCTGCAACTGGTGCCTTGCTGTGCCAGCCAGTGACACTGTAAGTTTGCCGGATTAGCTGTGTGAAAGGCTGGATCTGCACAGGGAATGAACACTTCCCAAGGAGCAGCAGCAGTGCCTGGTGCCTCCCTGCTCTCTGGGGTTTCTAGAGCTCAACTTAAACAGCCTGATCTTCCTCTGTGCTCATGCCAGTAGAGGGGGGTCCAACATTAGACCAGTTTTACAGGAAGCTGAGACACTTAACTATTTTTTAGGTGACAATATCGGTTATTAAGGAGTTAAGGCAGGTTGTGTGATCTATTTGCTCTACCACACAGTGATACACAAATTTAATTTCATGCTGTTTCTCAACAGAATTTTTTACACCACTGATTGTGCTTGCAACGCCTTAATGAGTTCTTACCCTCATGGTTAGTCACATTCCACTCTTCCTTCACTTGACAGCTACGTTGATAACATGACAGTATTCTGAGACTTTTTTTTCTTCAGTTTAACAGCTTTCTGTAAAAGGTAAGGAATAGCTGATGTGAAAGATGCAGAACCATGTAATTCATTCAGCCAAAATGCTGTGTTCCCCGGATCAGTTTTTCTGCCACAGGGTTACTGACTTGCCAAATCTGACCTTTTGTTCTCTTCTCTTGTCTCATCTATCAAACGGTTCTGGGAAGAATTCAAGTGCATTTTTCTAAAACATGATAGGTGAGATAGTTGGCTCTCACCAGTGTCTGCATCAAAGGGTTCCGACAGAATTTTGCTCAGCTTTTTTGCTTCATTGAAACCAGTCTGTCTTTAGGTCCAGATGAAGTTTGGAAAACACCGCTGGAAATACTTGAACACTGCAGAAAGTTCTATGAGTAGGGCTGGGATGCCGGTAGGCAGTTTTGCAGTTTATGCTGCAGTATCTGAAGAACACAGATTGAGTCTTGTCAGGCAATAGGTCTCTGAGAAGACACAAAAGGGTTACTGTGAAGTACTTTCTTTGCTTACATTGTTTTGTTTTTAAAATCACTTTTATCCTTTGCAATTAGAGTCTTTTCAATAGCATGGATATATCTCATCCTCAGTGCACTGTGAAGTGCCATGTGTTTTCTGCAACCTTATATTTAGCAGGAATGCTCTGAGGTGAACACATTTAGCAGAGCACTCTCCAATCCTGCTGTTGTTCTATTCTCCAATCCAGCATTGCTCTGCTTCGTCACTTCAAGTTCCAGTAATTCATTTCTGGACTCAAAAGTTAGTTTTTTGTTGATTATCAGGAGGTTTGAAAAAAGACACATTTCTGAGAAGCAAGCAATAAATTCCTTGTTTAGCTATGATCCAACCCAAAATTAAATCTAATCATGTTAATTAGAAAATTGCATGCTCACCTCCCGTAGTCATACGTCATCAAAGCTGGCTGCAACCCTTCGTGTCTCTGTCAAGCCCTGTTGTTAGGATTCTTTCAGCAATTAATGCATTTGAAAATGCTATAATATTCACAGAAAGAGTCACAGTTTCAGCATGCAGTGTGCTGGGGCGGTGTTGCTATGGCAGCCCTAGCCACGAATTCCTTCTTTTGATAATGCCAAAACTGCTTTTCCCAGAATGTCCTGTATTTTGGTTCATGGTATTCTTCGTGTTTAAAAGGTTCTTTATTAAGTAGAAAGATGTTTTATTGCTTTTCTTATCGTAATTACTTGCATAGGTGATGCAGTACCACTGTGTGTGGGAGATGCTGTAAATATAACCCAGTCCAAAAGGCTTTACTGAGTGCTGTGGTAGTGTGAGTTGATGGCCAGACAGGCTTCTGTGAAATGTATTTTGATCATAGTGAATTGGTTCTTTGAGTCTGTCCATCACATCTGCCCTGGTGTGATGCCAGCGATGTCTTTCTCCTGCTTACCTTGAGCCTGGCTGCCTTTTGGGTTGCAGGATACAGAAACGGTGGAACCTGTGGGTGCTGTTCCTCATTCTGCACACTCAGAGATGGCTGTGCTGAGTGAAACGTTTGGCTGAGGAATTTTATTTTGCTGAGTTTTGCTGAGGAATGCCTGCTAAAAAGGCAATCAGAACAAAATTTGTGTGAGGGCTCGTAGTGTCTGGCAGGTCATCAGGATGCAAATATTCCTTATTTAAAGATGTGATTTCTTGTTATGTGCTAGGATGATTTTTGAAGTGATTATAGAAGAGAAAAAAACTTCACCAAGGATTTGCATCCAATTTAGACATTCTTTGGCTGAACTTGCATTAACTTTCATTGTCGCTTTGTCTATCTGTGCTACAGGGGAGCATAACTCCAAGCCAACCAACCTACAAGAACAGAGGACCCGTATAGCAGATAGCACGGGACCTAGTTTGGCTCAGTGGAAGGGAATAGGAACACACACCCCTTCCTGGGTGGTATGGAGGAGGGGAGGGCCCTGTAAAGAAGTGCAGCGGAATGTGGGGCCAGCCCATGGTATGGATAGGGCAAATGCCCTGAGCTCCATTTCTGAACATGGATCTATGGTATCAGAAGGCAGGGCATGGAGGGACAGTGCCTGCAGATGAAGTGTGAAGAGGGCAGTTCTTCTACCTGCTTCCTGGCATTCCTCTAAGCAGTAATATTTTGCTCTATGGTGGAAGCATTGACTTCCACCCAATGTACAGAGAAGTGGAGAATGTTCTCTCTGATCCAGAGCTGGAACCCTCATGTTCTCTTCTAGCCTTACTCCCAGGCTGGGTGGAAACAGCTTCAGGCCCTCTTTGGATGAGCTGGAAAGATATTGCTGGTAGTTTTAATCAAAGTCATTGTTTTACAAAAGTCTCTAAGACTTTTCTTCATATTTGTATATATATACATATATATGTTAGATGGGATGCCAGTAGGCAGTACTGCAGCTTATGCAGCAGTATCTGAACGTGTGTGTGTGTGTGTGTGTGTGTGTATGTATATATATATATGTTTGTATAGGTATATGTATTTATTTGTATTCATACACATACACACATGCATATACGCAAATATATAAAAGGAAATCTCTGCCGTGTTTGCATCAACCTACCTGCTTCAGAACACCTGTGGTCTGCCAGTGTGTTCAGCAGGAAACAGCATTCTTCATAACAAACTGTTGCTGTCAAGCATTGCAGCAGACAAAGGAACTGACACAGCTTGAATTGATTTCTTTTTTTTAAAACTAAAATAGTCATTAAGTCCCTCTGGTGCCTTGACAGCCATCTGTAGGACACTGAATTTCTTGCTTGCACTTCCTTGCACAATGTCTTAAGTTTTTCTTCTAGCCCTCATTGTTTGATATGCTGGAAAATATTTGAAATGAGCATCTCTACTTGCTGCTGTAATGCACACAAGTCGGGAGCACAGGTGTAGAGCTCTTCTTGCTGCGTTGAATTTGACTGCTTTCTCTCCTAAGGTTTGCTGCTTAATGTTGACCCAGAAGTGGTTTTCTGGCATTAATCACCAGTTAACCACTCAAATGGAAAGGTAAATGCTGTCAGTGGTGAAAGAAAAGAATCAAAGCAAGTATGTTTTAAGTCAGTCCTTTTGAGTAGATAGAGATTTAAAAAAACAACAAAACAAACAGATGGACTCGTAACCTGAACATTTTATAGAACGAAAGGTTGATGTATTCGAGGTGCTGACAAAGAGATTAAGTGGAGTATTGTATAACTTCCATGATGGCAGGTATAACAACTTAGTAGAGTTGCTGGATGGTGGGACATAAGCCTGAAGCACAGGTGCCACCTCTGTTGTACGGTGTTAATTAGCTCTGATTGTAGAGACTGCTATTTACAAGTGCAGTCTTATCCAGATCAGAAAACCCTCTCATCTTCCTTGGTCCTGAAGAGAAACAATGAACATGAAAACAAAGAATTCACTACAATGAAAATGCACTACTGGCAGAGTACTGGCATTATTGTAAATAAGGGATAGTTTCTGTCCTGCTGCAACTTGGAGTCGGTGAAGGTGTACAAGCCTTAAATTAATATTTTAAAAAGGTGAATTATTTCATTCACTTGGTGGATGCTTCTGTGAACTATGAAGCCAACCCTTAGGCAGTGATGTGAAATGCTTGGGCTCAGCACTTGGTCTAGCACTCTGCATTGGGTGCCATGGGACTACATCTGGCCATCTCTGCAGTAGATTTCAGGATTGCAAAGATGGTGATAGGAAAGCCAAGGTTACCAGCCTCAAAGAATGGTGACAGCGGAGCAGCAGACAAATGTCTGGATGTGAACTGTGACCTTGTTGTTGGCTTAGATGTTTTAAGGCTAGAAACTCTTTCTAGTACTTTCAACACAGCAGTAAACCTTCCTGCACCAAGCTAGATGCATTTGGCAAAATTTAACTTGGGCTGCAAGTTGAACATCATTGTTTTATGTGCTGCAGAATTTAAAAAGTATTTTTTTTAAGAATTAGATGATAATTAAAATGAAAGTTAATGGCAGCTACTATAGATCTTACAGGGAATAAGACCACGGGAATGAATGTACACTGCAGCAGCAGATCCATCATGATGCATCAAAGGCAGTGGGCATTTTTTAGTCACTTTGGCTTAAGGAGGATGTCTGTCTGGGTCTCTGCATGCCTTTCTTTTCTGAGGAAAAAGCTGTTTGTTAGTGGGTTGCTTTGTAGGTAACAGCAGTTGAAGAGGCTTGAAAGTTTTAAGTAGGTAACATAGTATTTTTTCTTTGCTCCTTATAGAGGAGATTTAAGTGGAGAAAATGATCCACTGCAAAATCTTCAGGGTTGGAGTAGATGTGACGTGCAGAATCTTCATGCTGTCAGCTCAGCCTGTTCGTACATATGCTAAGTGTGGCATATTTAATGGCAGGTTAGCTTGGGAGCTTGTAAGCTTTAAGGTTGGTTGTTTTTTTTTTCCTTTTTTTTTTTTCCCCCCGTGTTTAGTAGCAAAATATTAAGAGATTAAAATAGCAAAAAGGTTTTACACTCAAAATCTGTCATGCAGTCTTCCTGCCTCTTTGCATCGCTTTGTGGAGTTCTTGTGAGATAGCTGGTACTGAGCCAAATTTAACTTGATTTCTGCTTTGGTTTGAAGGAAGAAAGGATGAAGATTGTAGACTGAAATGAAAAGTGCCTTGATAGAATCCTTAATAACTGTCAGGGTAATTCAGTCACATAGCCCGCCATTGCAAGGAGCTCAGCCTATTGGAAGTTGCAAACCTGGTACCTGAAGGAAATGGACACAGAATTGCTCTTTATTCAATTTTTTACTTTCTTTGGGAGAAGAAGGGGTAAGGAACAATTATTTTTACAAAGAAGGACCTAATTTGGGCAGGTGACCAAAACCAAGATGATGGCTGTATGCTTTAAATAGTACATCCTCTTTTTGTCTGCTTTGATGTGGATGCTTTTTTTTTTTTTTTTAAAGAAAAATTCTTCTTTTTAAGTTACTTTGGCTATTTCTATCTGAACCAAATTGTAATCTTTTTTCCCTCTTTTGGTAGCTACTTCGTGACAGAATAAAAACTGGATGTGAGTTGTGCATTGGGAAGTGATTGATGTGTGCTTGTGCAGCTTGTAGCACTATGAAAAACACAGGTGCAGCTGCTGATGATGTTTGCTAGAAGTAGATTGAAAAAGCAAGAAAATGAAATTGCACTTCTGCAGAGAAAACCTGTTGTAAAACTGTGGGCCAGGAAGCAACTCCGGAAGCAAAGACTCCAGCTGTTTCTGCAGGACAAAATGAAGAGGCTTCTTCAAGGCCAAGCAGATGAGAATCCCAACCATGCTCACCACTGCCAGCTCTCTCCAGTAGAGATTGAAACGGACATGTTCGTTTGTGGAATGAAGAGGAGCTCTGCAAGCACTGAGTTTTCTACTGCTGGAGGTGACTTCCATCAGGATGGACAACACGAAACCAAGGGTGTGAGTGAAGTGTGTGTTGGTGAGGTGGAACTGAACTGGGATGGCTATGTAAAAATACCATGCTCGCTTCAACAGAGCAGGAAGGACTCGGAGGGAAATTCTACTGGTGGTGTGACACAGACCTCTTCTGAAAGAAAGAGTAGAGTATCTGAGGGGCAGGACCTTTCTTCTCTGAGCATTACAATGAGCTGGAGAGAGAGAGCTGAAAGACAAGGGTGCTTTCCCCAGGAGAAGCCTGCTGCATACAAGAGTCACAGGCGGCAATCAAGAGATCGCTCAGCAGATGTGGTTGATTATATCGTTAAAGAACTTCAGGGAATAAGTCGTATTCAGACAGAGATTGCAGAGCTCCGAGAGCACCTCACTTTGATCAAAGGCTCTGTGGATGAAGTCTCAAGCTGCGTGGATACTGTCTTGAGTGAGATAGAAGGCCTGCAGGGTGGTTCCACTGCCAAAACTTCAGGTACACACGCTCGGGAGCCAAACAGGGAGGTACACAAAGAAGAACCAGTGTTATATTTTTATGGGATTCCAGAAAAAGACGGTGAAAACACAGTAGAGCTTATCTGCAGCTTATTATCTGAGTATCACTGTTTTAATGGTATCCAGTGCAGTAAGTATATAAAAGATGCTTATAGATCAGATATTGGAATAGGCAAGTCATTAACACCAAGACCAGCAGTTGTGAAACTTGTCAGTAGTGAACAGAGAGACTTTATTTTACAGAAGTCTATTATTCTGCAAAGCTCAGGGGTCCGGATCACTACCAGTGAAGAGCAAAAGAGGCAAAGTGGCCAGAGAGGCCACAAAGCAGATTCAGTCTCTTTGCATTCTGGTTTGAAGAAAAGTAATTGCAATTCAGCAAATCTTGATGCATCACAGAGAGCTGATGCAGCTGAGCACCTTCAGACTGACTCATGCCAGGTTAAGAATAAAAGCACAAGTAGAAAAACACAGTGTGTAGGGGAGAGATCTGATTCTGCGCAGAAATCAACTTTGAGTAAGAAAAGCAACTCAGCATCTGAAGCTGGGAAGGAAGCACAAACAATAAGCTGCAATGAACAACCTTCATATGAGAGTGCCTTTCATAAGGCTCTTCATGAAACTCCAAAAAGCTCTCCAGAGATGACCAGTTTGGCCAAACCAAATGATGGAAGTTTTTGCTGCTTGTCTGAGTCTTTGGACCGTGCAGGTCAGGTGTGTGCTTCAAGCAGTGGAAGTGAACACAAGCATGATGCTGAGAGTGTCACCGAGAATGGTTCTTCCCTTCTAGGTAAAGATGAAAATATAACTGCAGAAAAAATTGAAATAGACTGTGATACCCCATGCAAATTTACCAGTGTGGAGAAAGTTGATACGCAAAGAGAAGATGTTTCTAGTGGAGTGACAACCATTAGCTATGATCATACAACGGATGAACTGGCTGATAGTAGTGACAGCTTGAAAGATATGATCCAAATGGATCTGAATGATCAAGATCCGACCGATCAGGTCTTTAGGGATGTCCTGGAAAATTCACAGTATTTTCTTGATCATTCCCGGGATAACATTGATCTTGTAGACATGAAGTTTTATACTAATAAGCTTGGGAAAGCCATTAATCACTTCAGGTCTGCTCTGCAAGTGGTGTTTCACAAACTGGAGACAAGCGATTCTGAAATGCTTTTGGAGAATGATAGTGGCTTACAGATGGATGATGACAATACGCTTATGCTGACCAGTTCAGGTATGTGCGGCAGCTCTGACAACTTTGCAGAAACCCCTCCAAGTCAGTCCTCTGAGAGCCAAGCGAACACAACTGCCAATAGTGAAGCGTCTGCTCAGATGCAATTTGTCCCTTCCAGTCTTCCCTCTGTTGCATACGAGCCTCCTGCTTCACGTTTGATGCCATCGTCTGACTGTGAAATTCCTGGTGGGCAGCGTTCACCTCCTGATGAAAGTGGAGTAGATGTGAACTCTCCACCCGAGCAAGCAAAAGAGTGCAGACCCATGAGCCTTGAAAAGGTGTGCGCAGAGACCATCTACCTGAACAAGTGCATCAACAATTTCAAAAATGTACTGAGGGAAAAGAGACAAATGCGTAGGAGACTCATAAAAGAATTAGCACAGGAGGGAAACTGGATTTCTGCTGAGGAGACAAATTCAGGTAAACAAAAAAAAATGTTTTTAAGAAGATGTCCATATCTGGTATTTGTGTAGCAACCAATATCTCGCTCTGCAGGTAAACAGCCGTAGAAATTAGGAGACAGTTATGAAGGCAAGTGCATGCACTATAAACAGTAGTAACAAAATAACAAAAACAAACAAACAAACAAAAAAGAACCAGCCCTAAAATTGATGGTACAATATTGGAATGCAAATTAGTAAGCTTCAATTTTTTTTTTTTTTTTTTTGTGAGAGAGAGGGGGAGGAAGGAAGATTTGCAATGCATCTTTGGAATAGCAGGTGTTAGGGCTTTTCATCATAATTCGTGACTTGGTTTCTTTTTAAATATATTAGTTAAGATGTGATAACTAAGTGTGACTTGGTTCCTTTTTAAATGTATTAGTTAAGATGTGATAACAAAGTGTGCATCTGAGCTAAAAGTAGCTGGATGTGCAGTTTCAGGAGTTGAGTGGTTCCAGACTTCAAGTGGCTCCACCACGAAGTGGGAGTTCTCAGTGTTTAATCTCTGCTTGATGTTATCCTAGCAGAAACTTTAAAAGGAAAAAAAATAAAAATCAAGACCTGTATTTGATGCTGTTTCTTCAGGTTGTCCATGAGATGAGTTGTATTCCATCTGCATGGAGCTAAATCCCTTATTACCAGCACAGAGAAAGAAATGTTCGACCACAACAGATGTGAGCTAATACAGCAGTGGAGCTGTGCTGGTTAACCAGTTTCTGGGGACCTGGGAGATGGGAATGGTTGACTTGCTCTGATGGGCTGTGTGTTGATAGGCCTTGGTTTGGTATCTAATATTGGAATGTAGGTCCATCTGCCCGCTCCGTCTCCCAGCAGTAAGACAGCTTCTGTCCAAATCACTGCACAGTTAAGGAAAGAGAGTTGATGGTTTCAAGACTAGTACAAACTGGAGCTACAGCTTGAAATCTTCCTCATTTCCATCCTCCCTGCATCCCATATTTTATTCAGTTCTCTTTGCAATCATGAAAGCTAGTCAGAATGATCAGTGAAACTTCTCTCATCCTAAGTGGTATTTTCTTTTTTTCTTTTTTTTTTTTTTCTTCCAGTGACTGTGCTTTTGGGGAGGAAAAGGTCTGTCAGACTGTATTTGACTTTTGCACTAGCGACCTTCTCAGTTATGCAGATCATAGAGCCTTCAATAAGCTCTTTGCTTTCTTTTATTTGAGGTCCTCACTGTGAAGTGAATTTGAACAATGGATTTTTAATGAGCAGAACACTAGGATTCATTAGCAGGCTTGGCACTGATGTATACCTATTTCTGTTTTTTCAAGGAAATATTAGAGTCACTCAAGAATAAACAGTAAATGTAAAAATGAAGATTTTTATTTTTTCTTTCAGAAATTCATATTTTTTCTTCTCTCACCCCCCATTCCCCTCCCACCCCATTTGGTAAACATTTCACTGTGCTTAGATCCTGGACATAAGTTCTGATGTTAGGACCTGGGGAACAGGCAGTGGTTTGGGTTAGCTTTTGCCACATTGCAACAAAATATTGAAATAACTTGTTTCTGAGGCTTCATTGCCTGTGAGAAGAGGCTGCTTGTCTCTGCTGTTTGAGCATTACAGGCATGTTTACAAGATAGCCAAAGCAGTGGGGAGGAGGGAGATCACAGCTGGATTTTGGTTTCTTAAATCTGGCTCCAGCACAGATTGGCACCCTGAGTTTCCCCTGTTCCATTTTCCTCTATAGTAATTAATTCATCAAAAAAGTTCATATCTGTGCACCTTTCTCTCTATGGTAGGCATGACATCTAAAGTTACAACAGTATGCATAGGATGAAATAATGATGTAGGAAGAGAAACCGGAAGAATCCAAAGAAATTAAGAGTAATGGGGAAAAAAAAACAAAAAACACAACAAAAACATGATCAAAGGAGAGCACTTGGGAGGAAACCTGGGAGGGGTGCCAGTAAACAAAGCATCCTGACCATCAAGGCAAGGCAGGGGAGCTGGGAACAGAAAAGGGGAGGTACAGGGACATCACTTGGCAGGACCCAGAGTGAGGGGAGGAGATGAGAGTATTGCCAAGGGCTGCAGAGCAGGTCAAAATTAATTACACAGACTTTCAGTTTTGGCAAGCATTTTCTGTTAAAATGAAGCAACAGTTTTATTTATTTGTAAATTTTTGTTGTTGTTGCACTCAGCTTGAAATAAGCTTGAACCAAGCACTTACTTTCTTACCTAGGAAAAAGCACAATATTCAGAATGCAGTGAATTAGTTTACTGTATGTTTTTGGTTTTTTTTGTTTTCTTTTTTTTTAACCTTTTTTTTTTTTTTTTTTTTTTTTTGGTTTTTTTTTTTTTCTTTTTTTTTAACCTTTTTTTTTTTTTTTTTTCCAGTTGCAGATGCCTGTATATGCCTTACTTAAAGATATACATGTATTTTTTAATGTGTTTTTAAATTCTTGGCTCAAGTCCTCCAAAAACTCAGTTTTGCCTCCTGGCTTTCTCGTTCTGAGGCTGAACTACTATATTACTTGTGCCTGTTTGAATGCTCAGTTCAATATATTTTATTAAATGTGTTTGGCAGTAGTCTGCAGCAAAGGAGCAGATAACAACTTTGAAGGTGTTAGTATGCCTGTGTGTTTTGGTGAATCAGAGATGATGCACTGGCATAAAGGTTTACCTTATTTATAGCTGTACACAGATGCAGATTATCTGAACAATTCAGAAGTTAGCAAAAACATGCAGATAGTTGTATTTAATTTGAAAAAAAAAAAAAAAGTTCCCCTGACTATATAAGCAAATTTTCAAAGTTTTAACTTGGAGGAAAAAAACAAGCACCTGAAGTGAAGATGGTTTAACTTTATGTCTGTAGAAGAACAAACAACATTACAAAATGAAACGGCAACAACGGAATAGCAACCAAGAAAATCACAACCAACCCCCCCCGAATTAACAATGGATGCTCAGAATGAAACAGTGAGGGAATTCCGTCATTGGGGTTTAATCGGTGTAGCTGCTGGTGATGGTGGTGTGAGCACACCTCCTGCAAGGAGATGTTATCAGAGGAAAAATAGTTCAGTATTTCTCAAAAAGAATGCAGGATTCATTACTCGGTTTGTTTCAAAATAAGCTTGACTGATATTTGAGAAGCTCTAGCGCTGTCAGACCTATAAGTTCGACAGTGGTCTGTCTGTGTCAAGGGTTTATCTGTGGAAAACCAACCCCAAAAGAACAAAGGCAGTAAGCCTTAAAAACACAAATAGTTTACAGATGCACACTGATGGCTTGCTACCGTTGAGCTGTTGCACTCCATCTGTCCCAGTGTTTTCCAGCCAGGGACTGAAGTTGGGTTTTCCCTGCTCAGCACAACTGTGCCATGGCAAACCCAAGAGTGCAGCAAGTTCAGCTCTTCTGCACACAGACACTTCAGTGGCGCAGGAGACCACAGGAAGGAATCTGGTTCAGATGCAAAGGAAAGAAAAACCAACAAGGGAAGTCTGGATCTGCCTTTGGAAGTGAGACAACTGAAGGGACCAAGTCAGAAGAGGTTTGGATTTGAAGGGCTTTAAATGGAAAAGAAAGGACTGGAAATGGAATTGGGGCTGCCTGTGTGGGAATGTTTTCCTCCATTAGTTCACAAGCAAGAGACTTGCAAGGTGGTTCAGAGGCTTTCACAGATTCCCAGAATGGCTGGGGTTGGTAGGACCTCTGTGCCCATATGCTTCATCCCCTGTTCAAGCAGGAATACCCAAGCAGGATACCCAGCAGCACCATGTCCAGGAATCTTCTCAAGATCTTCCAGGAGGAGACTACACAACCTCTCTGGGCAACCTGTGGCAACACTCCATCGCACAGAAATGCTATCTATTGATCAGAAGGAACCTCCTGTGTTCCAGTTTGTGCCCATTGTCTCTTGTTGTCGCACTGGGCACCACTGAAAAGAGCTTCTCTTGTTGAGAATCCATGCAGGCATGTTTTAAGGTAGAAAATAAGGCTTTTATTTCAGCTACAATCCAGCACTTCATTTGCCGAAGTAATTTGATTTCTCCTTAGTGATTGAGTTAAAATAGCTTCTCTGTTTTCCTATCTTGGTGATTGCTTATGTGTAATTACACCCATACAGGGAGTGACTTTGAAAAGTTATTTTAGCTTTTAAACAGTTTGAATGGCCCTTCTTGCCATCAAAGCATTCCTTCTCCTCCATCTTTCATTAGCAGCTGAGTAACATGAATCTTCTGTGCAGATACGAAGTTATCTGGGTGGAAGGCTTATGAGATAACATGTCTCTACCGGAAGTTTTAGTATGACTCTCATATGACTTTAGTAGCCTTGAAATTGCCTATCCATAAACATGAGATTTAGTGTAGGAGGCTTCTGTGTTGTTTTTTTTTCTTTTTTTTTTTTTTCTTTCTCAGAGGGGAACTGCCTAGATCTATAAAACTAGAAGATTTCTCCTTGCGTTATGGTATTTGCAAAAGCAAAATGTGTTCCGTGGGAGCTACCAGTTTCCTCATAGTGGGCAAAATGTACAGGGGACGAGGAGGGGAGGAAGGGGGATGCTTCAAATGCAAATAGTGTATGTACTCTTGAGGAGGGGGAGCAAATCTGTTCCGTTTTGTAATAAATACAGGTTCCCTCTCAAGTGTGATAAATGGCATCTCTAATTCTGTATTAAGATTATTCTTCAGTTTTATTAACTGGATGAGAACTGTAACTCTGTAAAAATTGTTCTGAAAACCATATGTTCTAATGCATGTGCAGTTATGGGTGAAATTGATCATGGTTTAATTTGGGGGTAGTTGATAGAGATTAACTATTGAATGTCCCAGGGAGCGCAGCAAAAAAGTCTGTGCTGCACAGATGTTGTATTGATTTGCAGCAAACGTTTTCCCTGAAATCGCGTTATTGATCTCATGGCAGAAATCTGATCTATTAACTTTTCTTCCTCTCCTTCTTCTCTTTTTTCTTCACAGAAGGAGGTAGAGGAGAACTCCAGGTTGTACATGTTGTCCCTTCTAACCAGCATCTCTTTCTGAAATTCCTCTGTGTGCATGCCTTGTCTCCATGAAATCGATTTCCCCGGCTGAAACCCTGGGATTCAGTTTAGCATGTTATGGTTGTTGGAGGCAATGTTAACACTGTGAGCTAAGAGTCTGTTCAGTGCGTAGGACCTTGTACAAAGAGAAAACATGAATGCTTCGAGTCATCTCCCTTCGGTGTTCTGTGGGGTGCGTCAGAGGCACTGTTAGCAGAGGACAAATTGTTTGTTTTGCAATTCCTAGTTTCCCTCTTCATGAAATTTCTTTAAATCAAGTATTTCCTCATTTATTTTTCATCAGCTGCATTATTTCATTCCATCTCTAGCCATTTTGTGCACTTGCAGCAATCGAAGTCAAAAGTTCCGTGATGGGCTCTAATACCACAATTAAGCATGACTGTGGGTACTGGGAGGTGCTCTGTGCTGCACTTTGAGCGGGGCAGTGCTCAAGGGTAGAAGTTAGCTGCCTTATCAGCTAATAGTAGATAATCAGCCGATTATCTAGTTATCAGACGTAGGTATAAACTGCCTCTCTGGTCACAGACTTGTTGCCTCTCTGCTCATCATGGGCAGTCTGTGGGCAACCGGTAACTCTTTCCTCCTTGGAGGATCCACAGAGTTTTTCATTGACTGCTGTGTATGTCTTTTGTTTCTGTTTGCAGCTGTACCTCATGCAGAGAAATTTCTGTCCGCCAAATTCTCAGTTTACATTTTTATTTTCTTGAACTTACACAACATGGGCAAGGTGCCTGCTGTGCTTCTGTCTCTCCCTCAGCTCTATGAGTCAGGCTGAATTACCTTCCTGAGGTAGATCAACACTGTGCAGCTTTTTGGCTTCCATGTAAATCTCATCTATTGAGTTTAATGAATTCTCATTTCTAAGCTTTATTGGCTGACATATCAAGAGATTTGTTTCATTTTTACAGGCCAATGTCCATCCATTCATGCTTTCTTGGAATTGCAGAGAGATGTGGAATTGGTATCAGGTTCTGTCCTCTTCTGGCTTTGGTGCAAAAACATTGCAGTCTCCTTTAGATAGCTCATCTTTTGTGTGGGAAACTGATGCTGGCAGATTCATCAGGTGGAAGGAGCTTCCTCTGTGGCTCTTAAATCACTTTCTGAATCAATGCTGTTGATGAATATGGTGATTTCAAAATAATCCTTCTGCTTGTTGCAGCTTTGGATCCACGTAAAATGCAGCATACTTGAATCAATAAAGACATTTAACCACAAGACTGACTAGTTTAATTGGGATGATTTAGCTTACTCTGATTCTGCTAATACCCTTGAAGAAAGGATCTAATTAGGCATGACTAGAAGTTTAATTTAGACATTGAAACAGTTGCTTCTTGTTATAGCCTGATTCAAATTTATCTACAGCTATATTTAGGTACTTGAGTTTCAATAACCAAGCATGGTATTTGAAAACAAGTTAGGATGATTTTAAAAAACAAATACGAGGTCACTGCTGATTTTTTTTTTTTCCTTCTATGTTGACATAATGCAGTTTTCCATATTCTACATCTTTCTTTTTGTAAGGGGACAGCATGTTGGGCACAGTACTTTAATGTGATGGAAACTTACAGATTTAAACTTTTATGTGGTCTGGGAGTTTGCTTGCAGGTCTGGGGATGTTCTTCCAGAAGGAAGACTGTGATTTTATTTTCACTCTGCTTCTTCCCATTTGAAGAATTTCTGTCCTATAGAAGTAGTTCGTTCTATCACTGAAACATCTTCCTTTGTATGAGAAAAAATGCAAGATTTACATATTTCAGCTTTGTTAAATAACTCATCAGATTACTTGTAATCCTATCTACTGCTTTTCCTGAATAAGCAGAACTCCTTTGGGGTGACTTTTTAGGCCTCACTAAAGACTGTATTCTCTGTGACTGAATACCATGATTCAGATGATCTTGTCTATTGGCCTTTTTAATCCACGGTATTAAATTTGTACTATTGTTGCTAGCATGACTTTGGTAAACAGCTCTTGGTTGGGAAGAGACTTTTATTACTTGGAGAAGACCTTTCAGCAGCTGGTTGAAGCATCTTTTGTTGTGAATTAGCATTCTTCATTACTGGAGTGACAGGGACTTCCCTGGGTGAGGGGTTTTGTTGGACAGTGAATGTAAAATTTATCATCCATCTGCATCAGAAATAGAAAAACTGGGCAGAGAGGTGATGGACTATTTTGTTTACATTTCGTCACTCCCATCTTTTTGGTGCTTCTTTATGCACTTAAAGGAAATTAGGTAAAATAATAGTTGAGGTTCACACTGGTCTCACAGCTTCCAAAAAGAGTTCAAGTGACAGAGCAGCGTAGAGAAGTGAAGAAGACGTCAGATAAAAAACAGCTTTGTGACATGTGGATGTTCAGGTGTTGCATTGCCTTTCCATTTGTTTTGGGTAGGACAGTGTTAAAAGCTCTTACAGTAGTAAGAGTAGTAAGTAGTAAGTTCTGGATGTTCTTTGCATCTGCCCATTGTTTCCTCTGCTTGTGTAGGCTCTCAGTGAGCCTGGCTGTTGTTTTGGGGCAGACCTGAGCAGATCTACGGCTGGTAAAAAGGCCCAGAGCAGCTCCTGGAGCCCTCCTGTGTGCTGGAGCAAGTGCTGCCTTCAGAGGATGGGGAACTCCCCAGCTGCAGCGCTTCCACCTGAACAACATTGCCATTTGCCTTCAAGTGAAGAGGAATGTATGAAATGTTCTTGCACACAACAAGGGCATAAACTATCAACATACTTGTTTAACTGGCACTCCTGGAGGTGCCTGTTTATCTAAATGCCAACACTTGTAGGTAATATAGCCTCTGGTTCTTCAGCTACATATGTCACTGCTAGAAGGGACTGCAGAGGACTTCTTGCTGCTCTTTGGCAATATGTAATGTGGTTATTATCTCACATGTGAACAACCTCACTTCTTTCTTTAAAACTGCTTGGATTTGGTGTCTGCGTCTCTCTTTGAAAGGCTACTGCAGAACTATCATGGTTAGGTACCTGACTTTCATACTCACAGAATCACAGAATTATCAAGGTTGGAAAAGACCTAGAAGATCATCTAGTCCAACCATTACCAATACTTCCCAGCTAAACCATATTCCTCAACACAACATCCAAACGTTTCTTTATATTTAGCCTCAGTTTGTCTATGCTGTATATTTTCCCCTCTACTGAATAAATATAGAAATTTTCATTTTTTAGAGTAAGAGGTGTGTCTTAGTCTTCCTATAGTACTGTCCTTGCACCCTCACACTGGCTTTGCCATTTTTCTATGTGAATTCTTTTTACTTTGGTATAAAATAAGATTACTCACGCCTTTCCAGAGGAGTCTTGCCAGAACTGTACAGTGGTATTTATGCTTTTACTTCTATGCAGATATTTCAATGGATATCATCTTTAGATGATGTTCTCTCCTTACATGGATATATCATAGTGGCTCATGGCCACAGTGTGATGACTATGACTCGAGTCTGCTGTCACCTGCTGTTCTTGCATTGAGAATCTGCTTGGAAGCCATCAACTCATGGCATTTTTTAGGACGTTGACCTTGCCATTTCTACTTTGTTTAATCCTCTGTTGTTGCAGTCTTCAGCATCATCAGTTCTCTTCCATCAGGGTCAGAGTTCTGTTCTGTATTGATAATTCTCCCATGTTTGTCATCAGCAGGTCCTGCTTACTCCCACCAGTTTTCGTCCTGTACTGTCTATGGCTGGCTCAGCTAGTTGCTTATTTACCCACATTAAAGCTCCCCTATTCCTGTTCAGCTCATCCAGCCTTATTTATGTCACTTGCCATCACATCAGCGCATTTTTGTCGAAATGAAAGTTTGGTTGGTAATTCTTTGTACAGTTGAAAGAAAAACGCTTTGTCAAACAAAAACTAATACACCCAGTATGGCACTTTTTCCTGTTTTCTGTTCATCTCCATTCTTTTCTTCGTGTTTGCTCTGAAGCCTTTCAAGCTGTTGAAGCCAGTAATGAGCCCAAGCAAGTTTGGCTCACATCTCCTTCCTTCCCCCACACCTTAACTGCATTGGCTTTTCTCCAAACTTAAGACATCAGCCCTTGCTTGATATCTGTCGGGTTCTGATTCTCTGTTGTTTATTCAGGAAGAATGCTGCCTGATGCAAATTAACCTCTTTCTTTTCACTTGGGGGTAACTTCTGTTTAATTTGCCCCCACATCAGTATTATCATTCACTAAAAGCTCCTTATTTGTTCTTGACTGTTCTATGCTGTTCTACCTAGCTGATTTTTAATCTCAGCCACATACAAGTTCTTCCTATTTCCTTTCTATTTAAATGTCTAAAATACTTGGCAAAAGAAATGAAGATGAATGAGCAGAAGTGCAGTCTATTTATCAAAATCTGGGTGATGGAGGTTTGTTTGCTGACCATGCTTTCTAACCTTCCTCACATCCGTGGGCTCTGCCATTCTCTGTTGACTCTCAGCTGCCTGACGGAAATGATTACTGCTCAGATAGCAGACCTTTCCCTGGACTTTTTTTTTTTTTTTTTTTCTTTTAAAGCAGAAAACGGTACTGTTGTGGTCTCAGAGCTGCAATACTGCCCCGACTATTTGTGATCTATGAATTTGGCTACTTAGAATTTCTCACATAAACTGGCTGAAGAGCCCTGTTGTTTCTTTTGCCAGTGCGTGTTGCTAGACTTGTTTGCCATTCTCAGTTATTCAGGACAACAGACCCACTTCAGCTGAACACTTGTGTCAAACTCAGACCAGTGTTAAGTGTTGCTCCATTTTATGACTGCTTTCTAGTTACACCTCTTCCAGAAGTTCAAAAACAAAATTAGGCATGTCTGCCCTTCTGTGCTGTGAAGGATCTGCTGTGTTTTCTTCATGAAGTCCATTCCTCTGACCCACAACTGAGCCACATCCCTCCATTGGAAATGTAGGTTTCAAGTATTGAGAGCACAGCTTGAAGAAACGTGGAGCACAGCCCTTCCTGCAGAAGCCCGGTGCGCAGCTCCGGGTGCAGGAGAAAGGTTCCTCAGTGCTGGACCTTGAGTCCGAGCTCCTGCAGACTCTGCTAGCCTGTGTGATCACAAGGAAAAGCTGGAGAGCGCGCTGAATTATGGATAATGTCATGCTGTTTGTGCCTGTTTAAAATAAATAAAAATATGTAACCTTCAGATCTGCCTAGACTTGGAGTTCTGGGAGTAACGAATACGGAGATTGGACTTTTGGTGATGTATAACTTGAGACCTCAAACAGAAGCTTGTTTTTCTTGGTTATTTCTGCTTTTCTTGGGAAACCTCATCTGACACCTGTTAACAAGGTGAAGTTGTGCAGCTCACCCAAGGCATGGGACAAAAAATGAATCTTTCTTTTAGAGCTGTGTTCTTTTATTTTGTATACAAGTACAGCTTGTTTCCTGACAGATATTCCTTTGCATTGTGATGATTCTCAGGCTGTGTCCTGTAAGTACTTTGTTTTCCACTGTGTTCACATTGCAGGCTCTTGGCAGATGTGATTATCTCATGTTGGACTGTTAGATATTAGTGTCTTGTTTAATCCCATTTGGCTGCTGGAAATCAGTTTTGTTTTGTTTTGTTTGGCCAAGAAGTGCAAAATATATGAGCTGTAAGCTGGATCATAGATGCTTCCAGTTACAGGTAGACCACCTTTCCCTTACACAGCAAACTCTGTTGCTCCAGGTATACTTTAAATGTCTCTGCTCTGCTCTCATTGGTCTCATTGGTCTACTGAAGATTTTCAAAGAAACAAAATGTCACTCTATAAATATGCTCCTATGAGAGCATAGGAACATGGTTTGAATTCATGAATATGCATCCTCATGTTGCTGCATGTGGTGGCTTTCGTCATATCAAGAGATCACTGTTCACCTGCAGCCATCTTGCAAGCAATGGCTCTTGCTTGTCAGTTGCTGGAAATTAAATAGTTGCATTTGAATGAGTGGAGCAGTAATGGGACTTGTCTGGCTTAGGGGGCTGAGGAATCTTTACATTTGAGCATGAACAAAGTCCATAAGTGCTTGCAGAAAATATGTTGCTCAATCATTTGTGCATTTTGTAAAGGTGCTTTTAATTTATTTTGTCCTCATTATGACCATGTTCATGTAAGTGGTGACCTGTTGTAACAGGAGCTCTATTCTCATCCTTTTGTTGGATTAAGAAAACAACAAGGAAAAAAAGAGATGGTATTCAACACTCCCTTTTGAAAGAGGAGGTGCACTGAACAGGCTCTTCTGGTCTTGGCTGTGTCCGTATGACCATTGAAGATGCTTGAATGACTGTCAGTATGCATTTGCTGCATGCAGTGTGGTCTGTTATCCTTTTCTCAGCATATAATCTGAATGTTTTTTCTGGTGTTTTCAGAAACTAATTTGAAATTATATTTTTGCCTTCCCCCATTTAAGGGTCAAGATGAGGCTGATCCCTCAAAACCACCCTGGCTTAAAGGAGGGTAAGTGCTGTTTTGAGTCCTTGTTTCTCTGTTTACAGTTACAGTATAGGTCTCCAGTTTAATTTAGGTAGAAGCAGCACATGTAATGTTTTTAATGGCCATTTGCAAAGATGATCGGATAGCCATACCTCAATCAGGGCCAGACTGTCTCTGCGTGTTGTAGTTTCCTCTTAAACAACTTGAGGTAGGCTGTGCAGCTTTTCAGGAGATTTGTGGTTTAAGTTTTAGATGCTGTGTATGGTTTTTGGTATGATGGAGACAAGTACTGATGGTGACAGTATTAAACAGTGCTTGCTGAACCCTGTAGTCTTTTCCCTAACTGTAGCTGTGACTGATTCAGAAAAGCTGCTGTGTCTTTTGCTCTTAGGAGAAAAAAAGAGAAAGTTAAAAAAAAAAAAAAAGTAGTCATGGGGAAGTCTTTGCAGTTATTTCTGTGGTCATTGTAGCAGTCAAAGCTTGAGTAGCTCTGGAGTCATTGCAGCCTGACATTTTTAATACAGTGATCATCATGCCTCTTTTAAACAGGTGAGAGTGAGATGATGTTCTTTCTGGGAGTTGTCGTAGCAAATGGGGCAGACAAATTTTGATTGCGTGTAATTTCAGCGTGATACTCTACATAATGGAAGCCAGCATGGTAGCTTCCCTAGCATCCTTCCTTGGAAAAAAAGAGCGACATATTTTCCAAGCTGCCGGGTTATGTGCAGTGTATGTGATTAGAGCGATGTGCTTCAGTGGTGGTGCACTCATTAGGAGCTGATGTAGCAGCAGATTTGTCCTGATATCTCAGCAAGAGCTTGGCTTGCTACACGTACAAGTTAATTCTCATACTACTCAAGTAAGCTTTCCTAATAAACTGCAAGTTAAACCAGAGGCTTCATTATACGGTTTTCTGCTTTTGGAATCTTTGTTCTGTAATGTTGGTATTCCCACAAAGCTTCCTCCACACCTGCAGATGCCTGGAGCTGCCTAGCAACCCCATGCTTACTTGAGGAGCCCAAGATTTTGTTGGAGAACTGGCAATTAGCAGGAGCAGGAGACAGTGATTTATGCTAAATGTAAACAGCAGCTCTTCCAGCTTTAACAGGGAGCCAGTGTGCTGAGTTTGCTGGTTCATTCTCACAAAAATTTTACCTAGCCTGAAAGATGAGCACAACTGCAGTCTGGAAATACTTAACATTAGCTGTATCAGTTCTAGTTTTGTCAGGCCATTTTTGCTCTTGTCTGTAAGTTTTTCCCCTTCTGACTTAGATAAAATGAAATAAACTGGCTAATGTAGTTTTGACAAAAGTTGGGCTTACTCACTCTATCCCTGCATACAGGGGATGGGTGACAAACATTTAATTCTTCTGCAAGACATACTGTGGGTTAATTAGTCACAACATACATTAAAGCACTTTGGTTTAGAGTTCTTTCTTTAGAAGATTGGAGAAGTTCTGTCCTTTGAAGGAAGCAGCCATCTTATGTCATCACTAACAATCTTCGCTCCATTAAATTTTCAAGATTTAATATAAGCATCTTTATGATGAAGGTCGTATTAAGTGATGAATACATGCTTCAAGCTGTCTACAGTTTTAGCATAACGCAAGAGCATCTTCTCGTTTGTAACCACTGCCTTTGGAAATACAGCTTTAAAAAATAAAAGTACAGTTGCTTTAAGGAACATTTTCTGGTTGTAATGTCTCATATCTGCGTATTTTGTTTAGTACTGCAAATCATGTTGTCACACGGAGATGCTATTCACTCCCCAGTACAGCACTCCATAATAATGCTACAAATATTATATACTTGCAGAGGAGAGTTACCCTGTTACATATAAATCCATGGTGTACATATTTGAAGCACAATCAATACTTTTGTCTGTGCAAACACTGATTTTGTTAAACAAAGTAGAAACTGTGCTAGAACAGAGAGACTGGGGAGCTGACAGTACAAGTTAAGTAATTTTGAAAATTAAGAATTGTTGCTGCTTTTTGTTGTTGTTTGTTTGTTTTTTAAATTAACAAGCAAAAAGCAGGTTGTCTGAGCATAATTAGATAACCAACAAACTAACTAGGTATTAAGGTACTTCTCCACTGTGGAAAATGCAAGCACCTTTCAAATATTCTTCTCCGCCAGTCTGTTTTATAAGTGATTATCTTATTTTACAGGTGGAAAAACAGTAGTCTGGCATAAATATTTTGCAGCAAGCTAGGTTGTAACTAGACGTGTTTCTCAAGTACAGTAATTTCTTTAGGCTCATCTTGAATTTATGAAACCTACAACTTTAGTGTTCTTTTTATCCCCCTTGATTAGAGTCACAGTTTCCTTTCAATTGAATTAGAAAAACAAAACCAACAAGAAATGTGTCTGGAAATCCTATAGAAGGGAATTGTTATTTCCCAGCTACGCTGTTAACTTTAGCAGAGGCACTGACTCTGCATTAGTGACTATTTTGTTATAGCTCTTCTTCTTACAGACTCTCCTTTGTGTTTTTGAGATACTTTCATTGTTCCGGTGATTTGACCCAAATTTTTGACCTGAAAGTCAGCGTTAAATTAAACTGCGTTGTGATTTAGATAAATCTGGAATTCTTGACATCATCGGAATAGTCGTCTGTGACATCTATTTCACCCCAGAACAGTACAGCTAGGATGGGAGAGTGTTTTTTAGCACTAGAGCAGCAGATAAAACTCTTATTTGATCTCAGCAAGACTACCGAGTTCTTATGCATATATTTATTATTTTCTGATTTGGGTCAGATTTTTCTATTTTAAGCCAGAGGGGATTACTGTAGTGTAACTTAAGCAAAAGTTTTTTTTGTAACTGTATGTTGGAAATGAGGATAGCCTTCAGTAAAAACACCATGTGGCCTTGCTGTAGGGATTTCCTGAACTAGAGAACCCTTTTTTGTTCTTTGCTGGAGACTCCAGCAGCTTAAATTAACTGAAATGCTGTAAATCTGCAGCTTTCTCATGCGTGAGTTAGTCTCCTGTTCCCAGCTGCAGTATCTGCGGTCACATCTTGCTGGCAGAGTGGCATAGCGGGCTGTGACCGGGTTTGATTCATTATGCCGGAGCACAAAGCACCATGCGCAGCACACATAAGCCTGGTGAGCCTCGCAGAGGCGAGGTTCATGTTGCTTACCTTCTCACCAGACTTATTCATCTGGCAGCAGCTGGCAGCTCAGCCATGGATCAGATGTGTCACCCTCCTACGCACAGTCAGAAAAGTCAGTTTCACCATTACAGAACCCTGACATGTTACTATATTTAAGTCGTTCCCTCCTTTGACGCAGTCTTGTGCGAGGCTGTGCAGTAACATCCTTCCCCACCCTATCATTGTCTGCTATTACATGGATTTAGACATCGTTAGTTTTTTCCTAGTGTTTTCTGTTTTCTGACTTTTTGAATATACTGAAAGAGTAAATTCATCTCAAAAAAATGAGAGTAAGTCCTGCTTGCCCACAGAAGACAGGTTCCCTGTTGTACCTGATCAGCGTACCAGTTTTCATGGCATATACAAATTTATAGTGGAAATCTGGCTTCCTAGATCGTTTTTAAAGTGTAGCTGCATGTGCATTTTTATATGAGCAATGTCACTGTCCCACAGTATATTTTCTAGTAGGTGTGGTGTCTTTAATCATTTCGGCTAGCTGTGGCATACAAATCAGAAAAATGTGCAGGTTAAAGGCACTGACTGGCCCTTTTACAGAGACCAGTTCACCACCCATCTGCAAAAAGATGTGTGCCAGCATGGTGCAGAGTGAAGATGGGTGAGTGAGGATGGAGAGGTGAAAGGTTTCTTTGCACTGGTAGCCAAGCAGAAGGCCTCAGAAGACATACTGTTCATGTTGCCAGACACGTCTGAGCTAAATCAACAAGCCTTCAAGCAGAAGTGTACGTCTGTGTGATGTTACACAGCCAATCTGTTTACAGTTATTCAGGCTGGCTCATCAGGAAATAAGGAGATTATCACATCT
This sequence comes from Perdix hodgsoniae, assembly GCA_035772895.1. NCBI lineage: Eukaryota > Metazoa > Chordata > Aves > Galliformes > Phasianidae > Perdix > Perdix hodgsoniae. The sequence continues at coordinate 410,741 of JAPSGF010000129.1, forward strand.
TATTTCTGTAGACTGAGTGTTGCTGGGCCAGAGGCCCTGTTGTTCCCCCACCATTTCCACCAGCAAATGGCAGCTCTTGCCCATAGAGGCCTGAATGATTTCAACTGCTGAGCAGCAGGAATGGGCACTTTTAAAAGAACAAAAACGGTCTTCTCCTTTCTCATCTGATGTCAGGCTTTTCTTCTAGGAGCTAGGACTCTAGGACTAGGGCTGAGTATGTTCTGGCCTGCAGTCTGATGACAGTTAGCAGTGTCCTGGCTGTGGGCTGAGCCACTTTGACAGGCTCCCTCCCGTCTACTGACACAGGGCAGAAACACCTCAACAGTTGCATATGCAAATGATACATACTTAATTTGTACTATATATTTATGCTACAGATTTCTGAAGTATCATCTCAGTTCTTGCTAACTTCCAGTAACACAATTCCCCCATGCTCAAAAAAAGACATCAACCAAAAAACCTTAAAAGAATCAAACTGAAAGGAAGAGGGTGAAGAAGGACTGTAAACCATGTATGAGCCACTCCCATAGATCTCTGCTTCTGCTGGCAGATAAGGATTTTTGCCAAATCCATGCCTCACAGAAGCTGTGGGAGCAAGCCCACCTTTGTATGCTAGCAGCAGCCACTGCAAAGCGGTGGATACCCTGCAAGCATAAACAGTTTATTTAGAGTTAGCTGTCACCCCCAGTACTGAGAATAGGAAAATGACCCTTTTTCTTTCCCTTTTTTAACCTTTTTTTTTTTAAACCTTCTTTTAACGTTTTCCTTTCCTCTCTTCTCCTCT
>JAPSGF010000129.1:411924-487307 GCA_035772895.1 Perdix hodgsoniae
TCTCCTCTCCTCTCCTCTCCTCTCCTCTCCTCTCCTCTCCTCTCTTCCATCTTTTCCTCTCTTCCTCTTTTGCTTGTGTGTTAACAACAGTGGTTTGTTTCATTTAAAGTGAACCAATTGTTCCTCATTAACTATTACATTAGCAAGGAGGCTAATGATCTAATAAAGCTTTTGGGTCATCTGTTTACTGTCTGACATTGCTCCAAGATTTTTAATCCTTTTTTTTTTCCTCCTGAATCTCCAGGCCTGCAGGTGGTCTCTATGGCATTGACAGTATGCCTGATCTACGCAAAAAAAAGCCAATTCCACTTGTCAGTGATCTGGTAAGAGATTTTTCTTTTGCCATGCAGTCGATGGGGCAAGTAGCTTTACTTTTTGACATGTGGTAACGTTCATTGTCACTTGAAGAAGTTCTAAGTTTCCTGCTTAGTTAAATTCATCCTTACAGTAAGTGTTTGGGAGTTATAAACATCTCAGTGAGAATGAGGTGTGTTTTCATACAGTGTTTCATTCATGTTTTTCATATTTATTTTCCTTTTTATTATACTGAGAAGATTGGATTAAATTTAGGCCTTGATTTTTTTAATGTGTTTTCCTAAAAGTCGCATACTTTGTGGAAAGTTATGATGTCTATGTGAGGTCTGGCAAGTTGGAATTTGAGAAGGTAGATAAATGAACATAATATGCTTGAATTTTTTAAAGTAATTTGCAGCATTGCCAGTAAGCTCCTGCACTGAGGAAGCAGGAGAGTCAAACAAGTAATGAAGACAAGTTTCATATGTTTGTGTGATACAGTGAAATAAGGCTTCAGTGGGACAAATGGCTTTCTGTTGGCTGCTTATTCGGTACATATAGCACATTCATAGTTGGGAGAAACGCTGTAACAGCTGAAAGACCAAAGTTTCTGTATCCTGTAGTTCCTGTGAAAAGATGCATACAGTTCTCTCTGCCAGCTTATGCATGGGAAGCATAATGTGTGTCTTACTAACTGCTTGCATCTTTTAAATCTGTGCAATGATGGCATTAACTTGTGTTGCTTCCTTTGAATGCTTTCATTCACTATCTCCATAGGCCATGGTAAGTGAAGCTAAACACTATCCATGAAGTCTTCACCAGAAATAAAATATTTTACTTCCCTTCACTTTTTTTGCTTTTAATTCTGAACCTACAGCACTGCGGTGCATGCATATTAAGTACCCTGTTCTGATTCATCACTGATGGAATGAACTGTTTTGGTCAGTCTTCAAATGTCATAAATCAGAGGACAAATGGAGAATTTCTGATAAAATTTTATGATTCTAAATTAGATGTTATTTATTTTAATTGCTTTTATCTGCTGTCATCTGTGTGTAGGAGCTGCAAAGACAGGGACCTGTGCTGCTCAATGCTCAGAACAGCATTGCTGTAGCGTGAAGGGGGAAGTTTTGTGGCAGAAATGCTGTTCATTGTATTCAGTGATGGCCAATGAATGTGATTAACCAGCACATTCAAACCTGTTCTCCTGACCCACTGTGTTCTTTATCCTATTTCTGTCTCTTTCACTGTCATATTTTGGAGTGTTGTGTAAGTTTTAAACCTGACAAAAACCTCATTTTGTGTACAAGCGAAGTTAAATATGGAAGACAGTCCCTCATTAATTATCTTAAGCAATAACAGTGTTACCATTGCTACCAGAGCATAGATGTGGAGAGGTGAGCCCAGTTTTCATTGACAGGTCTTGCCAGAGAAACAAATAAAAGTTTTCCACAGTGAGACTGCCTGTGGGCACATGAAATTAATTTTGGAGATCTCTCAAAGTATGCATTGACTTTTGAGATGGGAAATGTGAGCTGTGTTGCTTAAGAAAGCAACTTGAATGTACTAGACTGCTGGCTTGATATCTGGCATGACAGGGTGTACTTGCTCACATCTCTGGGTATGTTGTACCACTGCATTTTTAAATATGGGCAGTGAATAAATAACAAACTTTGTTCTTCCATAGTCACTGGTTCAGTCCCGGAAAGCCGGCATTACCTCAGCAATGGCCACCAGAACATCTCTCAAAGATGAAGAGCTGGTAAGTGGGAGACCTGTTTAGATCATGTTAATGCATTCCCCCATGTAAGGGGAATTAGGTTCTCTGCGATGCAGGGCTAGCTTCACAGTCTAAAGATGTAGATGTGAAGCTTCACATCATTTGTTTACGGAAAACAAACATAACAAATAAAATTTAACATGTCTTCTATGTCCCTGAAAAATACAAACCTCTCAGCTATGTACTGTGAGAGGCAGCATGTAAAACTTGCTTCATGCAAGGTATCCCTCATCCACAAACTGTAATTTGTTTCTTCCATCTCACTTACTTTCTTTTAAAGGGCTAGAGAAACATTTGTGCAGGGGGATTCTCTGCTTACACGTGGAAAACTTTGATAGATTTGGCTACTTAAGATGCGTAGATTTATTGCACTTCTCATGCTTTTTCCCTAACAGCTGTGTGATAATCAGCAACAACAGGTTTAGTCACCTTCCTGGATGTTGGCATTTGGTGTTCTTGTCTTTCAGAAATCTCATGTCTACAAGAAGACCTTGCAAGCCTTAATTTACCCTATCTCTTGTACAACCCCACACAACTTTGAAGTATGGACAGCCACAACTCCTACCTACTGCTATGAATGTGAGGGGCTGTTGTGGGGTATTGCACGGCAGGGAATGCGCTGCGCTGAATGTGGAGTCAAGTGCCATGAGAAGTGCCAAGACTTGCTCAACGCTGACTGCTTACAGAGTGAGTCCTCGCTTTGCTGCTTCCTGTCCTGAGAGGTGCAGTGAAAAATGGCTGTTCAAGGATGTTACAAGAGCTTTCCTAAACACGTATTTGATACCTCAGTGATCAGTGAAGATGCGTTTATTAAAATGACTGTATATTTTCTGTAAGGATGTCATTAGGCTAAACCTATCCCCATCAGCCTGTTGTTTATTTTTTGTTTGCTTTAACCTGCATAATGTATTTAATCTCTGTTTATCAGCTCAGATGGTATGTTTGCTGTCATATCGTGCACAGAAGATAGTCTGTGTACTGGATGGGTAGGCTGCTAAGATGAGTATCCTGACTTCTCCTGTCCTTCCTGCCCCAGTATCTCAGGCAGTTTGTTTGTTTAAACCTTTAGCTTGTGATAATGTATATTTTAAGCTTTTCAGAGCACTAGTGAGTTCCTGCTTAGGGAACCATCCATGAATTTAGGTAGGATTCTTCTTGGCAAGGCATTTTGTCCTTTGAATAGGAGTGCCTTGAAGCTGAATTGCTTTAGAGACCTGGTACTGAGTAAGGACGGATGAAGGGTTAGATAATAGGTAATGTTTAAGTGTCTGGGCTGTATCTTACATTTGTACTTGCATTTCTGCTTATCTTGATTTTCTACAGTGTTTAAAATTGAAAAAAGTCTTTTTAAAGAAGGCAAAGAACTATGACTTTGCAGAAGAAATGAGCCCCGACACAGGCAATGGAGAAACTTTAAAGGATCTGATTTTTTTTTTAAACCATCCATTTGGGCATCTGGACTGGTCAGATTTTTATTTTCAAGTTTGAGAGCAAGTTATCTATATGAATATATCTAGACATATCTTATGTATCTTGTTCATGTATAAGACGTGATAAACTTCTACTATAAGTGTTAAATCTTCGGTAGGGAGGTGGGGCTTCTTCTGTTCACTCTCAGTTTTCTTATTCCAATTTGATGGAAAAAGTCATAAGGACTCAGAAAATTTTGTGAAGTAGAAACCAGCTTACTGCAGATCCATGTCAGCAGTTACAGGAATACAGAATCATATGCTGTACCTGTTGTTTGGGAAAGCCAAGTAATTAATATCCCAGCAAGGGATGCCAGTGAATCATAGGTCACATGTTTATGGGTTATCCTGGCATCCTAAACAGTTTTTAATGCTTGGATTTTGGATGTGCATTATGTCATAGTTAGGACAAGGACTATTTACTGTGTTTTATTTGTCAGACTTAGCTGATACAGGTGATACACCTGTGTTCCTCAGTTACTCAGCATTCCTAGATTCCTCTCTGAGGGCTGCAGAAGTGATCTTCATAGGTTGGGGTGTTCAAGCAATTGTAGCATAGACACCTTGGATTTGTTGTGATAATTTTGTGACTAAGGACAGGGCTGCTAGATTTCACTTGGTTTGAGAGAATTTGCTAAGATCTTTATTTTATTATTCATAAGATTGCAGATATTTGCTTTGCACTTGTTCTTTAAAAATGTAAACTCCAAAAATGTAAACTAGATTCTCCAGCATGGAGAGCGCACTGGGCTCAAAACTGGTGAGGAACACAGAGAGATGAAACAAAACCTAGCAACAAATGAAACAAAAACAAACACACAACTAAACTTCACATGCTGAGGTATTTGAAAACTGTCTGGCATTGGAACAGGGGAGATACAGAGACTGTGAACCAGGACTGTGAGGCTACCAGTGTGGATGTAGGTGGTGTTGTTATCCAAGGTGGAGACATCATGGAAGTTGAAGAAATCAGCTGCATAGTTACAAGGCAGAGAAACGGTAGTGTGAGAGATTAAGAAGTACTGGGTCTGATACGTGGATGTACAGCTGGGCTGAGGGAACAAATATTATTGATGCTAGAAGCACATTGTGAGGCTTTTTCAGGAAACTCTGATATTTGTTTTGACGTGGTCTTGCTAAAATTCCTCTCACTGGAACCTACAAGCCCAGAAGGAAATGGAAAATTTTTTAGTTTTTTTATGAGTTTGAAGAACAAAGACTGTGAGGCCTAAGCAGTAGTTCAGAAATTCAGTAAGTCTGAGACTGAAGTTTCTTGTATGCTGAACTCAGAAGGGTTTTCTTCCTAAAAAAGTTTTACTGCTGCTGGTGCTTTGTTGTTGTTTTCAGCAATAAAAGCAAAACAAACAAAACCAACAAAAAGTCTATGTTATCAGGATGTATTTTCACTTAAACCTATATAAGGCTTCCACAAAATGTTGCACTGGAGGAGTAAAATGAATTTACAGGCTGATGGCAAGTACAGTTCTGCTGGTTATGCCTTGATGCCTCGGGATATATCTTCATTTGACTCTTGTCAAGTCTTCCAGAAAATGTTGTGTTGGAGTAAAATGAATTTTCAGACTGGTCACAAATATGAATCTATTGTCTATACTTCAGAATTTTTGATAGATGCCTGGGTCTTTAGAATCAGGATGTGGTGTTTATCAATCTTCTGTGCCTGAGTGCTTTTCTCTTGGAAATAACTGGATCCCTTTCCCCATGTCTATGAAAATTAAGCTAGGGTATTTCTTCTCAGGCTTTTTTCTTACCATCTATATTTTAAGGAAGTGAGTATCTGATACCATCAACAAATGTGTGGGTCTGTTGTGACAGAATACTCAAATTCAGCACTGTTTTGCTGCAGTTTGAAACAAAATTCATTTTGTGGGTGCTGTTTCTCAACTGAAACTAATTTGATCATGATTTTTTTAGCAATGCCTCAAAACCTTTGTTGTCTGGGTGGCAATTAAGAATATTTTTAGAGTGCATTTCCTGCTCCGGGCAGCATCCCATGCGCTACACCCAACAGAGATGAGGGGTGTAAGTCTTTTATCTAAATTTTATTCAAGAAGAAAAAGCAAAAAACTGCAACTTTTGGTCTCCCAGCTTTTAAGATTCAGCACTTTTTAGTTTTGTTTCAGGTACTCTGTGGTGGGACATGCCTTGCAATTCAGTTCAGCAAGACTGTTCCCTGAAATGGTGGTGTTTGAAATGCAGTAAGCTGGAATCACCCGTTGCATGAACACTGCAGCCATCAGGTGTATGGCACTATTGGCACTAACCTGTTACTCTGAGGGGATTAAAAATATAAATTTCTCCGCAGTAGGTACTGTGAAGGCATTAATGTGTTGATGGGGACCTTAGCTTTTCATTGTAAGATGATAAATACTTGTTCTAGATGTGCTCTTTTTTATCCTCCACCTATTCTTGGAGGTACTTGAGATCTGTGCTGAATGGGTACGCTTCTTTTCTTACTTGACTGGAATTAAATAGAGAGATTTAAAATTCTTATAGCATGTAAAGCTTTTGGAAAAAGGGGGCTTTTATCTCTTGCCCTGGGCACCACTATGCTGCTAACTGAAATTCAACCATTTGGGAAATGTTAATATCAAATGAAGAGGGTGATAGATGTGTAGGAAGCCAAGAAATAGATTTTGAGAAGTAGGCAGAATTATGAAAATGTGGAAAGGAGGGACATTATACTAGCATGATACTGACAAAAAGAAGCGTCGTTCTGTGCTAGTGTTTGAAAAGCTTCTGCAAATGTACGTCTTGTTTTCTTATAGATTTGCTAGTCTAAGTCCTCAGTCAATTACACTTAAACCTGAGAAAATAATTTGCCCTAGGATTTCAGAGCCTTGTTCTTTGGAGATCTTGAAAATGAGGAATCAAGATCTCAAACTTCAAACTACTACTGAACGTAAAATCCTGTTTGCCATAAGAGTGCTTTTTTTGTATCCTAGCATGACAGATGTGGAGAGCTTCACACACGATGGCTGCAGCACTCAATGCACCACTTGGTTCTGGTTTAGCATGGGGCTGTGGTTCACTGATGGAGTTGTTTAGAGCTTTTTGACTCAGAACTGGAAACCTGGCATGTTTGTTGGTTTTGGATGAGATACTTCTGTGTTACCCTTTGAACAGATTGCATTCCAAAGCCTGGCTCTGTGAGTGGACTGTTAGTGAGAGCGAAAAGTCACTCTTGCGATAATCATCTTGGCTTCTATCTTGAATGATGATTTGACACCATGGTGATGAATGCTTGTTTGTTTCCAGAATGCTATGCAGGAAAATATTTGCACAGAAGGAGGAAGGATACCTTTATTTGAAACTTGAATATCTATTTTAAGTTTCAAGAATATATAATTTCTAAGCATTATCCACCTACTGAACAGCTGTCTTCTATCCTGCCAGTTTCTTGACTTTTTCCTGTTAAAGCATAAGATAACAGCACTGGCAGTTTACTAGTAGCTGTATCAATACCAGTCCCAATATAGTCTTATTTGCTTTCTGTTTCCTGTTATAAATTGACTCGTGATTCATTCCTAGGGAGGAAGAGATAAGGAATGCCCAGTGCCATTTATATGACATCGTACACGTCTATACATGGTATTTTTATCATCCCTTGCCTTTTTATTGCCACTTACAGAACTGCTTTAAAAGCTAAGCCACTGGCAAAACCTTTTTTTGCAGCTGAATGAATACATACAATCCAAGTTCAGCAGCAGGGAAAACACCTTTTGCCTTCCAATATAGCAGTGTGCATTGTGTTTGTACATGCCACGAGGATCTAAGAAAAAATTCTCTCGATCCATTTTCGGCCAAGTAAGAATGGGGTGCTCACATTGAGGCCATAATGCAGACCAGTGCCACTCCAAAACTGTGGTAATTCTGGGCCCATCTCTGTGACAGACAGTGAAGCATTGATATTTGCAGGCTACCTGGCTAGTAATTTCTTTAGAAAATGTTTCTGAAATAGGGCACTCCACTAATGCATGACTAAAGCTCTTAATGTTTAATTTGATTCTCAATTTCCATAAAATCAGAAAGGGCAGGACAGGGTTTCTTTAGCTCATTACAGATTTCAGGATTCCAGGTAGGTAGGACAGCTTATTCATTTTGGCCTTTCATGGTTTCTGTAGCTCTTCATATCCTGTGTCAAGTCCACCTCCCTCTCCAAAAGACCTAATTCTGTTAAAGATGAATAGCATTTCTTATCTGAAGTGAAGTTCAAAGTATAGCTCCTGGTATCATTTCCATTCTATATTCCTTTAATAAATGTTGGGTCTACAGCTGGATGATTGTGTGATAGAAAACATCAATTTGGGTGATGTTAGTTCTTCTCTGGTGAGTGGGGACAGCAGGGACTGTGTAATTAATTCCAGTGTTTTGATTTCATTTCATCTTAAGCCAACAATAGAAAACTCTGGGGATTTTTCTGAGATATATTTTATTGTGCTAACTGAAATACTGAACACTGAGCCTCTGGCAAGTAAAATGAAAAAATAATTATCAGGTAATGCAAACTTATGGCTTTTTTTTTTTTTTTTTTTTAACTAAAATATTGAATAGTGTGCCTTGTTGTACAGTGTCCTTAATGAAATTCTGAAACTTCAGTGATTACAGTCTGTTCGAGGCTGTGTTTTTATTCTTTTCCACTGGGATGGTGGAAGTTATAATTGAGTTTTTGTTTCTTTATTGGATTAGTAACAGGAAAAGATGTCAGATTGAAGGTCCTAGAAATGGATATCTTTAGGCAGCATTTGTCACTAGGCACCTGACTGAGCCTGCTAACAAGGTTCCTGTTGTACTGCTGGGGGTTCTTTACGAGTGTGCACTAACTGCTGAAACTCCAGAGCATGCAAAATAATACTAACTTTTGGTAAGCTCTCCCGGGTAACACATTTGTCTACCTATTTTAGAGGAAAACAGATTTTGATTTCTTTGTGACTGATAGCTGCAGCTTTTGCACAGACTAGCATTTGCTTTAGTACATATTTTTTAAGGTAATGTCATATTTTGTTAACACCTGGATCAAGATTGTTTTTCTAAGACAAAGTTTAGGTTATCCCAGAAAAATCAACCATATAAAACTAATGAATAAACTAATCTGAATAATACATCTGAAAGTGTTCAAAGAAGGTTTGTCTTGGTTTAAGGTTGTAACTTGAAATTGCTTAAACACAGACTGTATGTAGAGAGGTTGTGTGTAATCTTGGTTCCTCCATTCCATTTCACACACTGGTTTGTCTGCCCTGTTAGTTCATGTCAGTGCCTGTATTAACATAGGACAACAGTCTATGGCTGAGTTCTGACAGAAAATGTCAAAACTGAATGGGAATGATACGAACTTTTACATTTTGTAAGTGATATGCAGCGGACCAGAGGCCTCTGTTTTCTAGTTCCAGTTAATATCCCTGTAGTACAGACCCCTGCTCCTGCCTCTTGTGCTTCCAGCTATTAGATGCTGTACTTGTGCCCCATACTTATGATGGCCCAAAGTTTGAGCTATTGAGTTTGTAGCCTTCTAGGTGTTTGGATTAGGTATGGCAACTACAATTTGGGTTATCTTCTCACAAGTGAAATAAACTAAAATAGAAGGGGATCCTGAAAAGCGCTTTGAATACCTCCAGCTTGATGTTTGTTCCAAGTGGAAGAATAGACCATTCACTGTTGACTAATTTTGTTATTGGTATTCCACATCATAACATCATGTAAAGCATGGGTAATTGCAGAGTTAATACTCCAGTTCTGTGGACTGACAGCTTTCCAGATAATTCCAAGGCAACTGTTCAAGGCCAGATTGGATGGGGCCCTGGGCAGCCTAGTCAGGTATTAAATGTGGAGGTTGGTGGCCCTGCCTGTGGCAGGGGGATTTGGAGATTCATGATCCTTGAGGTCCCTTCCAGTCTTGGCCATTCTGTGATTCTGTGTACAGTGACTCTGTGCTGAATGAGAAGCCATGCAGAGCACATCAGTAGGAAATGGTGACTCTGTTGGCCCATCTGAACTTCTCTTTCTTGGTACTGAGGTGCAGCCTTTAGACAAGCTTACAGACAGTATTTCTAGTGAAGGATCAATGCCACCCTCCTACCACCTGCCCAAGCAGGATCTATTTATTCAAAGCAAGGTGGTGAGAAGTGTGTTATGCTGATGTCTGCTGTTTTGGTTAGAGCTTTTCTTCTGGGTCTTTCTTAGCTGCAAAGGTATAGAATTCAATCCTGTTGTAAGGAGAGCAACCTAGATCCAGTCTAGGCATTCCCCTTGCTGTATCTCCATCCAGCTCCAACTGGTTCAGATTTTCTTTTGTGTATGTTAAAATAGGGGGGCTGACCATAAATGCCAGTAGGAAGAGGCATCATGTGAAATAAATTGTGTCTTTGATCCTGCCATTCTTATTCACCGATGAAACATGACTTTTCTGTGTTTGCATGTTTCTGAAGTCTCTTTTTTACTCTCTGATGCACAGGAGCAGCGGAGAAGAGCTCAAAGCATGGAGCTGAGGATCGAACCCAGAATTTCATCATGGCCATGAAGGATCGCATGAAAATCCGTGAGCGGAACAAGCCAGAGATCTTTGACTTGATCAGAGATGTGTTCTGTGAGAGCAAATTGACACATGCTCAGCAAATGAAGACAGTGAAGCAAAGCGTGCTTGATGGCACCTCAAAATGGTCAGCAAAGATCACAATCACAGGTGAGAGGAAGGAGGCACAAGTTCAGCTGGTCTTGTTTGAGTACCTAAGGCAGAGTTGGTCTGAAGCTAGAGAGAACAGGCTTCTGTGAACTGTATCTCTTTCTGCTCAGGTAGCAAATTGAGACAGGTACTCCTACCTCAGATGCTGTAGTGCACTGTGAGCTGAGGCTCGTCAGAAAAGTTCTCATGAGTGTTGTTTTTTGTTTTTGTTTTTTTTTTTTTTTCCTGGACATTCTGAGCTACTTGCTTCTTCACGTGTTGTATGGACACATTGTGTTATTGGAGGGTGGTGATAACCCTTCTCTTTTCCTTCCAGTGGTGTGTGCTCAGGGTCTACAGGCCAAAGACAAGACTGGTTCCAGCGATCCTTATGTAACTGTTCAAGTGGGTAAAACAAAGAAGAGGACAAAAACAATTTTTGGGAATTTGAATCCTGTTTGGGAAGAGAAGTTTTATTTGTAAGTATTCTCACCTCCTTTTTGCCTGTTTGTATGACCTATGCTTTCCCACACTGCCTGTAACGTGTGAGGGTTTCCTTTCTGCTTTGTGTTATGTACAGTTTTGAAGAGTTGATGTCTGTAACAGTGTGCATAATGCACAGATGTCTATCTCATCTTTCTTAATTTTGCATATATTAATTGTCTGGTCTGTGAGCCTTTTTGTATTGATGTTTCTAGAAAGAGCTAAAGACAGGAAAATCTTTAACTTGGTAGTTTGTGTTCCTGGATAATAGATGTACTTTCAAAATTATTTGGAAGATGAAAGAGTAACGTTTGTATAAAAGGCTAAGCAAACTTTCTGTGACCGACTGCTGTGACCTACTTCTGTTGTATGACCGACAGAGGATAAAGAAAGTTGTTTGTCACTTGCCTGTGACACTACCAGTTTCTCTCTTTACTTTTGGAAAATCAATGTTATAGTAACTCGAGGGATTATCTACTTTCAAGATGAGCAACATATCCACATCTGAATTGAAAAGAAAGGCTGGAGGCACGGTTTTTATGTTTCAAATATGCTTTAAAAGGTGAAGAGTATTTTTCCATCCTGCTTTTATTGAATAAGTAAACAGTACCCTCCATTTATCACTGAATGCATGATAACACCAAAGGGATATCTAAAATCTAGCACGTAAGTCGTTTCTGTAGATTCTGGGCAATCTCTTTCAGTCCCAAACATGTTTATTTTCTTTAACGTGCAAGCTCTTTTTTTATACCTTCCCTTTCTTAGTTTTTCTTCATTCTTTTTCCTGAAACTGCATGGGGCAAGCTCTCTGCGTACTGAAATTAGGCTTTAGAATCAAGCTTTTGTCAACCCAGCTTTGTCTTTACCATGCACAGCCCAAACAAAATTATTTTTAAAGTAGTTCATTAACGTCAGAAAAATCTCATCTCTATTTCAAGCAAGCAAGCCTTTCATTTTCTCCTTACTTTAATCCAAGGTGACATTACTGCTCAGAATGTAGGCAAGTATACTTAGGTGCCATTTGGTTAAGTCTAGTCACAATAGCAGTAAGTCTGTGTGGGATCCTCAAGGACCTTGATTTATCATGCCAAGCAGTTACCATGGTATTTGAAGTGTGTTCCCTTCTAATTTTAGGAGCTTCAACAAATACTGTGTTTAAAGATAGACAGTGCAACGTGATAAATGTCACAGTTTTAACAGTGCCACTGTTTAGATTTTATCACTGTATCTGTGATTCAGCAGATAATATGCTATTGGGCAGTAGAGTCTATGCTACTCTATGTCTTGCCTATGCCTAGGTGGCTGTTTTAATAGCAGAAGGAGGTGAAGGAAATGATTACTGCAACGAGATATATTGCAGGAGTCTTTTAAGTACTGGCATCCATGTGTTTTTTATTGGTACACGTCAAAGCTCACCATATGCTGTATGCAGCACTGGTCTTATACACGCGCATCTTTCTTTTTCTTTTTTCTTTCCTTCTTTTTTTTTTCTTTTTTTTCATTTATGGATCTTTTTTCAGCTTACAACTCTTAAAATTGCTGAAATCTTTTCCCCTTCATAATCAAATGAAAACTTAACATATGCAGGCCAAAAATACCCATTACTTGCCAAGCTTTTTTAGAAGAGATTGTGAAGACAATCCTGTTTTCAGTGTTAAGGATGTGTATGTTGTTTTTTAGGATGACATTAACTTGTTACAGTGGGAAAAAGGTGTCCTGGTAGGTATTAAAAGCCTACCTTACAGCAGACATTTGAAAAGTTTGGTGTTCAAAACACTTAAATATTTTGGTTACTGCAAGATACACAGGTAGAGAACAGTTAGGTCAGTAGGTAAAGTATGGGTTAGTTATCACTGTTCATTTTCTGTTTGGCTTGCTGGACAGACTTGTTTGTAGCTGATGTCTGTTAGGTGCCCAGTGTCTGTTACGCAGTCACAGTTCTGGCATCTTTTCAAAGGTTGGCTGTAGAGTTGGAAACCCATAGGTATCAGTTGTCATAGTGTTGTTTATGTAATCTGTGATATGAACTGAGGCAGAGTCTGTGCAGCTGAATAATACCATAATTTCTACAGACTATAAAATTTACTAAAAGCTGTTTAAATATATGTTGTTTTTGTTTTTGTTTTTTTAATGAAGGCTGCAATGACTTATTTGAAATAGTTTATTTGTGCTTATTTACAGTGATGGATGTAAAAATATATTAATTTAAATACATCTCCTTAAATATGACTTTGTTTTCCATATATTTTCATGGGAAAAAAAATTGTGGTGGGGCTGACCCAATTTGGAAGTCCTGATTTAGAACTGTATTTTAGAAAGGACAAAGTTGAAAAAAAAGACCCTAGGTTTTCATTATAAGTACTATTTAGGTCGTTACTAGCCTATGTCCCTACGGGTATCTGCTTAGATTAATGACTGGTTCTTGGAACATATTCATCACTTAAGCAAGGAATTTGCAGGTCTTGTTTCTTTCTGAATATTATATTTTTGTATATTTTCATCCTTAGCTTTAGGAAACATGTTACAAAGAATTTTTTTACATCTTTCATTGGAATTTGAAGACCTATAAAAATGTAAGGAGGTGTTCTTTTTGCTCAGTTCAAAGCTTTGCAGGCAAGCTGCAAAGACTGCATAAATGGTGCTTGAAGGATGAAGCTTGATAGGTGACTTCAGCAATTGCTGCAATAAAAAAAAAAGATGTTCTGTCAGCATGCATTAATGAATTGTGCTTCTCTTGATTTTACATTCCACTTCTATAATCCAGGCTCTTTTCCTGTACCTATATCGAGTAAGCTAAAAGGTAGCCTCCTTCATTTGCTGCATTGACCTGGCTTCTGTGCCCAGAATTTTCTTCCTTTGCCCTTAACTCTGGACGGCATGTGTTGTACCTGCATTTGGTGCTGAGTTACCTGTGTTGTTTGGCACTTGAGAGCTAGATGTCTGCAGACTTTCCAGGAATGGCAGTTGGTTTGGGTTTCTCTTCTCCACCTAGCTCTAGTTTTTCACTAAGAGTGTTGAAATGGAGAAGCATTGAAAAGAAATCTGCAGAGCACTTGTTTCCCTAGGAAACAGTCCAGTAATATCAGAGAGAAGATATTTTTACAGTATTTAATGCAATTAAGATAAGACTTTAGTTCTCCATTTAGATATAATTTAGACTATCAGTGGAAAGTACAGACTTTCTGGTAATTTTTTTTTTTTTTTTTTTTTTTTTGGTGAAGACTGAATCTGAGCATCCATTTGAACAAATTACCATAGCAGAGAATGTTTAGGAAAATGAACTCTTGACAACAGGACAGGCTTCTGCTCTAAATGGAAAGCTTTGTGCTCAGCTGGAGATTGGTAGTCTGTAGTCTGTGTCAGTTTTTCTCAGGAAACACCCAAGTCTTGATTATGAGCACTAGTAGATGGTGGATTCAAACAGTACTTTGCTATGTTTTTTGGCTTAGGTTCAAAATGACTCACTCATTTTAAAGTAATGTCTCCTTGAAGTTGTATTGTCTGAATATATCTGTTCTCAAGGCGTTTATGGTGGGTGTGAAATCACTGCCTTAAACAGATTGCATTGTCAGTGGGCAGTTTGCAAGAGGCACGTTTATTCTCTCACTGCAGAAGACTAACTGAGTTGAAGTAAATGCAGTACCTCCTGCCAGCAGATGACCAATATTTTACTAGGACATGCAGAGCCACAGATGATAAACATTTGTATTAATCCTTTGGGAATGGTGCTTTTGCATAGCTAGACTCCGTGCTGTCACCCAGAGTGTTCTATTTTGTTGCTCAATTTTCCTTTCACCAGCTGAGTTTGTTATCAAGCCCAGCATCTTTCAGTATTCTCTGCTGTTATGTGATTCTGTTCCAAAGTTGCTTTTCAGTCTTAACCTTTGGAGACAACCATGTTTGTAAGTGTCACTGTAACTCTGCATCCTCAGACCTCTGATAGGGGCAAATGGACAGTTTGTTGAAATCCCGCTTGAATACCTGAAATCCCTGCACAGTAACTGATGAGAAACTTAGATTTGAATGTAGAGCTGATGCCTTGTGGCAAGCACTTTTGGGGAAGCTGTGTTAATATAGCTAAGGATGTAAGGCTCAGAATTACTCTATCTGCTCTTTGTAGTTAGGAGAAGTGCACAATTAATTTGTGCAGTCAGTGTCGTAGCATTGGGTAACAGCAAAATGATTGTACTTGTTCCCCTAAGAAATGAGCTTCATGCTAGTAAGAACAGAAAATGTATGTCTTTGTTCTTAGACAGCAACAACTAGACTTTAGCAGCCTATTCTTGTGCTATCATGCTGAACTTATAAATAAGGATTTTAGCATTGTTCTCTGACAGCTCTGATTTTGCTTTCAGTGTATTCTCTGCTGTCTTTTTTTCCCCCTAATAGAGGAGTCTTGGCATTATTTAAAAATAATGTTCTGTGAAGTTTTCTACCTTCTGTTCCCATTGATGCTGGCCTCAGCAGAGCAGCCAGTTGGACACTGCCATTTCAAGACACTTCCATTTGATTTGCGCATAAATCTTCCTGCCTTTTCAACCACACAAATTCTGTTAGATTTTCATAGAAACAGAGTGCTTTGAGTTGGAAGGGACCTTAAAACCCATCCAGACCCAACCACTACCATGGCTGGTTGCCCCCATGAGCTCAGGCTGCCCAGGGCCCCATCCAACCCAGCCTTGAGCTCCTCCAGGGATGAGGCACCACAGCTGCTCTGGAAAGTCTGTGCCAGCGCCTCCCCATTCTCAAAATGAAAAATTGCCTCTTGAAGTCTAGTATAAATCTCCCCTTTTTTTGTTGAAAACCATTGCTCCTTGTCCTGTCACAACCCTGAGTTCAGGGATGGAAGGTTTAGATTGGAAGTCAGGTGGAAGTTCTTTACCAAGAGAGTGGTGAGGTGCTCGAACAGGCTGCCCAGAGAGGCTCCATCCCTCATAGTGTTCAAGACCAGGCTGAATGGGGTCCTGGGCAGCCTGGTCTAGTGCCATATCTGAAGGCTGGTGGCCCTGCCTGTGGCACAGGGATTGGAACTTGATGATCCTTGAGATCCCTTCCAGTCCAAGCCATTCTGTGATTCTACTCTCCCTAACAGAGTACCCCTCCAGTCTTCCTGTAGGCCCCCTCTAGGTTCAGGATGACTGTTAGGAGGTCCTACTCCTTTCTGTGCCTGTTGTTACAATTCTTTATTGGGCTTTCTCATATAGATTCCAATAAGTATTCTTGGTTTTCTAAAAAATGTTTTTGCTTTTTTGGGGGCTTTGCTCCTCGGAAGCTAAAATAATTGCATGTCCTAAAGTCTTGCTGTCCTATTCTTCTCTCCTGTGCATTTTCCCACCTCCTGCACTCATCGCTCTCATTCTACAA
This sequence comes from Perdix hodgsoniae, assembly GCA_035772895.1. NCBI lineage: Eukaryota > Metazoa > Chordata > Aves > Galliformes > Phasianidae > Perdix > Perdix hodgsoniae. Next base: position 427,991 of record JAPSGF010000129.1, read on the forward strand.
GCTGCTGTGCACTTTCTGCCTGTTTCTGCCTTTGTCTGAAGTGTCCCCTGCACCACAGATGAAACTTCACACACCCTTCCTGAGTGCTGCATCTGCAGTTATGAAAAAGGGAACCTGCTCGTAGAGCATGGCTGTATAAATATTCATCAGACTTCTTGAATCATAAATATTTTTTTCTAATTTCAAGGCACAGCAAAACTACTTAGATCTGGGCTTGACTTGACCTACTTTTAAATCTGCAGTATTCTGTGGATACCTCTCCTCCCTCGCTTCAGTTATTTGCTTTTGTAATGCCTGCTTCTTGCTTTTTGTCTTTATTAGCCTGTCATCTCTACAAAGTGGCAGCCGTCTTCCTCTCTGTGAGTTGTCAAGCACACAGCAGTCATGATTACACAGGGGCCTCTGGGCTCTACTGTTCTTCAGGCCAAAAATATGAGAAAACATCATAATTTAATGTCCTTATGTGAAATGGATGTGTTGAATAATATAACTGTTGGCTTTCCACCTCACACATCTATGCAATGCGTTTTAGAGATAGACAGACTATGTCTAGTGGCAGTATAAGTGAAGTGAAACGGAGGGCTGTGTGTGTCCTGCAGGGTTAAGACGTTGATAACTGGGTTGAGAAATTGTTTGGGAAGAAATGTCCATGAAGATGTGACACAAATGGGCCTTCAGAAATCCTTGTGGGTGTTTATCAGCCTCTCTTTCTCCAATGAAGATTCACCATCCTGAGCTAATGGTGTCGAAAACTTACAGGTTTTTGTTTTGGCATTCTCCTTTCTCTAAGCTTATTGTCTTTTTTTGGGTTACATAAAACTGGACACAGTATTGTGGTTGTAAACTGTTACATTTTCTGGTAGGGCTTCATGAACTTTCATTGTTTTTCACTGACACCATAGTTTCAGGGGTCTTACAGCTTCATTTTCCTTTTTCCTTTTTCCTTTTTCCTTTTTCCTTTTTCCTTTTTCCTTTTTCCTTTTTCCTTTTTCCTTTTTCTTTATTCCTCCAGGCATTCCTGTAGCCTGGAGATTGAGTGAGAGTCCTACAAATATTAGCACACAGAGCTAACCACTTCAGCACAAATATCATTGTTTTATTCCAACTAGCGTGTGGGCTAGGTGGAATGTTTGATTCCATTAGCATGTGAATTGCTGGCTTGAAAATGTTGTTAGCATCATTTTTGGAAACTTGCTTTTCTTTCTCCCTACATTTTTGGAGGACGAAGAGATATATGCCATCCTGTCCCAGACTCCTGACATCTTTTGAGCCTGTGTGGGCCAACCTTTCAAAGCAGACATAGCTCTCAAAGCTAAGAATCACATCCTACAATTTTAATGTAAGTTGGAGCTAGAATAGAAGGATACCAGTTATTAAATTCAAGAGTTGCTTGTTCTGTTTAACCATCAGTACATTAATTAATCTGTGTGTCAGCATGCCAAAGTGAGCACATCAAATTAACAATGGCTTTGTGTGCTTCTCCTCAGCTGTGTTGTTAGCTGGGAATGGGAAGGGATCAGACAGCATATAACCAGTGCAGGGGACGTGTATGTAAACTGGTGTTTTGGGGCTGGGGCAATGGGGGTGTGGGAAGAAGACATGGAGGTAGAGTGTGGAACAGAGAGCAAGTGAGCAGAACCAGGATCTGCTAATTTCTGCTTCAGAAAAAAAAATCTTCACGGAAAGTACCGACTTTTATTTTCTTGCAGATTTTGCGTGCTGATTCCTGAAAATGTTTCTTTATTCGATTCCGTGGAGTATCAAAGTAACTTCTTGTATAAAGTGTCACCACTGCAAGTATCAGAAGAATATAGATACAAAAGGAAAAGTAATCATTTTCTGAGTCATGGAACAAAGAGAACCTGGTTTCCATCCCCTCACACTTTGAAACGGATCTGAACATGTTCGGTAGTTTCTTTCCTGTAATGAGGTCAGAGAGTGTTCCCCCTGTCTGCATTTTCTTCGGAGAGCTGTGGGAGATGACCTGCGGGAGGCTGGGCAGACTTCTGTGTGCACACAGATCATTAGGAAATCAGCCTTCATAGAAGTCTAGCAAGAAGTGGGGCATGCATTTTTAGAAATCTGCCAGCTCTTGTAGTAACTAAGGGGAAAATTTCAGCCAACAGAACTTGTTGGCAGAATTTGGGGAGTTATGTTATGCTCACTAATGGGTAGCCATTTTTTATTAGAATCACAGAATCACCAAGGTTGGAAAAGACCTACAAGATCATCCAGTTCAGCCATCCACCTACCACCAATATATTCCACTAAACCATGCGCCTTAGTTCAACATGTAAATGTTTATTGAACACCTCCAGGGACTGTGACTCCACACCACCTCCCTGGGCAGCCCATTCCAGAGCCTCCCCACTCACTCAGAGAAGAAGCATCCAACCTGAATCTCCCCTGATGCAACTTGAGACCTTTCCCTCTAGTCCTATTGCTAGTTACATGGGAGAAAAGGCTGACACTTAGCACGCCACAACTCAGGAAGTTTCATAAGCCATAAGGTCTCCACTGGGCTTCCTCTTAAGTCTGAACAATCCCAGTTCCCTCAGCCACCCCTCATCAGCCCTTGGTCTCTGGATGCACTTCAGGGCCTCCATGTCTTTCTTGCAGTGAGGGGCCCAAAACTGAGCACAGGACTCGAGGTGCAGCCTCACCAGGGCTGCATACAGAGATCATCACTTCCTGCTCCTGCTGGCAACACTGTTTCTGATACAAGCCAGGATGCCATTGGCCTTCTTGTCCACCCGGGCTCTCTGCTGGCTCATGTTCATTGACTGGTACCCCCAAGTGGATTTCCTCTATGCAGTCTTCCAGCCACTACCTCAAGCCTGTAGTGTTGCTGTGGCACTTGGTCTTGTTGAGCCTCATCCCGTTGGCTTCAGTCCAGCGATGCAGCCTGTCCAGATCCCTCTGTAAGGCCTTTCTATCCCCAGGCAGATGTGCACTTCCTGCCAACTTGGTGTCACCTGCAAACTTACTGAGGGTGTACTCTATGCCCTCATCCAGGGCACTGAGTCATCCATGATGATATTGAACAGGACAGGCCTCGATACCAACTCCCTGGGCAACACCACTCCTGATGGTCGCCAGCTGGATTTAGCTCCACTCACCACCACTCTGGGCCTGACCCTCCAGCCAGATCTTTGCCTGGCAAAGAGTGGACTTGTCCAAGCCACGGGCTGCCAGCTGCTGCAGGAGAATACCATGAGGGATGGTGTCGAAGGCTTTGCTGAAGCCTGTGTAGACTACATCAGCAGCCTTTCCCTCATCCACATTAGGTAGAAAAATTGTTGTAATCTAAAATTAAGTAAGTCAATGTACGTGGTTCTGTTTGGGGTGTGCTCTGGAAGGTGAACTAGTGCTGACACAACTGTCTGTCTTCTCTGAAAGCAAGAACTCTGTTTTCTACAGACTTAATGGAGGTATTTTATGGGTAAGCCACCAGCCTAAGGATTTCAGCTGCTGTCAGTGAGTGATAAGGCACTCTCTCTGGCATGGGATCAGCATAAGGAATACAAGTTGAGCAGTCTCCTAAAAACAAAAGAGAAAAGTGCAGTAAAGTAGCAAATTCAGTAGTTTGGTAAATGTGACTAGGAAGTTTCCTGTGGCTCTTGGCAGTGAGTTATTCTGCTGCAGTGCAAGCAAAGGATGATAGCCATTTGAGAAGTATAGGACAATGCATACCGGACATAAGGTAGATGTAGAGCTTAACAGTGAATGTTTTTGTAAAGGAAAGAGACATTTTTTCACCACTGGTAGCAAAGAAAAAATAAGATCAGAGCTGTTTTGACAAAGAGCTGCAGTGCCAGAAGTTGAAATCTGAAGAAGTCAGGAGTTAACTTGCTGGTACTTTGTAAAGGTCACTGTGTACCAATCTGTGTTTTTAGGTAACCATGTCCTGAACACTGAGGCTGTAGGGTACTGCTGAGATGTACATAGCTGCGCTGTGTCAGGAACAGAGGAGTTCTTTTATGCACTTGTGCGGTGTTGCTGATAGATAAAGCGGTATGCTCAGTTAAATTTGGGAGCTTACAGAGAGCACCATTCTGAGTATTCCCAGCTTGTGTGCATTTGGTGCATATTTTTATCAAAGGAAGATATCCTTGAAGTTGAGGAGGAGGAAAGAGAAAAACACTGAACCTTCTTTCTTCTGATCTCTAAATACAGCTTTGATTGCACAGAAAAGGAAGGGAACAGGAATGCTTTCTGCAGTGATCAAAGCTGCTTGGAATTGCCCCTAACATTCATAGTGTCATTCCCAGATATCTGTCTTTGCTGGAAAAATCTTTAGAAGCTGCATGGATGTCTGTTAAGCAGTTGAGTATCACAATAGCAGCCGTAGGAGCCCAAATGATTTTTTGGTAGGGAGCATTCAAATACCAATGACTGCCACATCTTATTGACCAGGCTTGGCAGATCTCTTCTGACCCATTTCTTCCTTCTTCCTGTTGCTTAGCAACAGATGCAGCACATTAATGTTAAAAAGGCTGGAAAATGGGCCTTCAGCAGAAGTTGCCTGTTTTCATAGGTTTTATTTCCTTGATAGCAGGCATTTGTAGTGGTTATGGTGAGTAATCACCCTTGTTGTGCAAGGTTTGAATGCAAGCATTCAAATTGCTTAGTTGTATTGCATGTCCTGTAGATGAGCAAAGCTCTTACTGTAAGCTCCTTCCACCTACTTCTGACATCCAGGAGCCTGTTTGCATCTGCAAAAGGCGTATGAACACCTAAAAACAGGGGGCTGCAAATTCTGCCTGTGCATTAAACTGAAACCTGCAGGTTCAGCAAAGAGTAAGCCTATTTTTAATGGCAATGTCCTTACTGATTTGCTCAAGGTGTAAAGAAAGTATCAATCTGATCTGTGAATAGTAGGCATAATCAATTCTAGTAATTACATACCAATTTTGCAACTATTGTATCCCACCCTTTCATCCCACACACAGGCAGTGTTTGTATCATCGTATTATAATGTATTGTATTTTAGTGCACTACTGCTTTGTGACTATCTTGAAGTAAGAGAACTGCCTCCACCTCAGTTCTTTGTCTTTTTATTATTACAAAATATCGTTAAATGTATTTGTCATAGAGCTTGACCATGTTGTCCTAGACACTGCATTTTCATGAGCAGAAATCTCCTTTAACACCTAGAGCAGAAGATCATGTTTGAGGAAGGCAAATAGAAACCAGAGAGGTGCTTATCAGTGTTTTTTGGACTTCCAGGCAGGCTGACTTCACCAGCCTAGCTATTAGCTATTAACTGTTGAGCTTCATGGCAAAATCAACAGGAGTAAGTTAATTCCCCAAATCAAGGAGCTTCTCCTGAAGATGAAGAAGAGCAGAAGTCACAGTCACTTAGCAAACCTGAAGTTGGTGGTTGCACTCTCTGTGGGTAGGGCACTCTCTTTTAGTGTGAATGTGAAGTGCAGCATCTAATATGTCTCCAGAGCAGTTAGAGTTCACCAAAATTGTTCTGCGGTTCCTGTTGGAGTCTACGCTCTGAAATGAAGTGGCTGTTTGTTTGTCTCTTGTTTATGTGCCACTCTGTACTTAGGCTAGCGGGTCAAAAAGAACATAAAGCATGCAGTGTAGAAATGTCAGCTGTGTAATGAGCTTTTCAATATCACATCTGTCTTGTTCTCAGTGAGTGCCATAATTCCTCTGACCGGATCAAGGTGCGAGTGTGGGATGAAGATGACGACATCAAGTCTCGAGTCAAGCAGAGGCTGAAGCGTGAATCAGATGATTTCCTGGGGCAGACAATCATTGAAGTCCGTACCCTGAGCGGAGAAATGGATGTGTGGTACAACCTTGGTGAGTGGGGCTTTGGGATTGAAAGCAGTCACCTGTTAGTTTGGGTACTATACATGTAGTTTCCAAGAAAGGCCAAACAAACAAACAAACAAAACCTAGATAGATAGATGACTGTAAGGAGCATTATGCTGCTTCAGGGAACCTGCAAGGCTTTGATCCCAGTTGAAGTGAAGTACTACAGAATAGCATGTGAGAATGGTGATGGCTTTTCTCCTGTTGGTACTGAAAAGCAAAGTGTATAAATGCTTGGGACAGGGCTGGACTCTGCCTATGCTGGTGACATTTCCTGTCCTTGCCCTTTTTTGCACCAGCACAAGCACTCTGCCAGTCTCTAAGACATGCAAGTTCATGGTGCTGGCCTGGGATTCGTTAAAATCTTACTAAAAATACAAAATACAAAAAAATCTTACTAAAAACTACAAAATAAGGTGTAGTAGAAAGTAATGACTAGTAACCAGATAGTGCTAAATTGATGGGCATGGTAATAATCATAGGACTACCAGAATATTCTTCATAAGACAGTATCAGCAGTTCCCAGCAGCTTAGGACTGTAATCAAATCAGGAACAGATTCTGTATCAGTCAGCTCTATCCTTGGAAAAGGGAGATCCCTGTTTCAGATCCGTATCCCTGGAAAGGGAGCATCATCGTCCTGACATGCTGATATTCTCTTGGTGGTTTTGGTAAAACTTTATCATAGCTGTACATGTGATATTCTGAACTCCCTTGCCTGCACTAATATGAGTCTTAGTCTGGAGAAGGTTGCAGTATTTTCCTTGATGGTTCTCGTTTGGCTAACTGAATCTAAGCCCAGGAGTGCTATAGCACAATTGCTGTCAGGAGGGCTGGCTTAAATATAAAAGGACATTGTTATGACTAGATGTGTCATACTGAGAGTGCATTTGTGGCAGCTGTTTTGCTGGTATCTGCTTAATTTTTACTGCTTTGAAGTAAAAAAATCAGGATTTTTCTCCATGGCATTGCTGATCACAGGTGAATCCTGAGTTTCCAGCAGTTTCTCTTCCAGCATTGCACACCCATAGGCTGTGCTCTGAATATGAAAAATGCATATAATTGCTGATGGTTTTTCCTTCTAGAGAAAAGAACAGATAAGTCTGCAGTGTCTGGGGCTATCCGTCTGCAAATCAATGTGGAGATCAAAGGCGAGGAGAAGGTGGCTCCATATCACATTCAGTACACTTGCCTTCATGAGGTAAAGAGCAATTCAACTTAGTTGTTATGATGTTCCTCCTTTCTGAAGAAATAATTTTCTGACCTTTTATTTCCTTGGAATGTTCCTTCTTACCCTACGTGAGCCTTTTTTCTCCTGCTCTGCGGGCCTGGAAAGACAGTGAGTCATCAGGTCTGCATTTGTCAGGAAGGCTTTAGGTTCTCCCCACAATGCTGAATGCTGTCTGGTTCATTCTGTCCCACTTGTCAGTGCTTTTGTCAAGCATGGAGTAGACACTGGTCCAACTTAGAGCTTCCATAAATTTAACAGGAAGAAACTTCTGTTTTTCCTTGGACGATGTGTTCAGCATGCGTTACATCTGTATCTTTCCTTCTAGAAAGCCTACTAAAATGGCAGACTCCAGCCCAGATATGCTTCATGAATAAACTTTTCTCGTTCCCTCTGTGGTCCCAGACATGCAGCATTTCCGTGGAAATGGAAGATGCTGTTTTTTATTCCTGCTTGTCTCAGCGTGGTGAACAGAGCTGCTTGTGTACTGTTGACAGCAAGGAGCAGTTGTGTCATTGCAGTTTCTGTCTGAGCAGTTGGCCTGCGATGCTTGATGAGCTATAATGTGAAAAGTAACATTTTCTCCTGCTGCTTTATGATTAAATTCTAATCAGGATGCGGAGTTGGCTATGGCTATTGAGTGGTGTTGGCACCATTTGTATAAATTCCTCTGTGCTGCTGCAGTGGTGTGTAGCTGTGGGCAGCTGTTAGGGAATAGAAGATAAGCTGTGATGGCTGAGTACTGATCTGTCTCAACATGGTCCAAAATGGACAGGCAGTGCTACAGAAGCTGGCTAATGAGAATATCTGAGATTCATGGTGCTCAGCCTATCCATCAAGGAGAAGGCAAGTGGAAAGATCACTGTCTAAGTGCCTCAATACAAAGGGTAGCCATAGATCCTCCCACCTCATATAGAAGAATATCACAATGTCCAGTAAAGTTTAAGCAAATCCAGATTAGAGAGGAAAGGCAGATGACTTCAGTTACATTTACAGTTACAGCCTATTTGTCCAGACACTGGGCTAGAAGATCACTGCCATGTCTTCTGGTCTTACCAGGAAAAAGTCATGCTAAGTTTAACTGAACATTGGTTTCTTTTAGTGGGCTGTGCTGTGTCCTTCAGTATGTAGTTTTTCTTGAGTTTTAATTGAGTGACTGCTTCTGTTTGGTAAACCATTTCATTTTTGGCTTTCTGAGCATGCATGATCGTTTACTTCCTGCTTGTTTTTTTTCTGCAAATATACCCTTTTTAAGTATCCTCTTCTTTCATTTGTGTATCATAAAATAAATATGATTTACAGCTAGAATAATTTAATCATGAAAAATAGTGTAAAGCAAAGTCCTCCATCTCCTAATTAGATCATTAGACTTTTGCATCCTTTACTATAGGGAGCCAGCTGTCTGATAAGCTGATGAATCTGTAAGTGACATAAAGTTGAGGATTGCTGAGAAATTCACTGAACTGAATTGCAATTTTTGCACAGCGGTGATAGCTGAAATACGTTCCTGTGTTAGAAAAAGTGAGAGGTTATGATGAATAATAATAGAAGTGTCTAGTTGTTAAGGGTGTTTTTCAGAAAAGAATCGTTTGGACTGTTCTACTGTGTAATAATAATTACAAAGCTGATACAGGGCTATTACCTCATCTAGTTTAAATAGCTTGTCCATGCTATGACAGAAGTGAGTAGGTTTCAGGAAGCTAATTAGTCTGTGATTTCACTACACTGAAGCACTCCTCTGCATCATTCTCAGTGTTGAGTGGGTAAAGCTGTAGGTATATGTGTGGAAAAACTCAGCTTGGAGCATTCTGTATGAAAAGAAAGTCAAAGCTCAAAAATGCATAATAGGTAGGGGAAAGAAAAAGGGAGGAGGGCAAAGAAATGTGTGTTAGGGCTTCCTTCTAAGCACTTCCAAGCTGGTCATCAAACTCACTTGGCAGCTTCAGCAGCCTTGCATATAATTCACTCCTGTTTTGTCTTTCAGAACCTCTTTCACCATCTCACAGATGTGCAAGGGAATGGGGTGGTGAAGATCCCTGATGCCAAAGGAGACGATGCCTGGAAGGTGTATTTTGATGAGACAGCTCAAGAGATTGTGGATGAATTTGCAATGCGCTACGGCATCGAATCAATATACCAGGCCATGACGTAAGATGCATTTGGTTTTGTCTTTAGTGCAGACATCCACGGTAACTAATTGATGTGACTGTGAGGATTCAGAAGATTAAGTATGTTGATGATAGAAGGCTTGGCATTAACAGTTACTCCTTGTGGGACATATTGTGAACAGAAAGACTGCATGTCTCTGAATCACTAATTTCCTCCAAATTTAGAAATTACTGTCTCATAAAATGCTGGAATTAATCCTCCACCTGAGCAGTTTGTATGAGCACCTTTACCTTTAAAACTTTTACCTTTCAAAACTTAAAACTTGCTCCTCCTCCATCTGGACTGTCACAAGTCCATGGGACCGGATGGGCTACACCCCTGGGTGCTGAGGAGCTGGCGGGGGTGATTGCTGAGCCACTCTCAGCCATCTGTCAGTGCTCCTGGTTAACTGGAGATATCCCAGAGGATTGGAGGCTTGCTGATGTGATTCCCATCTTCAAGAAGGGCCATAAGGAGGATCCAGGGAACTACAGGCCTGTCAGCCTGACCTCGGTACAAGGGAAAATAATGGAGCAAATCCTCTTGGTTGAGATCACACGGCATGTGTGTGGTGTCCAGGGGATCAGGCCCAGCCAGCACGGGTTCAGGAAAAATAGGTCATGCTTGACCAACCTCATCTCCTTCTATAACTGGGTGACCAGACTGGTAGATGAGGGAAAGGCTGTTAATGTAGTCTGCCTAGACTTCAGCAAGCCTTTGACACGGTCTCTCACAGGCTTCTTCTGGGGAAACTGGCTGCCCTGACTTGGACAGGTACGCACTCCTTTGGGTAAGAAACTGGCTAGAGGGCTGTGCCCAGCAGGTGGTGCTTAATGGAGTGAAGTCCAGCTGGTGACCTGTTTCAAGTGCTGTCCCCCAGGGGTCGGTACTGGGGTCCATCTTGTTTAATATCTTTATTGATGACCTAGACGAGGGGATTGAGTGCACCCTTAGTAAGTTTGCAGATGACACCAAGCTGGGAGGTGGTGTGGAGCTGCCTGAGGGCAGGGAGGACCTTCAGAGGGATTTAGATAAGCTGGATCTCTGGGCTGGGGGAATGGGATGAGGTTCAACAAGGCCGAGTGCCGGGTCCTGCACTGGCCACAACAACCCCATGCAGCTCTATGGGCTTAGGGACAAATGACTGGATGACTGTGAGGAGGAAAGGGACCTGGGGGTGTTGGTTGATGCTCAGCTGAACATGAGCCAGCAGTGTGCCCGGGTGGCCAAAAGGGCCAACGGCATCCTGGCTTGCGTTAGAAGTAGTGTGGCCAGCAGAGCAGGGAGGTGATCATCCGCCTGTACTCAGCTCTGGTGAGGCTGCACCTCAAGTACTGTGTTCAGTTTTGGGCCCCTCGCTGCAGGAAAGACATTGAGGCCCTGGAACTTGTCCAGAGAAGGACAGCGAAACTGGGGAGGGGTTTGGAGTACAAGTCCTATGAGGAGCGGCTGAGGGAGCTGGGATTGTTTAGTCTGGAGAAGAGGAGGCTCAGGAGAGACCTTATTGCTCTCTACAACTTCCTGAAGGGGGGTTGTGGTGAGGAGGAGTTTGGCCTCTTCTCCCAGGCAATGAACAGGACCCGGGGAAATGGCCACAAGTTGTACCAGAGGAGGTTTAGGTTGGACATGAGGAAGAACTTTTTCTCTCAGACAGTGGTCAGGCACTGGAATGGCTGCCCAGGGAGGTGGTGGAGCTGCCATCCCTGTCAGTGTTCAAGAGGCACCTGGATGAGGAGATGTTTAGTGGAGATGAGGAGATGGGATGAGGAGATCTGGTTTAGTGCTTGTGGTAGCAGTGGTAATGAGAAGATGGTTGGACTAGATGATCTTATAGGTTGTTTCCAACTTTGTGATTCTATGATTCTATGATTATTCTAAAGAATTACACTGACATTATGAGTGTAAAGGTCCATACTTTATTATTGTTATCTTAACCATTCCTGTTCTAAAACTCTAAAATCTCTATTTGAACACTCTACTATTAAAAATATGTTATCCAAGGATTCCGCTGAAGTTTTTTGGTGATGTGAAAAGGGAAGAGGTTTTGTGAGTGTTTGTCCTATAAGTTTCTTATAGCAATTAATACAGATGAGGGAAGTCACTGATCTTCCAGTTAGTGCTGATGGTGTTTGCAGGAAGTTTGAATAACGGAGCATTGATTTGTTCTCTTTAGATCTAGGCTCATGCAGTTTTTGGTCTTCAAGAGCGCTTTCCATGTCACTGAACTTCTACGTGTATTTGGGATTAGCCCTTCTACTTAAAGTAATGCTATGCTTAGCTCATTTCTTATTTCAAACATAGTATTAGATACAGCAAACTAATTTGAAAAAGTTCACTTTTGAAAGCTTATCATTTTGGTTCTTTTGAGTCCTTGGATGAGTTATGCTATGTTCTTATGCATCCATCTTTTAATGCCTCCTAGTTTAAGCCAAAATGGAAGGCTATTGAGAGAGATATCTCTGGAGGTCTAGTCCAGGTTCATAAAAGGGCTAACCTGGAAGTTGAAAAAGGCAAATCAGAGCCTCTTTCAGTTCCTTGAAAATATCCAAGGGTGGAGATCCACCACTTCTGGGTTCCTGTCCTTGGGCTGTATTACTTGAGGGAAGAAATTCCTGTTTGTAATCCAAGCTGCAAAATCTTCCTTGGAATTTCCTATGCTGTAACTGCTGTATATTGCTGCTTCTTTAATTCATCCCTCTTAAAGGATTTTGGCCTGGGTCAGCTCTCTAGCTAATCCTCCCCTTTTTGTTAAGCAGTAATGATGTGCATTAGAGACATTCATTAGCTCAGTACTTCTTGCACCTCCTCTTTTTCAAGCTAGGCACACCCATTTTATTTGTCTGTCTAAATCTATTGAGTACATGAAAGACCAGCTGGTACATAGGTATTGTGTAATGAGCAAGTTCACATTCAGGAACAGCCATTGTGCTCCATCCCTGGAGACTTTCAAAGCAAGGCTGGATCAGCCTGGGTAACCTGATCTTGCAGTGCATGTCCCTGTTCACTGCAGAGGAGCTGGACTAGATGGCCTGTAAATGGTCCCTTCTGATTCTAAGGATTCCACGATCATATTTGTCTGAAATACTTATTTATGTGTTTCTGTGGAATTCTCTCACTGGAGCTTTTTTGATTATAATTAATTGTAGGTTAATTGGCACCAAATCTGATTTCTGTGGTGATCTCCTTGAGGGAAAACTACATTTAGGAAAATAGTTCCCACATTTAGTTTGAGGCTTCTGAAAGGGTTCCTGCTTGAAGAACTGCTTAAAACCTGCAAATTCTCCTCTCTGTTGGAATGAACTTGACTTACCACATCTTATAATATCAGACCTCCTAAGCTTCGATTATTTCCCCCTCTAATCTACATCTAACCAGATTTTCTTTGATTGTTTAATCATTTCACAAGCTTGAGTGCTTCTGGCTTAATTTTGAGATTTCCTGCAGGACAATTCCTTGCACGTTAATGGGAGCAGTTAAATGAGGAAAAAGAAAAAGAAAAGACAGCCAAGCAACAAATGAGCATGAAGGCTGGAAGGGTTAGCTCTAAGGAATAACTTATCAGTGCAGCACAGAAATAATAGTGTGTGATTTTGCTGTGGTTAAATGCTTTGCAGTTGCTGCTGCCTCATGGCACCTCAGAACCTGTGGCAGCCTCAGATAATTGTAAATTATATTGATCTCTCTGTGCCAGGCTTGGCTCTTGTACCCAGAGTATGACTAATGTCGAAAGCTAGTGACAACAAATTGTTAAGAAACTGTTTTGTGACATGAAAAGGGCTGTAGTAAAAATGTTTTTCTTTTTCTTTTTCTCTCTCTCTTACCTATTGTATAGATGGCATGTTTTGTGAAAGAATTGAAGCAAAATGCTAGAGATTGAATGAAAAGGAGAAAACAATTTGCCTTTGTTCAAGGTGTTACCTACAGCACAGTGGCTGTTGAAGGGAGAGGAAACTTGGCTGAGTGTTGGGTTGTAGCTACTATACACAGTGTCAGGTAGCACGGCACAGAAGAGACCAGAATGACTTACTGAACTGTTCCTTTTGCAGGCATTTTGCTTGTCTTTCTTCCAAATACATGTGCCCAGGTGTACCAGCTGTGATGAGCACCTTACTTGCGAATATCAACGCTTACTATGCGCACACAACTGCCTCCACAAACGTGTCTGCTTCAGACCGCTTTGCAGCCTCCAATTTTGGGGTATGTTTGGTGATACAACTGGACTTCTCTAATTTGCCTGTGTTATTTCTGCCTTTCAATAAATAACTTGCTCTGTTTAAGGAACTTTTTATCTGTAAGAAGTTGGAAGTTGTAGAGTTCTTCTGGATTAGACAAAGCAGAGCCTGGCTTATTGTCACTATCACACGTTTCAGTTATTAATCAGTGCAGTGCATTGTGATGTTTACTCTTCATGTTCAAATCACTCTGGAGCACAGATGGTATGGACATGAGCAAATTATATTAAATTCTGCGTGGTGATGCTGTTGATAAAATATATTGTGCAGTCTGATTGTTTCAGAAATTTGTTTTTAAAAACAGCAACTGCTTAAAGGCAAAAAACCCTGATGCACAAAACAATGCATCTGTAGTGCTTCCTCCCTCTCTCCTGAGCTCGTTCTCTGATACCATGCTTCTTACTGAGAATAGCTATTGGACAGTGATGATATGTGATGCTTGTTGGTGTTTTTTGCCCAATAGAAAGAACGATTTGTTAAACTGCTGGACCAGCTTCATAACTCACTTCGGATCGATCTTTCCATGTACAGGGTAAGTGAGAATAAACAGAATCTCTTCAGCTATGTTGGTATGCAGTTGGGATTTTTCTTACATCTCTGAACTGTTGGTTAGTTGTGTCTTATTGAATTGTCATTCAATATTGAACAAGCTTGTTGCTCAAAAACACAATTTTGTTTTCCTCTTGGACAGAATTTAAGCTAAGTTCTTTCTTCAATTATAGCTTCCTCAAGGCTTCTGAAATAATCTAAGAATTATGAACTGTCCTTATCTCTGATACTCTTCCAAATACGTTAGCTGACTGGATTAATTTCTTTGAATTTTTCTTATCAGCTACTTCAAGTATCATCCACAAATAAACTTGTTTTCACTCAGGAGACAGAAATCACTTAGAGGACCTGCAACGTTGTTGTCATTTGTTTTAAGTCTGGCAGACTCTGCTCATTGTCCCTAATCTGGATCTATAAGTTGAGTTTTCAGATTGACATTTCCAGCCACCACTTCACCACACCGGGGAAAGGATAGGTTTCAAGTGGTGGCATTGATCTGTCAGGCTTCTTAACTCTACTCCAGAGTCAAGGTAGTTTTACAACATGTTTGTGATTTAATTTTTTTTTCTTTTTTTTAATTCCTTGCTAATTTTAAGTAGTGACTGATTAATGGAAAAATTCAAATTTGGTGGCAAAATGGGAGGTTTGATTTTTGTTTATTTATTTAAAAGTAGACTGAAAAGTGAAACATAGTGGAATAATACAAGAAGTGCATTAGTAAGATGAGCAAAAAGGAGAAAAGGACAGAAAGGGTAAGGCATGAAAGAACATAAAAGGAATTTGTGTAATGAGCTATCTAAAATTACATTACTAGTAAGAAAAAATGCAAAGAGATCACTGATCCACTGAGAAGCAAAGGGAAAATTATTAGGGCATGGTAACAGGAAGCTGTAGTGGTGATGCCTTTCATTTGCTTGGTCTTCGAAAAATCTGCTTTCAGGTGGTTCATGAACTAAACCTTGGACAGACAAGTAAGGACCAGGAAAAAATTGTTCACTTCAAATGATTCAGATGTTTCCTAATTGGCTGTGCATTTAGACAGCGATTGGCAGAAGCTGTCTGAGCCCTCTTAGTCATTATTTTAAGACCCCTACTGGTCTGGAAGGTATTGAATAGAGCTACCAACTTTCAAGAGAAAGTACACCAATTTACAGCTTAAATTGCCCATATTAAGTCTTCCTCAGCATGTTGATTCAAGGTATTTGGAAACACTTAAAAGTAAACAGTAAATAACCTATGAATTTCCACACTGGATTTGTTGAATAGAAAGTGTTGAGTCAGAATATTTTCTTTCCAGAGTGGAGTGGTAGGCTTTGGATGTCATTCAACATTTTGTGTTTAAATCTTTATTTTGGTAATTACCCTGAGTGCCAGAAAGAGATGATGTGTGGACAAATTAAATGTATGAGGAGAGTTGTTTAGTAATAAGCATCTGCAATAAACTCTAAGGAACATTAATTTTCTTGCACTGGCTTAATGAACTAAACCAATAATGTGTTACTGGGACATATTTTCTGCAAGCCCTCAGGAAAAAAAAAAAGTTGGAATATGTAAACACGAATATACTATGTTAGTGAGGTTGCCTTTATTACTGCAACATAACCAGTCACATCTCTTCAAGTGTAAGAACATGGAGAGCATGAACAGTGTTAATGCTTGAGGAAGGAAAGAATGTAAATGTAGGAGAAAGCACAGTGCCTGAGGTCAGAAAGGGAGCAGTCTAGCGAAAGAAACAAAGCTTGGTGCAAGCAGAGTGTGCATGGTGCATGTATGTATGTATGTAAATGCAGATATGTGTACATACACACATACATCTGGAAAGGACAGTGAGACCTCTAATATCAGCAGAAGTCAAGGAGTGGAAGGAGAAAACAGTGGTTACAGACAGTGGAATGGTGGGGATAATATGTAAAATAAGCACTTCAGAGCAACAGAAGCATATGTAGTTGAGTGCTTGTCTTGGCAGATTGGATGTTATAGGCAACTAAGTGGTTATGATGTCTTCCTACAGTGAAAAATGTTTGCTTTCACTTTTCAGTTGAATTTATTTCCCTGGAGGGGTTGTGAATATACCACACCTCTTGGTGTTTCAGAAGAAAAGGTCAAACCAGACAAGTGCAGAAAGGGAAGGACCTCTGCAGGCAACTTCAGCAGTAGTTTTGGGGCTGATGGAGGCAAGGCCATTGTTCACTGCCTGCTCCTTCTGCCACCAATGAGATCTCTGTGCTACTGCAGAGGGTTGTTAGTGTCCTGGCATCCACAGACTTCACAATCATATGAGAAGCAATTTAATTAAGTACACATATGAGCTCTTGCAGCAAAAAGGCCATATTTACTGAACATTGTTTTGACTGGTAAAAGCTTTTCAAGCAGGAAATGTTTCCAAGACACTTTCCTTATTTAGAATATGCTTGAAGCTTTGCATGGATCAGGCTGTGCTTTCCAACAGGATTTCCTTTTCTTGTCAACAGAATAACTTCCCAGCCAGCAGCCGGGAACGGCTGCAGGACCTGAAGTCTACAGTGGATTTGCTGACCAGCATTACTTTTTTCAGGATGAAGGTAGTGTTATATGTGGGGGTGGAACTGCAGTTTTAACTTTTTTGCAAAGTAACTGTGGTGTTTTTCTGCTGCAAGAGGAGAAAGTTATCAGCTGGCATATCATGTAGGGTTACAGTGTAATTAAAATGTAGTAATGCCAGTGGTTAAAGATGCCCTTAAAGTATTATATTTAAAAGCATACAAGTGTTTGTTCTTCAGCAAGACTTTCCAGATTAGATGTATTTTCCTCTGATAATTGTTACATGTTCATTGGCTAAAAAGATTGTTTCACAGCTTTATAGCAAAATCCTGTAAGTTTAGTAGAAAGTGTGTTGTCTTAGTTCAGATTGTACACATTAAGCATTGTGATTTATTTATTCAGAATAATCTTCCTTGACATGTCAAAATTTCTCCTATGCTCCAAATGATCCTGCGGGGCTATACGTGCTGTCACTCCTGTTTTGAACCAGCAGAGGCAAGCCAAAGGGACAGGGCAGAGTTGCTCATTGATTTTTTCAGGTCACAGACAGTGCAAGTCACTGCAGGCAGGTTTGCTGCTTCCTGGGTAGTTCCCAGACTGGTGACTTGTTCTTTCCCAGTTTTATTTATGAAGAGTATCTTGACTCTTTTTGTTGTCTCTGTGCAGGTTCAAGAGCTTCAGAGTCCACCCCGAGCCAGCCAGGTAGTGAAGGACTGTGTAAAAGCTTGCCTCAACTCCACATATGAGTACATTTTCAACAACTGTCACGAACTGTACAGTCGCGAGTACCAGACAGATCCTGTGAGTAGCTAATAAGTAGGCAAAAATGCTTACCTAATAATCATGCAAATACTAATCTATATAAAAAGCCAACATAAAATTGTGACTTATCTTCTGAATGCACTGAACTTGTAATCAATTAACGAGCGCTAGCAAGTAAGTGGAACTTAAGATAAATTATTTTATACTAATTACACTACAATTTGTTTTCCCAATCTCAGCATCTTTATTTCTTGTTTTGAATGGAAGGTTTGGTGCAACTTTGAGCAAACTGATCAAGGGGACTGTTTTTTGCATAGATAAACCTCAAACAGTGAAGTTTCATACTGTTTTCTGTCGCCTGGTATTACTGGCCTCAGGATAAATCTGTAGACACGGTTTTCAAATCTGTGCTGGCCTCTCTGTGGTAACGAATATAGAATGTGTCAACATTAATATAGTCATCAACCCAGGTATTTAAAATGAAAGTATTTGGAACAAGCTTAGAGAAAGTGATGTCTCAGCGGGTCTTTGGGAGCCTGACTTGCTATTGCCATGGTAAATGACAAAAGGGAGATTACCCAGAATTAAGGCCACTGGTAAGCAACATGGTTTGGCATGTTACTGTGTTTTCTATTAGACAAAGCAAGTTGCCAGCAGACATAAATAACTTTAAACTCTTCAGAAAAAGGTGCTCATAAGTAGTTACTGTTTGGGGTTTGTAAGGAGAAAGGTGATCTGTATTTGTCAGCTTCTTCTTTACCCTTTAAATTGACACCAATTTTCCAATGACTTCCTTCATAGAACAAAAATCAGGATCTTCCTCCCGAGGAACAGGGTCCCAGTATCAGGAACCTGGATTTCTGGCCCAAACTCATCACTTTGATAGTTTCCATCATAGAGGAGGACAAGAATTCTTATACCCCAGTACTGAATCAGTAAGAATCTTCCATGTCCTTTATGGCTAATTCTTGTCTCTCTGTGTGCTCTGCTTTATGTTATACTGCTTTCTGTCTTTCTGTCATTGTGTATTTATAGAAGTACTTATCTTGTCTGTCTGTCTTTCTGTCTTATTTGTCTCTGTCTATATAAATAACTCTTTTTGATTGCGATGGAAGAGTTTCAAAAGGTTCAGTTACGATGGCGTTCGAACACAGTCACCCTGATTATTACAATCCTGAACTCAGGGAGGCACCTGAAAATGGGGTGAGAGTTCTTTTGTTGTTGTTTTTTTTTATATTTTCCCTAGATGCACATTAATGCAGACAACGGTGCCATGGTGATAGTCCTTACTTTGTTATTTAGGAACATTGTGTTCTGTGCTGCTCTGGGACATTGCATTGGGTGGGGTTGGCACAGAGAAACTGCTTTGTTTTTTGGATGCTTCTCCAACAGTCCAACAGAACAGACACGAAAGATTCTGACAAAGTATTATGCACAGAAGGTTAGATACACCCTAGATATGATCAGTTTAACATGGGAAGGATACCTGATTACTGTGCGTAGTAATCACACAGAGATTACATTCCCAAAATTACTGCAAATGTCTGTTCTGGGAGAGACATCCAGGGTTGGACTTCTTGACTTGAAACAAATCTGAACAGCAGTGTTATTTTCAGGCTGTTTCATCTTTGTGATGCAGTTGAGTCCATGATCTCTGAAATCCACCTGGTGGTTTATCAGGGTGAAGGAAAAGTCTGTTGAGATTTTCAGCTTGTGGTTTAGTCCAGAGCTGAATATAAAAGAACTCTTTGTTTGAAGATGTGTTAAAGCCTTTCCCAAATGTCCCCTCAGGTTTCCTCAGGAGCTTGCTGTTGGTAAGATCAGCGCAGAGGTGATGTGGAGTCTTTTTGCCCAGGATATGAAATATGCCATGGAAGGTAAGACAGTTTCTCATGGGTACCAGTTTATTTGCTACTGCCTTCCCGTTCCTTTTGGAGTAGAGATTTCTATTGTTTTGGTTTTGGACAGCTGCTTTATGGCTGAGAATCGAAAACTGTAACACTGCACGAAAAACTGCACAGTCTCCACACCCATGTGTCAGGTTCTGTTGCAAGCTGTTTACTGTCATCTCAGCTGCTTTGAAATGAGAATTTCATTTTGACCTGAGGATACGATGGGTATGATCAGCAGCTGGTTATTTCTGCAGTGTACAATGATAGAAAGGCCTGAAGAAGTAGCTGGACTCTATCTTGTATAGTCTGTCTGTGCTCCTGGTGAAAATGTGCTGCTAGAACAATTCCTCTTGCAGACAATCCTCGTTTTGAACAAATCTTTGTGTAATTCTATCACACGCACATTAAAAGAGGAATTTTACTGTTTCTGAACAAGCACAGAGCACACAACAAAGTCCCAGAAAGAAATTCTACCACTTGCAGTACTGTTCTAATGGCTTATTGCAATTTTTGAACATGGTTTTTGACCTCTAAATCAGTTTGCAAAGTGCTAACTCTGGGTTTGAATACAGCAGATTGCAGATCTGATATGCAGATATGAATAGCTCTTTCTTTTGTTGGGAGCTTTTGATATATGTCTGTACCGCACAGTCCCTTCCTCTTGTGAGATTATGTTGATGTAAGAGCAGATACTAGAAAGAAGGGACCAAGACCTTCTGCATCAAGGAGTCTATTCTGTAATGTCTGTCACTGCTGGTACATGCATTAGAGATCGGGCAATTAAGAATATTTCATGTTAACTTTCTCTAAAAATTGTTTCTGCAAACTCTTTAAGCCTCCTTTTCCATTTTGCTCTTATTTACCTCATAACACTCACCCTCAAGAATTCATAATACATTTTGCTCTTCTACACGTTGAAGGTGTCTGTCTTCCTCATTTACCAGTAACAGTGAGAACTGTAATTCTCTAGACGTGCTGCTGTCTGCTTTTCCTAAGATTCCCTTTCCCTGTTGCATTCAAAATGCAGCTGCAAAAGATTACTGATTGCACGTGTGGATCTGACTGAATTTTTTCCCTTTTGAATGGCTCTGTTTGATTGCCTGCATCCAGACTAACTCTAAAGGAATTTGGTTAGATTTGCTGTCTTCAGCTCATCTCTGTCATTCTTCATTTTGAGTCACTAATATCTCTACCAGTTTAACTACAGCTAGTATTTTGTAGTCCTGAATTTACCAGCTTGAGGAGTAATCCCTGGGTAGAGACTTGGTGTGCTCTGAAATCTGCATCAAGTGTTTGACAAAAAGTTTATTGGTTTTCTGAGATAGGTGGAAATGAGCCCAGAGTTTAATACATGTTCCTGACTTTCTTCATGGTGTTTTCCCTTGTGTTCTGGTCCTAAGTTCTGGATAACATGAGCTCATTCACCTCACCAAGTGGTAAGTTAATGCTTCTTGGTAGAGTATTTAGTTGTGAGTAGTCAAAGGCATTTAGCTCTTTGGATTTCAGCTCTTTGGATATAGTTGCTAACATTAGTTTTAGCGTCCTTTGGTTTTGTGCCAGTGATTCACAGGTCAGCAAAGAAGACTCAGAGGACTGTATGGCTGATGCTGCTGAAATGGAGGATATGTACTGCCTCTGAAAGAGACTTTCCCCCATGGGTGAGAGTTAAGCATTCCTCTCCCACCTGGAGCTCACCCCCCGTGCACTGAGCAGTCTGTGTGGGGTAGCTGTTGTACAGGAAAAGTGCATGGCACCACTCTGCTGTTAGTGGGCAGCATGCTGTAGAAAGGAGGAGGAAGACCTGTAGTTAGATGCAGGCCATAGCTGAGTTAGTGCTGGGTATTTTTTATGTTGTTATTTGTTTGTTTGGTTTTTTCCCTGTAGGTTTTTTTTCGCCTTGTGGGAAGGGCATCAGTTTTCAGTAAGCAGAGTGAGAGATTTCTATAATGCACTGCTTAGGGGCTTCAGAAGCAGCAGTCTTGCTAATTTAGGGATACTGCAGCATGCCCCCTTTGGGTACCTTCTGAAGTCTATGATTGGTAATGTACAAAAGATTCAAGTCATAAGAGAAAAACACCTGTTTTCTATTTAAAAGATGTTTTGGAACAAGTAGCGCTAGTCACAGCAGCAGCATGTTAGAGTGCTGGAAGGCATTGGCACTGTAGTCCTACCTTTTGCCTTCATCTCTCCTAAGGAGACTCAGATATTGAGACACAGGATCTACCAGGTCTGTTTTTAGTTTCCCCAAAACTAGTGACAGTTCAGGGCACTATAAAGAGCAGACCTGACCCTTCCATCTTCACTAGTAAGGGCAGTACAGAAAGCACAAATTCCCCAAGTGAAGAGGGATTCCATTCTTCCTCTACTGGGAAGATATTGAATGACATTTATAGGAAATTGATGTCATCCTTAACAATGTTTCATCTTATTTTGGGCACATCGTTTAGAAGAGTTGTGAATTGGAAGCATCTCTGATATGAAGAGAGAATGAGTAGACTTGGCAGGCAGGACTGTAATAGATCATTCAGCCACAATCTCAGTTGTAATGAGGGGAGGTGGTTCCAATGTGCACACAGATGCTGTCTGTCTAGTGTTAGCACTTCAACAGACTCGGGACCTATCAGAGTTTCTTTGCAGTAATTCCTGATTACATATTAGAAATTAACAGAAGGAAAACAGGTTGATGATTAAGAAAAGCATCCAGAGAGGGAAGTCCTTTCTCTGCCTCAAAAATAGTACTGGGTATCATACTGGAGACTGCGCTGCAAAGAAGCTGTTCCCAATTAATACCTTAATAGCATGGCCTCAGTGACCTTAAAAGCTCTCCTCTGGAGGAAACTGCAGATGAAATCTGCTGAGGAAATGAGAGAGATCTTTCTGTGGTCCACTGAGGATAGAACATAGCAAGAGCTGCAAAATATCTGTGCAGTGTTCCACCGTTGCTGCTGCTAAGCTCTTTAAAAGCCAGCAGGTTATAGAGTAGAGAAGAAATGCTAGGAGTGATGACTCATGTGCTCCTCACTTTACTTCTAAAATGTGTTTCAAACCAAGGATCTGAAATATAGGTTTATTTGGGTAAAAGATGTAATTTTACAAAATATACTGACTGATGTTTCTGTGTTGCCTTCAAGTGCTTAAATTTATCCCTTTGCAAAGAGAGTGGTGATCAAAACCATAGGCAGGATTCATTGATGAAGACAGATGATACAAGCTGTTGGGAATGAGTGAGTTTGAGGCTGTGTCATTTTTCTTTGTGCTCCTGTGTGTTTGAGTTGTTATAGCTCACTTTCATCTTTTCTGTCACAAGCTCCACCCTTCTTTCGCATACGTAAAGTTCTCTTTTATGGTGGTAAGAGTTTTATTTTATTTTACCTTTCTGTATCTTTTGTTCCCTGCTACCAGCCCTCACTTCAGTGCATAGATGGCTAAGTAGCAGTCTTAGGGTTTATGCTTCTGTGGTTGCTTTGCATCTTGCTTTTCCGCAGCTTAGCAGTGTTTGGAATGTCCTACCTCAGAAAATATGTGTATCAGGAAAAGGCTTGAATTAATTGCTTCTAGTGCACTTCTCAGTTTTGGTGAAACAAGCCTGATTTGTGTCCTTTTTACCTTCCTTTTTACTTACAACCTTTATGTTTCAACCCCAGTTGCTGCCATTGTGTACACACAGTTACATACGCATCGTCATGCTTTGACAGCCAGCATCTTGGCTAGAAAAATTTCAGAAGAGTCATTGATAGTCATCTTGACTTGTTATATGAGCAATGTGAAAAGCAGAGGGCTCAAAGTCTTCCTAAAAGCTTTTGCCTAAATGCAGAGAGCGTGTCACAGTAAATCTGTGGTTTTGGCCTGACTGGATAAAGCTGTGTACCCACCCTTGCGCACCATGGTGGTGTGATTCATATTCAACCACAAATGCTGCTGGCTTCTGTCTAAATGGCACTTTGGAAGGTGGTAGTTCCCTTGTGGGTGCACTGGGATTGACTTAGAGGAAGCCAGACCGTGTCACGAAGTGCAGCCAGCCTGAGACAGATTTTTCCTCTGCGGGAGCAGCTCTGTCTCCATGAGGGAACAGCACCTGCTCCTATCAAAGATAATCAAGTTATAATTGTCCATTGATTTCTTCACCCTTGCAGGGAGTCAAGCAGGTACAGTTATTGCTCTGTTTGTTTCCTGTTATAGAACTGCAAGGTGAGCTTAGCATTTTCTTCTGCAGTTGCTCATGAGGGAAATCAGTGCTTTTGACAGTGAGTGAAGGATGTTCTTCCTTAGTGCTCAAGAAAGATGTTAGATTTGTTGAGGAAAAACTTGCATACTTTCCTCAGATTCCAGTATAAGCAAATTCACTGTGGAGAGTAACAGATCACAGTATGTGTGAAGCAGTAGAACATCTAAAATCATTTGTCTATCAAACCATCTCCCCTGGGGTTACGTATCTCAGGTACTGCACATTTTAATTTCTTCAAAACAAAGGCTGGGGTTCTTTTTTGTTTCTTTCCTTCTTTCTTTCTTTCTTTTTTTTTTTTTCTTTTGTTTTTCTTTTCTTTTTTTTTTCCAGATTGCATCTTTGTGGATCTACTAAAAGTGAATTAGAAGAATTAGAAGGAAATCTGCATTATGCTGTTAAAAGGGTTTGCAGGCAACTCACTGGAGTATTCCATTGCTTTGGGAGTTGGCAAAGCTTGTAGAATAATTATGCATGAGAATTTCTTTGGTTTTTGTATTTTCAGTTAGATAATTCATAATTTATTTGGCCTTTCTTCTTGTGCATGTTACAGAGGCTTCAAAAGAAATGTAGAAGATTTTTGAATGTTTTGGTGTGGTTGCACAAATTCACATTTTTGTGAAAATAGATGATGTTTAAGATGAGCTTGCCACTCCAGTAACTGCTTAGGAAGCTGTACCATGTTACATCATGAAGCCATAACTTCTGCTGATAATTGTCTTTAGCATACATTGCTCACATGTACATATTGCTGGTACCAAAGTGCCAAATTTAAGCCATTTGAACTTAAGAGAGAGACCTGCACTTTTTAATGCAGATAAATCCTGTTTACACGTTATCAGCAGTGATGCCCTTCAAGAGTTACGTACCTACATAAAGATCAGCCAGGCTGCCTTTAAGTACACGGAGAATGGCTTGGGAGAAAGCATGGGGGCGCTTTTGGAAGAACTTAACAAGTAGGATAAAAATGGGACTCGTGGGCTGATCAGAGATAGGAGTCAACAGCTGAAAGATGGTAATGTGAATATAGGCTGTGAAGGTCCTTGAGGGCAAAGACGTGGAGCTTGTGTTTCTTGAGAGAGAGAATGGTGAACAGTGGTCCAAGGAGATTATGTCTGTGAAATACAAGCCTGAATATGGCAGGCACTTTGTGAGATGTCTGTTGAACTGTGGAAGTATGTGCGTTACACAGGGAGGGACTGCACTGTCCAGACATAATGTGTGTATGCAAGGACCTAAGGAAGCCTGGCAAGAGAAAGAAGCTCAGCTCAGGTAGATAGATGTATATGGGTTGCTTCACTGGGTTGCACTCAGAAGGGCAGTACATGTTAGAAAGCAGTTCTCTTCTGAAAGACAGGTGTCATGAACTTCTCCAGGATGACATCAGATAATCTTCCATCTCTGGTGTAGTTTCTCGTGTGCTAAAGACCTCAGAGTGGCAGCTGACTTGCTTACCTTACACATGGTGATGAGAGCTTTCAGGCAAAATCCTGTGCATGTGCAGACAGTTCATGTACTGAGTGGCCAAATAAACTCTTGTGGGTTGTGCAGACAGCATTCAGATGCATTTGTTGGAAAGGTAACTTGTATGTGGAGAGGTAAGGTTAAATAATAATGGCTAATTGAGACCAAGCTGGTGATGAGGAGTTGTCTGTACAAGCAAGGAGATGCGGGGCAATGAAATAATATGCTGTTACTGCTGTGATACCAGAGAATAATTTATGGCCATACTGTGGGTATGAAATGGAGTATTTTGGGGTACGTTTGATGTAAGAAAGAAAAAGGTCTTTCCTACAACATTCCTTGCACCACTGGGAATTCAGCTATAGATAAAGCTGATCAGATTGGCTCTAATCACCACTGACTCCATGTCTACTGCTTCTCAGTGTCATAATGCAGGTTGGATGCATGCAAGAGAGGATTTCACTGTTTTAGTGAAAATACTTGAGAGGACTTGTGTAGAATTTCACAACTTGTCTGGACTTCCTTGTGATTGATATTGTTTAACTCTGAAGAACTTCAGTCTTTCTACTACTGCTGCTTAGGAAATGTAGTTAAGATATTTGTATTGCCTTTGTTTATATTCAAGAATGAACATATTCGCAATTCCAGATTTATTTCCTGCACAGATGAAATATGGACTGTCATATGTTAAATGGAAAGGCCGTAAGAGACTGCTTTCTTTTTAGTCCCTCAATTACCAAAAAGTCTCACACAAATGGATGGATTAAGAGGAAACACACAAACGCTCTCCAGAGCCCTGCTGGTCAACCACTGAGAATCCCCATTCTCTGCCAAAATCCTGTGCTTTGAAGTTTTTATGGCTCTGTAGGTGCTTGATCCTGAAAACCACTGCATACTGCTGACATGTTTTAGAAGACCTTCCTGTCCCTGACACAGTGATAATGGTAAAAGGAGACCTAATTGCCTTTTTCCTTCCTCACAGAGCACGAGAAACACAGACTGTGTAAGAGTGCGGACTATATGAATTTACACTTCAAAGTGAAGTGGCTTTACAACGAATATGTTCGTGATCTACCTGCCTTCAAGGGAAAAGTGCCTGAATATCCAGCGTGAGTGTGCTATATCTCCTGTAGTATATCCCCAATATACCTCTTCTTTGGTTATCCTGAGGGCACACAGTCGGTTCACCTATGGCTGCTTGCATATAAATATACCATTACTTCATTCCTTCTCTGTGTTTATGTGTATCTTTGTTCTCCTGCCTTGGTGTTCTGTGCTCCTGTTCTTGAAACAAAAGTACCCTATCGTACAACCTCTTCCAGAAATCTCAGAAGGTTTAGCAGTAGTAGGGACTGTCTTTTAAGCCATTTTGTATTTACAATGTTGATCCTTAAACAGCAGACTTTTAAATAGGTGCTAATGTTCTAGTGTTAGTAGATACAGCTTTATCTACTGTATGTATATTTATATATATGCTGTATATATATTTTTCTGCATAAATGTGTTACACAAATACGCACACACACCAGGATTTGTATGTAATGGAAACGCTTTTGTTATTTTGATAAGACAGGTGTTTCAGTTGGAAACATAAACTGTTGTTCTTAAGCTGTAAGCAATTGTTCACAAATTCTATTTAACTTTAAAAAAGAAGCAGTAGTTTTCAACTCTGGAGAAAATTTGATCCTTTTGTGATCAATTCAGGAAGAATACTGTAGCTGAAAGGTCTTCACCTGCTTTAAAGCAGAAGCAGGTAGGTTGTTTCTGACCAGTGTTTGTTTAACTGGTTTTCATAAGCTTGCAATTATGATTATTCCACTTACTGGTCTTACTGTTATCCCTCCAGTGTTTTTGGGGAGTTTAACACTGCCTTCTCTCCTCTAAATCTTTCTTGCTTCAGTTTGAGCTTGTTTTATCTTTTCCTCCCAGTCTGGATGTGGAGAACAAATTTCTCCTCTTTTACAGAATGTTTCTCATGTCCTTTCCCAGTCTTCTGCCTATTCTTATATGTTCCTATCCTTCCTTGTAAGTGAGATTTACTCACACCTCTTCATCTTGTCTATGTCTATACATAAAACACAAAAAACTTAGACACTGATGTTTCTTCTAGACCTTGCCTTGTCTTGCAGGCTTTACTACTGCTTTCACACACTAGTATGGTAGCAGCATTTTTTCTTTTCTTTTTTCACTACTATCATTGACCAGTGATGTTTCCAATTGGTCACAAGCCAAGCCCTCAGCAGCTTCCTAGCTTGTTTTTCTTCCCATCTTTACAGCTGTCCAAATGCAGCACTTTGCACTTGTACTCTTTAAAACATCTTGCTTGTTCTGTTTCCAGTTTGGCATTTTGAATCCTTTTTTCATCCTTCACTGGACACAGAACCTTGAGCCTGGCATTATCTGTGTGCTAATAAGACTTGAAGCAGTTAGTGTAATTGGCTGGCTTGGGCTACAGGTCTTGCTTAGCAAATCAGTTCAGTGAGAGGCATTAATTCAGTGAATGGGGTGCTGGAGTAACAGTCTTGGAAGTCTGGTTTCCTTTGCGCCTCTGAGTCAGCGCAGTCCTGGGCAAGCCATCACATTTTCTTAATCTCCTTTTTCTCCTGTGTAATCAGGATAATGATGTTCAGTTTTGTTTTTCAGTCTTCTGCAGAATTGTTCTGCTCTGCTGACTTTTGTGTATATGAGCACTGGAGCTCATGTACTTGTGCAGACACTGGCTTCCCTTCTTACCTCGCACTCATGTTTTAGTACAGTAGCCACATTATCAAGAGTTGTTTACTTCAACGATGGCCTTCACTTGTTTTGAAATACACCTTTTATATCAATTACAGCAACCCTTTAATTTGCTTCCTCACAAATATTTTTGGTCTTCACAGAATCCAAGAATGGCTGAGGTTGGAAGGGACTTCTGCCCTGCTCCAACAGGTACACCTAGAGTAGGGTGTCCAGGCTCATGTCCAGGTGGCTTCTGAAGTTCTCCAAGGAGATTTTCCTCAGCCTCTCTGGGCAACCTGTCCCAGTGCTCCATCATCCATGCAGCAAAGAAGTGCTTATGTGTCTTTAAACAGCCTTAAAGCTTTCTTAAACAAAGGTCCATGTGTCAGGTATGCCCACCAGTAAACTCAGATAAAGATGAATTGCCTCAGTTCAAAGAATAGCAGCGGTTATCCAACAATCTGCATTTCTTGTTGAAACTATGCAAAACCACATTTTTTATATCCTTGGGCTATTACTGTTGAAAGTAAAGGCTCTAAAATACTGTAGGTTTTATATTCCCTTTATTTTCCAAAATTCAGCAGCAGTTTCTGAAAATGAAGTAGCAATGTAGCTGAGAGTGCATCTTCAGAACTTCCTCTCTTCACTTCTTGTATGCCAACTGAAAACTGTGAAGTGTCCAAAAACAAAACAAAGCAAGCAACTAGCTTTACAGGTATGCAAGGAAGTATTGTTTTATAAGTGATGTGAGCAAGCAGCTAGCATTGTAGCTGTACTGGTAGCTACCTCCTCTGTGGTGTGGAAGGCACTCCTGTCTCTGAAATCCTCTCTTATTCTTCTGGTTTACTATCAAACATGTTTTCTTCTTGAACTCTTTGAAATCCTGCCTGCTTTCTTGTCTCTGCACTTGCCAGTGCCCTCTGAATGTTCACTGGGTACGCACATGCATCAGAACAGCAAATGAGCAAGTTTAATTCACCTGTGAAGCGTGAGACCATGGCCACCAGGCTCACGGCCAAGCTGTAATTGCAGCCTTTTATGTTGCGTTACTATTGTGCAACCAGAAAGCAAACTTCTATTCAGTCACAAAGCACAAAGCACTGCCTCTCCACGCAGACAGAACTGAGGGGTTTTCTATGCAAACATCATTTGGAGTGGTTGGCTGTACAATCTCCAGTCATGCTATGCTGGCCCCTGCAAGCACAGAATGTGATAAAAGCACCACGAGCATCTGCCCTGTGTACTGGTGTGTGAGTCATTACAGGGTTTGTTCCTAGGTCAATAATTGAAGTAGACAAGAGGAAGAAGAAATTTGCTGTATAACAACATTTTGGAGCTATTTCTGCATGAAATCGAATTATTTTTATTAGTTTCTGTGGTAGATTATTTTGAACATCTTTCTAGATACATTGCCTTTGTGGTCCCCAGAGTCCCTCCTTACTCGATCTGCAGTCCAAGAACTAATAGTTAGGGGTTATTAGCCTAAGATAACTCTAGGTTTGTGTTACAATTCAGAGCACATTCTGGCTCTGAATGTGCTCAGGGACCAGAAGAATTTATTAGATGATTTCTAACTCTTGTGTTTTACTACCAGCCTGCAAAAGGCAAAGCTCGGACTGGGTTTACAAATATAGATACAGAATTTCCTGACCTTACCTATGTGATTCATTTTGCACTTGAACACTCATATTAAACCTCTTTCTGCAAGCCTTTTTTTTTTCTCCTTCTAATTTTTCCCCTCCAAAACACCCTAACATACTGTCCCTTTTCCTTACTACCTTTGTCTAGACAATTTGGTAAGACTGGGCAGTTCATTGGATATGTCAGTGTACATAGCCATAAAAATGTGCAGTGTCTATTCTCAACAAAGAATGGCCTTTTCTTATAGATATGGTGCAGTCACCAAGGGTGAATGATAGCCAGGAAGTAGTGCCACTTCTCAGAAGCAAAATGGTGGCTTCTGTCACAGACAAGTAATCCTCTCTGTACACTGAGCTATGTGATGTGAAGCAGCAGCTCTCTCAAAGCTCTGACAGTGGTGGAAGATGTGTTCTTATTTCCTTCTAAACTGCCCAGTTCTCTTCAGAGGATTGATCTGTACCTTCAAACTACACTACTGGAATTAAAAGCTGAATGTTGAAAGGACAAGAAAATTGCAGTACGCTCCCACTAATGCTGAAAAAGAGCTTAAACAGGTATTTAAAAGGAGGTTTTTGAAAAGGTGGAAAGCCCATATGCCTGTGACATCATTGCACTGCTTCTGTCTGTGCTAATAGTGCTGCATGGACAGGTTGCTGTTGGCATTTAACACTGTCAGTTACAGTTTCCAGTATTAGCGTTGATGTGCTTCATATTTCAAAGTGTGGAGAGTATTTAAGGGTATCTAGTATGCTGTGCTTATGAATTTTGCTCTTGATCTCCCTCTCATGTCTGGCACATGCTTTCATGTTCTTTGCAAACTCGGCCCATAATTAGCACAGTCTGTACGAAAACAGCAGCTTGTTTCAAGGAGGTTGTGCTCTGTGAAGCTCTTGTTGCAATTTTTTGTATGGACTGAAGTCATACATGGGCACTTTTTCCCTTATTTGTCAATACTGTTTAGTAATACTGGAAATTAAGATTTGCTTTAGCTGCAGTGAGTTGGCAGTTGCACACTGTCTGCCCTAGACAAATGTTAAGCAAAGCCATAAGTGCTGTGTTGCTAAAACACAAACAAAAAAAATCCTTTCCCTTGAACTATGTGGATATGTCCCACAGAGCAGAGAACAGACTGATGATGAACTCTAAAACCCCATTGCTGAAGGTGCTTTGCACCTTCTCAAACAGTTGACAGTATTTTAACCAAGACTGTATATAAGTCTCTTGTTCAGTGGAATTTGTAATTCCAGATACACTTCATGTAAAGCTTCTCCCTGAGATTCAGCAGTTTCAGTAGATTCTTGGACTGTGGTCCAACATTTAGCTTACATTTCCAAGTGAGAAGGTAGAGACAAACATCACTGCCCTACTTGAAGAGCTGCCTGTCTCGGGGACTCATCCCTGCTCCAGGGCTGTTGGTTCAGTGCTTCCGTATGAACCAATTTGTTCGTCTTTAGAGCAAAAACAATAAAAACCTGCTAATAGGGCTGGCTAGCTTCCTGCAAGCCTTCTACACTTAGAGGTACTCCGAAGTATCCTCACAGGGCCATCAGCAGGCCAAGAAACAGGAAGATGTTCTAGAGAAGGCGTGGAGAAGAACATTTCTGGCCTTGATTTTCCCTCATAGCACTCAAGAAATATGTTTGTATTTGCAGATAAAGGGGTGGAAGGGCCCTGGAGAGGGGGCTTTTCTTCCCCCTGTGCTCATTTGTGTCTCTTATGTGAAGGATGGCAGGCCCCAAATGGGCAGGAGGATAGTGTGTTTTCCTTGTTGCCACACACAGGTGCTGGGTACAGACATCTTCCTTGTACTGTCTGGCATATGGGTGAAAGGAGAATAAAATGCAGTAAAAGTTTCTGAGAGGATAACATGTTGAAGAAATTCCTCATGTGGAAGGGTACCAAGGAAGAAGAAAGATAGGGAGAACAATGAAAAGAGCATAGGAGCAGCAGTCTGCAGAGGCTGGACTGTCTCCTGCTGGTCTGGTCCAGGTAGTTAGTAGAAATAAAGAGTGTTTTGGGGAACTGTAATGGTACACGCATATAACAATATTCAGACAGCTAACAGCAGCAAGCTTTCACAATGCTTGCTGGAACAACACCTCTGTCTGTCAGTAAGCTAGGAGGGCAAGGAAGGGAAAGTACTATTCTGTGGGCATTTAGTTCATTTAAACACTTACTGAATGCTACAGGGACAGGCAGGTCCCTCGGGTGAAGATTGGTTGGAATGCTCTGTTTCTTGCTTACTGTCTCTCCTGTTCCTCCTGCAGGTGGTTTGAGCAGTTTGTGATGCAGTGGCTGGATGAAAATGAAGATGTTTCCTTAGAGTTTCTGCATGGTGCTCTGGAGAGAGATAAGAAAGATGGGGTATGTAGGTTGCTCTGTGTGAAGGATTCAGTGCTGCATACTCAAGTGCCCAGGACCAAATAACACTGTAAATTCAGTTACTATGCAAACAGAGGATGCAGCCCTTTTTGCATGCTGGGGAAACTTGTTGTTTGTAGGACTTTCCTGTACAAGATGGAGTGTTGTTTAATAGCAAGATACATTTCATTCATTTGTGTTTTGTTCTTTTCTGGTTAATCTGTCAACCAGTGGATTGGTGTTCTCTCTTCTCTTCGTGTTTGTGAGATATGTAATTGAAATGTAAGGCACACTGCATGTGCTTAGTCACGCAGTGAGAATGTAACATTAGTCCATAGGCAAAGAATCTTACTTTGCCAAGTATTCCCAATGGAGAATAAAGCAATCCAGTTTTAGTGACTGTTGGCATTGTAGACTGTGATGCTAGTATAGATGTTCCCTTTATATCTTAAGAAAATGTAAAAAGAACTATGTTTTCTTTTTCTTTCCTTGTTAACTGACAAGCGAGCCATGCATCTCAGCATCATACTATGTTTGTTAATGCTTGTCTTGTCGTAGTTGATGAATGACAGTGAACTATGCCCCTAACAGAGTCATCTTTTTTGCTTCTCTAGGATTTTTCAAGAGCTTTTGACTAATTCTGGGGGATTAGTGGTTTTGGTATAGTTGTCTTGCTTCTGATACTGCAAATGACAGACACTCACATGAATTTGGTGTCTTTTGGATCTTTCCATTTGAGAGTGACTCTTTGTATTTCTGCTTTAGTTCCAGCAAACATCTGAGCATGCTCTCTTCTCTTGCTCAGTGGTGGATGTCTTCACCCAATTAAATCAGAGCTTTGAGATCATTAAGAAGTTGGAGTGCCCAGACCCTGTCATTGTTGCTCATTATAATAGGAGGTTTGCTAAGGTAATACCCTCAACATCCAAATGTTTGTCTGCCCTTAGTGGATGCAAAACCGTATTGTCTTGGGTTGTGATTTTACTTCCTGGAGATCCCTTGTGTTGCTTAGAGGAGCGTGCAAACCTTGTCTTCACAGACTATCGGGAAAGTGCTGATGCAGTATGCTGACATCCTCTCCAAGAGCTTCCAATCCTACTGTTCCAAGGAGAAACTGGTGAGTCATGCTGGATTTCACTTCCACTTATGGGAATCACATAATTGTTCTGATGAAAAAAAAAATAATATTCATACTGGGTACTTGACCTCATTGACAGTGTAGCACTGCTTCTGTCCTGAACATTTGTGGATTGAGTTCTGGCTTGGCTTTAAAATAAAATAAGGTCGTGAAGGCAATCTGCAGAGTCATTTTAATTGCTACTCTTCCTATCTGAGCCATACGTCACAGTGGTGATTAAAAAAAGGAAGGGGGGGAAATGGAGCAAGTCGCTCCCCAGATTTGGTACAGAGCAGGACTTATGGTTTACTGTTGCATCCATCTAATTATCTTGCAGTACAATCTGAAGTTAAGTATAATTCAGGATATTAAACAAGCAAGCAACAAAGAAAAAACAGCTAACAGCTACCTGTCAACTCTGGACCTGTGGCATGGTGTTATTTCTACCTCACACTCATACGCTAGGGAATGTAACTGCAGAGGACAGGGCTATTGGTAAGGCTTCCTTGACTGTTGCTCTCAAGCTTGTATTGGCAGAACCCAGCTAAGCTTCAAAGTAGCTCTGTCTGACAGTTCCCCTTCTGGGATTTACACCATTCAAGATAGTACAGTGCAGCATTAAGAGGCTGAAAGCAATATAGTTTGGACTCTAGTATAGCTTGGCAGGAGCAGTGGAGGGAGTCAAACATTTTCCTGACAGGGATTTTTTATCAGCTTGTTCTGTCTGTGATAAAGCTAAGAGGGGAAATACAAAGGTAAAGAACTCCTTGATCTGGGATTTCTGGAACTGACCGTCTCATTTCAAACTGCAGAAAAAAGGGCTTTATCTTTTTTAGGATTGAATGCTTTAAATTTTGCTGCTTTCCCTATTATTTCACTGTGAGAATCTGAGATCTGGTGGCACCTGAGGGAGGGTGCTAAGGCACAAACTGTACCATTGTTGAAAATATGTTGGCGCCCTGAGCCATGACAGACACCTGCTTTTGTCCCACCAGCCCTGCATCCTGATGAATAACATCCAGCAGCTGAGAGTGCAGCTAGAGAAGATGTTTGAAGCCATGGGTGGTAAAGAGGTAAGAGCGCTAAGAGACTGAGCATTACTCATTCCTACTGTGCTGGTAGTTAAGTTGTTTGCATCATACTGGTACTTGGAGGCTGTAGTCATAAGGAGAGCCCTGTGACACCTGGCACTGTAGCAAGTGTGAGGGGGACAGCCGTGCCTGAGGACTCTTCTGAATCTTTTGTAAGGTGTAGGAGCAAATGTTTCAGGGCACAGAGCAGCACGGAGGAGGAAAGAACAGGGTATGTACTGTGCTTATGTGGGCTAAATGTGGGCATGGCTGGTGGTTTCACAACTCTAAAGACAGATACATCTTAGAACTGTAGACATCAAGTCCTTTCACATGTCATATAAATGTGGAATGGTACCTCTGGCATTAAATGTCCAATATCTAATGTATAGCAGACAGACAAATCTATGATTTCTGAACTCATAGGATACTCAGATGCGTCCATGAATGTAAATACCTTTCTTAGCTTTTGTTCTTTGTTCTTGTACAGCCATTTTTACAGAAATAAGATTTTTATCTCCTAAATCACTGTTTCTGTTATGATGTAATCAGTGTGTTTTGTTTTTTTTTTCTTTTTCATCGCTTTTCAAAACTCAGGAAGCTGAAGAAAAGGCTGCTGATTCTGATGTTAGGAAAAAATAGTTTTCAAAGCCTAAGTGCATTTTCTTTGGTTGTGTTGTGGTAGAATTGTGCTATGACCTGTATGCCAAGAGGAAAGTTCACTTTGCTGATGGGCAGCTTGATTTTTGCTTGCATGCTATTTCAAATCTTACTGGTGTTTAGTGGCAGAATTCTAAGAAGTTGCAAAAATCTCAGTAAAAAGATTTACCCCATGGTGCAAGGGAAAATGCTTTTATTCTTTCATATGTGATCTCAACAATCTTAATTTCTTAGCTCTATATCAAGTAATAAAATTATATGCCCCTCGCTGTAATAACAATGGTAACTAAACACTTTTTTCTTCAGGAAAAAATGAATTTGTGATTTAATGTTCATGAAGTGATTTCTAATATTTTCATTTATGTGCACTGTCCCTCAAGTTATCAATTTGCAACATTTTTTTTTTTTTCTGTAGTGCTGGCTATTAAATAGGGTTTCCCTGTAATTCAAATTGAAAATGCCACCTGATACCATGAAAAATAATGTCTGTGTGTGGGAGAATGATATCTAATGAGAATTGGCTACTTTACCTAGCCTAGGCCTCTATTCTGCCCTATAAAACCCTCCTTTGGAGGTAGCTATGGTAGAACAGAGATTGTCAACCCATTATTGGTGTGGAACTGGATGAAAAAAATGGAGAGGAACAATTGTGAGTGATAAAACAGGTAGGATGAAAACTGACCAACATGCTGGTGAGCTGTTTTTTGGAACTGGTTTTTATTCTTCTCCTTTCAAATGCTGCGTTCCACTTCATTAGGCTGCCACTGATCACCAGAAGCATCTTGTGCTGTGCTAGATGCCTGAATTGTTTGCTTTCCTTAGGGATTTTCCTTGTGGTGACTATGTAGTGCTTTGCTTCTTGAGCTGAAATCTGCCCGATCCTTTGTTTTGAGGGAGCAAACAGATCTATAGTTGGAGTAGTCTTTTTCTGATGCAGATTGACCCCAGCCAAGCAAGTGTCAACTGGTGGGACAACTGCTTTGGAAACATAGCATGTCAGCAAGCATGCTGTCATTTTCTTGCTTCAGGGCTCACCTGTAGCACCCTGCAGTGTAATGGCATAAGATGAAACAGAAGTGCTCACTTGGTACTATTTTGTGGAATTTGAATCCTGAATACAGTGCCTTCCTATTCTTTTTTTTTCCCAACTGAGGAATATTGTTTTTGTCCTCACTTCTCATATTCTTTCCCAACCTGTACTACTGAGAAGGTAAAAAACTGCAAACAATTGTCTCTTGGTTTCATATGTGACATCGTGTGATCCTGGAAAATTACTAGTTGGGAAGGTAAGGACGTCAGTGCATTAGGGACCTCTCTGCAGAGTGTCTCCCTCTCTTTGTCTCTGCTTGAGATCCCAAGGAACATACACATACATTTCTAGTTCATAGGAAGAAGTATCTTAGATGACTGTTAGCATTTATCATTAATATTTTATTTTCTATCTGAGATCTGTTGATCACACAAGATCAGAGCACCTTCAGTGTGGCTCAGGGGCATTCCATACATTCCTGATGCAGATTTTGGAAAGGCAGAATATGTGGAGTTACAGTTTGCATAGAAAGCATAATAGGCAGTGGAACTGCGAATGAGTGCTGGACAGAAACTATACATAATTGTACATAAATAAAATTTGAAAATGGATTGTTCTTTGTTTAAATGGGCTGTGTAGGTTCTTTGCTAGTGTTTCTTGGTCTTGGCCCTATTTATTTATTCATACATTACCTACTGAAACCTAATGTGACATGCATTTTCTAACTACCACTGCAGCTTCCCTAGGGGCTTGTGTCTGTACGCTGTCTGTGATACCACAATAAGCTATTCTCATTTTGCTTGTGAGAAACTGCTTTCTACTACCCATTATTTTCCTTCGTTTTTTTCTAAATTATGAACTCATTAACACTGAAATTAAAAGTTTCTGTATGTTTTCTCCGCTACTGGGTCTGTATGTGCTCTTGAAACCTGGCTTAAAACATTTCTGCACTTTTCCCCTGAAGTCAAGTGTACAGAGTGAATATTGGAGATGAGCACTGCCTAGGGAACCCAGAGCATTAGCTACCAAGTAGCAGCTGATTATCATCATGCAATTTTCATGCCTTCAGTTACAAGCTAAGCTATACAATTAATGCTCTGGGAAACTCTCTTAATGCTTAGCCAGCGTTATCCCACATTTTAAGTTCTAAGTTGCCTAGCTGAATCATAAATTAGAGCAGAACTTAGAAACAGCCAAGGTTTTATAGGAAAGTTCTCAAAGGATTTGTGGCACCTCCTGGTTGCTCCTCTTTACCCTCCCATGTGCCATAACTGAGGCCTCTCTACTGTTGAAAATCTTGCCTGGATGCAGCTTCTTACTCTTGAACTCTGCAGGAAAGTGGAGAAATGCTTGAAAGTTCAGTGCAGAAAATCCTTTTAAGAATGTCCAGCACAAACTTGCACCCAATTACCTCTGTAGACAAGAGCTCCCACTTGTTAGCTGGGGAGGCAGAACAACAATCATTGACTTAAACAGGAGCCAGACAAACCCTACTGCTTGTGTAAGCCTAATACAGGAGTTCAAGGCAAGATTCTCTGCTTGCTGATTCATCAGACCCAATGATTTCACAGGTTCTCCTGCATTAAGATGTGAATCGATTAATGTTCACTGCATTCTGGAAGGAGAAAGCTGTTTTTTCAACTGCAAAACACCCTTCCAATTCTGGCTGCTCATGCTTCATCACTGTGTGCAGAAACCAAGCAAGAATGAATGGCATCTCATGGAGAATTTGGAAGCACATTACAACAAATATTGTGCGTTCAGTTTTGTCCATAAAATGAAGACTCAACTTTAAGTGAAGTTCATAACAGTGTAAATATCATTTATCAAATAAGCAGATATCTTGAATGTGCTTAGATGAGATTTTGAAGCCCAGATTCTCTCAAATAGTCGCAGGAAATGAAGAGACTCTGCTTTTTACTCAGAAACATAGATACAGAGTTTGAACCTCCCTGTTTTGCTTGCACCTCACCCTTTCGTAACACACATCCAACTTCAACGTACAACTATGCAAATAGCAGCCTTTATTTCTAACAGACCTGGAGCATTCGCTCAGGGATGAGAAGCTGTCTTGGTGTTGGTGGTTTCACATGTTTTGAACAGAGAACTTTTCTTTAGCTTTCTTCCTCTGAATCATCTCCAGTACACCCACAGAATGGTTATAGTAAGCCTGCTGAGTGATAGCTTCCAATAGAAATGATCTGGTCATGACGTAGGGATGTAGTGACCCGACTGCGTGATACTTCTTCATGCTACCTGCCAGATTTATCATGCAGTCCAAGTGGAATTTCCTGCTATCAGTGGTAGCTGATATAATTAGAATTCATTGGCTGAACAGCAAAATGAGCGCTGTTCCATTTGAACGCTGCTATCACTGCTTCACCGTACTGGCAAGGAACAGTTTGCAGTTACACCGTGTGCTAAGGGAACTCTGTGGCTGATATGTCATTTAAGTATGTGAAACCTACTTGCCCCTTCCTAGTGGACTTAAATCACACTCAGTTAATTCTCTGATGTTTAATTTCAAGCCAAAGCATGTTAATATTAAGGATTAGCAAACAACAACATACAGTATAGATTCTTTC
The DNA here is from genome assembly GCA_035772895.1 of Perdix hodgsoniae. Taxonomy (NCBI): domain Eukaryota; kingdom Metazoa; phylum Chordata; class Aves; order Galliformes; family Phasianidae; genus Perdix; species Perdix hodgsoniae. The sequence continues at coordinate 466,021 of JAPSGF010000129.1, forward strand.
CCCTTTTGTGGTAGCAACTGTTGAACAAACAGGCATTTAAGAATGAGAGCACACTTGGTGACTGCTGAACCAGAATGCCTATCAGGACCTTGCTTCTGTGAGGGTAAGGTTGGGTGCCTGAAGGGTAAATTTGGCAAACTGTCTTACCAGTTGCACCCAGAGAGCTGTGGGCTGTTAGTCTGGAGAAGAGACCCTTTGTCACCGCAGATGATGGGTGTTGTCCCATGACAAAGCATTGCTTCAGCTCTCTCTTCTTGTAGTTCCAGATGTAGCACACAACCTTTCTTCTGTTCCAAAGAAGACTAGATTGCAATTAAGAAGTATGATAGCAAGGGGAAGCTTGGAGGTTGTTAAATTGCTGAGTCCAGGTCACCTTTTGGTAAAACAAGTCACGGACTGCACCACCAACAGATGCTGGTTTTGTTTTGTTACTCAGCAGTTTGGCTGGAATAACTGTGATTGGCATGATGTTATCTTTAGTTTGCCTTTGTAGTGAGGGAGTTCTAAAAATCATAGGGATACAAATTAACTTCAATAAAGAAAAATAATCATGGCTAGCACCTAAAGTTCTGAGGCCCAAACAACCTCCTGCTTGTTTTTCCCTGTTCTTCAGAACTCATCCAGGAGTTTCATTGCACAGTTTTAAGCATCTGATAGTCAGTTTCCCACGCCACCTTCCAAAGGAAAATGAACAGATCAGATTCAGCGTCCCCTAAGGCTTGTCTTTCCCTAACTGAAGCTGAGAAATATAAAGAGTGCATCAACACTGAGTACAGTAGTGTGAGCTCCTGTTATGTTCAAGTCCTGCATATGTGAACGTAACATAAAAATCTGAACTGATTTTTAGCCACCGTACTGGCATCTGGACCGTTACATTGATAAACAGATAATCTGCCTTAGAGATAAGAATGAATGCAAACATTTCTGGAAGGTTTTTCCTCTACAGTAAGAAGAGAAAATCTGTTTTACAAGTCACTTTTTCAAAGCAAATGATCTCAGAGCATTCATCATGTGGTATTATGTTTGCACGCAGGTGGATTGGTCAGAATTGGCTGTTGCAAGGCTGTAGGGATGACTACAGCTGGAGCACAGGACACTGCTAAATGGAAAAACAGATGGCATTGGGCTGGTTGTAATGTGGCACGCTTTTCTTACAGCGTATGCCAAGATGTCAGCAGCATCCATTTAGTGCTTGGGGCGCTTTTACATGTTTTTTTTGGTCAAGTCTCTTCTGATTAGTTGCAGTGAATAAGTTATCCAGATCTTTGTGAAAGTGGAGTTACTTTGTGGTGCTAAAAAATTGTTAAGTGTGCAACTGTTATTGCTGTGATATTGTGGATTTTCAGAATAGCTGTGTCCAATCTTCTGAGAGCAGTGGCTGGGTTAATCTTAAGTTTGAATACTGACAGCAGGGTGGAAGGTGAAATAGCATCTTTCAAGACTACATGGAGAATTACTCAAGTAAATAGCATCCCGTCTAGACTTACAGTGACGAAATGACCCATGAACCCAAGGTAACATGCAGTAGAATCATAGAATTGCTCAGGTTGGAAAAGACCTTAAAGATCATCAAGTCCAACCACTACCTAACCTTACAACCCTAACTCTAACAACCCTCTGCTAATTCACGTCCCTGAGCACCACATCCAAACAGTTTTTAAACACATCCAGGGATGGTGACTCAACCACCTCCCTGGGAAGCCTATTCCAGTGCTTAACAACCCTTTCTGTAGAGAAGTTTTTCCTGATTCCAACCTAAACCTCCCCTGGTGCAACTTGAGGCCATAAATCTGTACTTGCTGATTTCTCAGCTTGCATGCTCTGTTGGCCATGGGGAGTGCAGATTCACTTTCTTAACTCTATGAATATCAGGAAGAGGACTATGAGAGTGCTGGCACCTGAGACAGCCCTGGCTGCTGTTTAGTTGGTCAGGTATCTGTTGATGATTTTGGCTTCTCTAAGAGCAGTGGAGGAAAGGATCTCAGCTGGTAAAGTCCAGTGTAGGTGGTTTACCTGCTTGTTAAGGGTGGTCTCAGTAGGGAATGAGAGCAATGTGAAGGAGAACAGACTGCCCTCTGGGCTCAAGCTAAGTGCCCTTCTTTCATTCACAGCTGGATGCAGAAGCAAGCGACCATCTCAAAGAGCTCCAGGTGAAGCTGAACAATGTTTTGGATGAACTGAGTGCAGTGTTTGGTAACAGGTGAGTATAATAAGGTCCCTGCTCATAAGGTGTTCCTTTCTAGTTCCTTCTCTAATCTCACTTAGTCAAATTAAGAAGAGAAAAATTTATGTTCTCCACATTGTTTTTTTCTTTTTCCCATGAATTCATGGTCTTTCAAATACTGAGGCTATATAAGAGAGTGAGGAATATCTTTGTAAGTCCCTCTTTTCTGTATTCCTCTGCTAAGAAACAGAGATCTCTCAACTGTAAAATGTATTTGAATTACACAGGATGATTTTTTTTTCTGTAAGCAGTGCTTGTCAGTAACAGAATTGTCTGCTCTTTTATTGCTTGGAAAGCTGTTTTCAACTTAGCATTTATGAAGAGCGTTCTTGTTTAAATGTTCTGCTCTACGTGTATGAAACAGCTCACTGATTTCTGATTGTTAAATGAGTATTGAATACAAAGGAAAAAGGTTTAGAATTTGAAATTGACTCATTGCAGTGTTTCAGTGAATGGTGTTTTTTAGTGCTTCAAGGGGCGGCGCTCTCTAAGGAATTGCTAGAGTAATAGATGGCAATTAAATTTTATTTTAAATCATGGTGCAATTTACCTGAGGATGAAAATGTGCTTGAATTTATAATACAAATTTTGGAGTGAGCCATAAAAGATGTCAATTAAACTAAATCTAGAATTATAGATTTCCTAACTGATCTTCAAAAGCAACCATTTCTCCTGATAAACCCCGTTAATTTCATGTTGTGCTATACAACAAGACTAATACAGGCACATACAGTCATACAGCAGAAACTTGGTTAAGGGAAATAATGCAGATTGTACCAAGCTGGCTTCTTGCAGGCTACAGATTTGCAGTACTTAAGACCAGAAATCATGGTAGGATTTGTCAGCATTTATCTGGATTTCAGCAGACAGAGCTAATGGGGAGTTCCTATTGCCAGTAATGGATGTTATAGCAAGAAATTGAAAGATTTGAGTAGTTACTGAGCTGAATCGATAAGATTCATAATTAGGTGGAGGATGAGTGAGAAATCATAATTAGGGGGTGAGTTTTAGTATCTGAAACCTGTCTCCGTGGTGTCACTGCTACAAGACAATTAGGGTACCATCTTGACATTTGCAAATATGACTTAAAGAGATTATTCAGCATCAGCATACATACCATGGAGAGTTTGAGAGATGTGCCAGCAAGAGATTTAACCAGTCAGACAGCTCAGATGCTTCACTTATTCCATAACAATAATAGGGAATGAAAAGCGGAGCTGCAGTGCACTGTATAAAGCAGGAGCTTCTGATGTAAATGTGGGAGGTAAGACAGATATCCACAATATTCTATACCTAGTCTGTAAACAACTGTTCCTACAACACTGTGCACACCTGACACTGCAGATCTTACCATGCTTCATCTGCGTGTGCTAATTGCACCTGCTGGGAAAGCAGCACTTATCTGGAGCACCTTGCCACCTTTGTGCTGAGAGAGGGCTGTGTCTACAAACAGATGCCTTTTGTGCTTTAAAGGATTCCAACAGAGAAAGGGAAACTTGAAAGGGCTCATGCTTCATACAAAGCTAGCTGCTGTTTTGTTCTTGGAGTGAGGAAAGGAATTCCTGCAGGAGTGGGGGAGCAGAGGGCCCTGTCTGACTGCAGAGGTGAGGCTGGTTTAACTCACTGCTGCCAAGGGCTTGTGTCAACCTGTATGTGTGCAAGAGCCTCAGGTGAACCTGTTGCCACAGTAACTGTTTCACCATTTTTCATAATTGGTGATAATTTTGCCCCGCATTAACTTTTACTTTTCAAAAAAAATCATTTATTTTTTAATTCCCTGGCAGGGGCCTTACAGTATCTTCAAGCAAGGGTCTCACAGCCAGTGTGCTGTTTGGAAGACCTGTGGTATGAGATTAGCCTGCTACAGAATAAGGACTGCCAGCAGTACTAGGGATTATTAGTATTGTTTTACTTGATGTGGCTTACACGTCTGGTTAAGCTGTTGTTGTAGCCACAGCTGGTTGCTGCAAGCTCCTTTCTGTTAGAGAAGGGAAGTTGGAAGGGGAGGCTGCATGCAGAGAATGTGCTGTTTGTCTGGAATTGCTCCAGGGAGATGAAGGTTGGAAGTGAAGCAGAAATGTCACAAGGCTGGAGAGTGGCGGTGCAGGAAAGGGAAGAGGTGTTGGGCTGGGAAGGAAGGTTAGAGTGACACGGCAGAGGGAGTTTTATGCTGGGACCCAATACATGGATGCCCTAATGATTCACACAAGAGTTCACGCCACTTACACAGAGCTGGTGTTTCTGCTCTTAAATCTTTGCCTGAGCTACTAGCACTGGCTTCTCCTTGATGCAAGCTTCTATGCCTTTAGTGGATAGCTAAATGTCATTTGTAATGTCTGTGGTTAGAAATTGTTCTTTTAAATGTCAAAGCTTTTCCTTTTATTCTCTGAGTGGATATGTTGATGGTTCTGTTGTGCCATTCATCATATTTAACCACTGTATTATTTCATTTTGAACCTCTTCTTCACAGTGAAAGATAGAAAGGTGGATGTGCTTTATGTATGCCTCTTGCATGTCAGCGAGCACAGCATGCTCACTGTGCAGCTAAGCCCCACATCCCAGTTTGACATTTTAGTATAACACGGCCTGTATGGCAGTGGACTGGTTTCCATCAGTACCTGCTTTCAGGCTGTCTCTATTATTTTCAAGACTTAGAATAGGTCATGAGGAACTGGATAGCGTGCCTCTTGGCAACAGACACAGTAAGTAAATAAAGAGCAGATCTCAGGGAGGAAGAGTGTGTAACTGAGTGCCTAGTTTATGGACTTGCAGTATTTTCCTTTATGTACCAGTGCTAAGATCTTTGCTACTGATAATCTTGTTTTTGCTTCTCTTACCTGCCCAGCTTTCAGGCTCGTATTGATGAATGTGTCAAGCAGATGTCTGATATCCTCTGTCAAGTGAAAGGGACAGGAAATGTTGCTGCTAATGCCAGAAACACCGTTGCACAAGATGCAGATAATGTCCTGAGGCCATTAATGGATTTCCTGGATGGAAAGTGAGTGCTTGGATACACTTTACACATACATTACATCAGATTGGGAACATGGTGGGGGAAGGAAGAATAGCTCCATGTTCTTGAGCTGCTCTTGAGTTGTCCAGCCTGTGAATTCTCAGGAAAGATTAATGGTTTTCTTCCCATGTCTGTATTTTTCTCATGCCATGGATCATCTCTTGAATCTACATTCAGTGCCATATCTCACCCTCATTTCCCTTTCTCCCTCTGGCAGTTATAGCAATCAGCAAAACGCACTGCTGATCAGTTAGTGGAAAAGACTGATGCACATTCTAAACTCTACGTGTATCAGCTGTGACTTTCTCCTCTAAAAACTACTGAAGCCAATTAGTAAACATGCTGCAATGCTTACTGCATATATACACAGCCTATTATTTTGGTCACATGGAGTAGTTGTGTTCTATGTCACATGTTCTAGTTGTGTTCGCAGTGCTGTTCTGTCTATAGAATACACTTCTGAACTAGGTAATGTACACAAGCTTTCTGCAGATCAAGCTGGACTCAGATGAACTGTAGATCCATTGCTTTAATTAACTGTTGCCATTAACACAATGCAGCATTTTTCAATTGTTCAGGGACTTTCTGTTGCTATCTGCACATAATTCTTAACAGCTAAGTCTCAGTCCACCAAAGAATATTTTTTCTCTTAGTATGAAGTTAAACTTCCTGTTGTTGGACGTCAGTTCTTTATTTTGAAAGGTGTGGCCTGATATTTTCTTATCAAATGATGTGAGAGAAATGAAAACCTACAAGTTTAAAATGATAAGTTTATGTTGTTTTTTTAATTCATCATCTCATCTTTTTTTTTTCTTCTTTTTTTGCTACCATGTGGCGTGACCCTTTTCAGCAAGCATTTATTTAGGAGCCCTCTCTTCTGAGTATTTTCCATGCATGCCTTCACTGATCCTCAGAAGACACCTTCCTTTGAATCAGTGGAAGCTTAGGTTGCTACAGACTTTACATATAACCATGGCACAAGTCATAATCTAAGCCTGGAGTATTTTCTTCCCTGTTCTGTAGAAGGAAAATCATTTTTGTTGCCTCCAGCATCCTACCCACATCAATCTTGTTCCTATTCAGTTTCACTCATTTACAAACTGGCTGTGGGTAAAATAGGAAATCTATGTTACATGCTGTAGAAGAGCTGGCTACCATCTGTGCACTGGTAGTGGTTGCAGAGTTCTTTCTTTATAGCTCTCCCAGTGTGGTTACAAAATGCCATTGGAAGTGATTGTTGGACTTCAAAGAAAATCTTATGTTTATTGGCCTTTTTGGTAGCCTGCACAATAGTAAAGGAGGAATCCACAGAGAGATGAAGCATTCTGTTTTATATGAAAGATAATAAACACATGGTAGGTGACTGCTGATGAATCCAGTTGGAACAATATTTAGATTAGTCCTGTCATTGCTCTGAGGTGGATTTCATTTAAGGACTTCAACTGCTATCAAAGGCAGAAATTTCTGCAGTAACAGTATGCATAAAAGTATGGGTAGTATTATGTAGTTATTCAGTATGGATCGTAATAATGAATCCATGAAGGTATAGACCCATTATTCTGTATTTGTATTTTTTTTCCTTTTTACTCTGTAAGCCCCACGCAGCAGGAAGTTCCTTAAGAAGAATCAGCTCGGTTGTGCCTGTTATGGATGAGAATATTCCAAGTAACAGTTTAGTTATTTGGAATAATCTCCAGGTCAGTAAACATAAATCTTCAGATCAATAAACAGAAATTACTAAGATCAAAGGTGTCAGTAATCCCAATGGCTTTAGCACTAGAGCTCCAAGAACAAAGGCATACTGTACTTTATGAAAAAAGGAGATTTTTTTTATTTACCTCTAGAGCAATTGCTATGAAAAACTGCTTTGGGTGGAACATTGGTTCTCCCATGCAGATCTCCTTTTTCCTTGCAAATTGCATTTTGAATTTACTCATTTCTTGCTTTCTCTCTGCAGCCTGACACTGTTTGCAACTGTGTGTGAAAAGACAGTGCTAAAACGGGTGCTGAAAGAGCTCTGGAGGGTGGTAATGAATACCATGGAGAAGCTGATTGTGCTGCCTCCTCTTACAGACCATACGGTAAAGCATTTTCTCCTTCCTGACTCATAGCAGAAAGTGTTGCCATTCCCCATGTAGCTCAGCTCCTTGCCTAATGAGTCATCTGTCCAGGTAAATTTGTCTGCACAGAGACTGCTCTAGAATGGAAAAACACGTCTATTAAAGTAAGAGAGCAGCTCTATTTATAGTGGGTTTGCAAGATACAGAGCACACTATAGGAAAAAAAAAATATTCAAAATGCATGATCTAACAGGAGTCGCCTATTATATCAACTCACATTGATTAGAGATTTGCAGTCCCTTAGAGAAAGCTGTGTAAGAGGGCTTATTTGGCAGTTAGTGTTGGCTTCGTGGCATTAGAACAATTCCATATAAATGCTTTGCCTAATTATTGTCATGCATTGGTCAGGTGTTCCTCTGCATAGATGTGGTTAATTTAGCATTGTTTTTTAATTACATCTTCCATGGCATTTTAACATCAGTATGGGCTGGCATGGTTTCTCTATCTCTGAAGTTGGGGAGCTGGAAGTGTGTCCAGTTTGCCTTCAGAGCAGTCTTTTATGTAATTGTTCAGCTGTGTGGACATGCTGAATGAATGTGTGTCATTAATGTGGGGACGTTTTTAGCAATGAAAGATTAACCTCTTTCCCAATTCTGAGAAACCACAGCAATCGATTAAATGTCAGTCATGCACACGCAGCTGCTCTGGAGATGACACTCAGTTGTAGGCAATGTAAAGTTTGAACCATAACCTCATTATCTGGAGGTGATCCAGGACTTCTTTTCATTTGTGTTGGAGAAAACTTGTGGTCTGTGGCTAATTAATGCTAATTTATTTCATCCCAGTAGTGAGTAGAACAATAGTGGTTTTCACTATTCAGCATTTGCCAAAATAATTTGAGTGGATTTCTTGGGTTGCATCACATAGATAAATTATGCAAACCTGCAACTTGCAGTAAGGATGTTTTGCTCTGAGAGCACCCTTGCATCTGGCCTTGATGATGACGACTTTAAACAGAACCACTGAGACACAGTGCTGTCATCCTTGCTAAGCACAAAATCATTGTGAGGAATAAATTTGTTGAAGACTGTTTGCTCCGAGCTCAAGTTAGGAGTGATAATCTGTTTTTTTTTTCAATCCAGAAAGGAAGAAAAAGAGATTAAGAAGATGAAATTTATTTCTTTTTGTTGAACTGCTGTAAGAAGCACTCCTTTGAGGGGACAGGGTCTCAGCAGTGTAACTCATTGTCCTCCCAGCCCTCAACAGGAGAAAGCCCTGATGATACTTCTGTGTGTTCAGTGGAACCCTGGTTTGGGGCTCCTCCAAGAACACTTCCACAGACCTTAAGTAGAGAGGATATTCATGGTTGAAAGAGTCCCTTTCCTGGAATGTTTATTTTCTCTCTTTTCTGTAAACTTGTGAGAGATGTGATCTGTTTCTGATAGTGGTCATGGAAGGCATTCTCAGGCAGAACGTCCTCTATACACTGCAGTATGTCTAACTGTGTGTGACTTGGTCACTGCACAGTGCTTTAGTGCCTGTTTTTCTCCAGTCCTATCTGTTCCATGTAAATTACTTAAGCACAGGGAAGATAACCTGATCTTTTCCCTTCCACTCTGAGCTGCTTTTGAAAGATTTTCTGTAGGATGTGGGTCAGATGAGACAGCATGCAGCTACAGTGTGTGAGTGATGCAGTGTGGATAGGGCACTTGGTAGCCTGGCACTGAAGGCCTGAGATGGCAGGTGCCTCAATAACTTTCAGATGACTGGCTTCTGCCTCTCTGGGTATTGACTGGTGGTGCGTTGTGAGATTAGTAGCAACATGATTTCCAGTCATTCATGGAGCACTTCATGCCTCACTTGTTTTAAGTAAAGATCAACATTTAATTAAACACTCTCTGTCTTGGATGAGTGGATATGCAAACATAGCTATCTGGGAATCCTTATTTTGAAGTTCAGCACACAACTCTTGGGGATATTAACAGATTGGAGTTATATTTCTTTCTCTCTCCCCGCTTGGAACAAACCGATAGTTTCATCTGTGACTGGTCAGGTCAATGAAGAGTTGCTTAATTCATACACAAATGATTCCTCCAGAGCCAGTCCTTTATTTACTTCACACGGTACATTGCAGCCATTCATGTGAGACTCCATTGCTTGCTCCTGCTGTGCTTTTCTCAACTCATCAGACTTTTCTTCACTAAATGAATACATGGTCCAGGATAAAAACAAATTTTCCTTAAGCTGCAGACAGATTTTACATATGACTTCCAAAGTGACTGTTCTTTAGGTTTCCCTGTGAATAGTCCAAAGCAATTCTTGGAGTGTAGCTTTAAGAGCTTTTCTCAGACTTTCTAAGCTTGTATTAGTTTAAATCAATCCTCTCTCTTGTGCTTGCCTGGTTCAAAAGAGTCCAAAGGTGTCTCTGTGGGGAGAAAAAGCTTTCTTAGCCTCCAGGAAAATGATGGTCAGTGAACTGCACATGTATTCAGACCTTTGTACTTAGAGGAAGTTATTTCCTCTTCTTCATTTCCCCTTCTAAACCTATTCCTTCATTGTTTAGTATGCTGTGGCACCTAAAAAAAAAGTCCAATTTCTCATAGGTAGTAGCAAATGTTGCGTGAAGGTGAAGCTTTTTAAATGAACTTAAATGCTGCTAACGAAGGGACAGTTCTCATTGTTGCTGAATGTAGAAGATAAAAGATTTAAGAAAGGAATGTACAATGTCAGATAAAACTTCCTTGCACTAATGTGTCTCAGAAAATAAGCCCTAGTAATGATACATTTTCCAAGAAAGGACTGAAATTCAAAAGACAGTAGGGTTTTTTTTTCCCCCTAACTTTGTCAACTGAGCAGTAGCAGAGCTAAAGTGTGATAGCTGGAGTCTCTGGGAATATAAATCAGTGCAGTTTCTTTGGCTTCTAGCAATTAGGCTTGAATCAGCTGATGATCTCTTTCCAAATGCTTTTACTGGGGGGAAAAAACACAGATCTTTAACAGGGAATTTTAAATTTCTATGTTGAAGACTGTAGACCTGTTTCAGATTTCCAAAAAATTTTAGGAAGGTAAAGTTAATGATGCGGAAGGGACCTGGAAGACTGATGCTGTCTAAGGTCCGTCCTCTCTCCAGCTGTATTTGTCAAAAGCAGAAGCAATTCATAGGAGTCTTAATTATCCCTTATCTTCTGTCCTTGGCATTTGAATCAATCCTGTTGTGAGCAATTTCTCTTAAAGTACACAATATCTAAGCGTAGTCACCTTACTTCCCCAGAGCTGCACCTGGAATAAATGCTGTCTGTAAAGCTTTGCAGTATGTTTTCCATGAATAACTAATAACTTTTTGAGCATCTTGTTTACAAGAATACCACTTGGCCAAGAAAGGAGCTGTCCAGTTTTTCATTAGGCTTTACCAGCACTGATGGCAAACTGCACAGCAGTAAAATAACTTCTCCTTGCAGACACACTGACAGAGATTGGCACTGATTGATGAGGATTAGCAAAATGGGCAAGAAGCGCCGCAGAGCAGTTATCTGAGCAGCTTTGTTCCTTGAAGCGTATCGCGTCACTGGGTATTGCTCAGTGTTACTGACCTGCCCTCTTTTGAAGCCTGCAGCAGGCAGGCTACGTGCCTAGGCTAGTTAATGTTGTTGAAATATATATATGAAAAGATTAAGAATCCAGTGAAAACTGGAGAGGCTGGATCAAGAAATCTTAATATTAGTGTATCTTGGAGCTACTTAACTTCAGTTTTTCAAAGTCTGGGTTGTAAAAAAAAAAAACACAACAGCAATTGTTAATTGTTTTTCTGGTTTGTCCCCAGTCTTGAGTTTTAAGACCACAAGTGTTATGATCAGTCTCACTGAATAGCTGATGTGTCTGACAGCATTTAATGCAGGGTACCAAAACACTGTTTGAAGCTGTGTCCCTTGGATAATTTGGTGTGCCCAAAGTGAAATCTCTGTGTCTCTCTGAATGCACTTATGTCCTGTCTTGCTTTCTGGAAATACGGAAAAATTTGTGAGTTGTTTTTAGAATTCCTGTAAGGTACTGGCATCAAGTTAAGCTCCTTGTCTAATTTCAAAAGCTTTCATTTATGGATGCATTAGCCATCCTTGCCTACACTTTTTTCCCTTAAGAGTTATGAATTTAATCAGTTACCAACAGCTTCTGTTTAGCTATAAAGTCAATAATGTTCACTCCGTATTGATTTCTATTCAAACATAAAAGGCTGATGATCAGTGAGGGCCAGGTAAGGGCTATGGTTAAAGCAATTCAATGGGGTGTTTGAATTCAGGACATGGAATCACAGAGTTTGAGCAATTTCATAAGGTGGCAACACTAAAGAAAAAAGCATCTCATTTAGAAATTCAATTCTGGACCGTTGTAAAGAGAAGAGGGTGTCCAGTGTCCCCAGAGCAGGGCTCAGTTTCCCTTTATTACTGCTGTAAGCCGCTCACGCTTTTCTTCTGTACAAAGATACCTGCTAATTCCACTGGCAGATATGAAGAAGCTTTTTTTTCTCAGGGGAACGCATCAGTGAGGCTGATCTTAAGTTTAATCCGAAGGAAAAAAAGAAAAGTAGTTTTAACAATGATTTTTGCAATAGAACTTAATTCCTGCTCCACAGAGCACTGAGTTAAAAGGCATCAAATGAATACTGAAGTAGTCATCAACTATGAAGGCAAACTGGTTGGCATAAGCAGGGACAAAGGGCCATGTAATAATTCTGGTCTTGCATCTTGCTGAGTTTAAATTCCAGGGATACTGGGATGAGCAGCATTCATGTCAGTTGTGGTTAAGTGAAGGGTGAAAGATTGTTGAGAAAAGAAAGGATAGCAGGGGAGAGAGAAGAAGGACCGTAGAATGGAGAATTACATTTATTGGAGATCTTTGGGTGAATGTGGTCCATAGAGAGCCAGCAGACTCCGGAGATGATGAGCTTTGTGTTCTCCTGAGTGCTTTCCCAAGCAGAAACACCCAGCTGTGTGGAAAGTGCTGCCCAACAATGTGTCTGATTGTCCCTGAAATCTTATTTCTGGCATTCAGCTGGGACAACCCCCAGGTGATACCTCTGATGATATTTATATGTATCACAGAATCACAGAATGGCCAGGGTTGGAAGGGACCTTAAGGATCATGAATATCTAAACCCCCATGCCACAGGCAGGGCCACCAACCTTCACATTTAATATTAGACCAGGCTGCCCAGGGCCCCATCCAATGTGGCCTTGAACACCTCCAGGGACGGGGCATCCACAGCCTCTCTGGGCAGCCTGTTCCAGCACCTCGCCACTCCCTCTGTAAAGAACTTCCCCCTGACATCCAACCTCCATCTTCCCTCTCTCAACTTAAAACCATTTCCCCTTGTCCTGCTGTTATCTACCCTTTCAAAGAGTTGATTCCCCTCCTGTCTGTAGGCTCCCTTTAGGTACTGAAAGGCAGCAATGAGGTCACCCCACAGCCTTTTTTTCTCCAGGCTGAACGAGCCCAGCTCCCTCAGCCTGTCTTTGCCGGGGAGGTGTTCCAGTCCCCTGATCATCTTCATGGCCCTCCTCTGGACCCTCTCCAAAAGTTCCCTTTCTTGTGCTGGGGGCTCCAGACCTGGACACAGCACTCCAGATGGGGCCTCACAAGAGCAGAGTAGATAATCACCTCCTTGTCCCTGCTGGCCACCCCTCTTCTGATGGATCCCAGGATACCATTTGTTTACCAAGCTGTAATCACACCCTGCTGGCTCATGTTGAGGACCTGTTGACCCCCAGGTCCTTCTCTGCAGGGCTGCTCTCAAGGACTGCTCCTTCCAGTCTGTATGGATGCCTGAGATTCCTCTGGCCCAAGTGCAAAACCTTGCACTTTTCTGTGTTGAGCCTTATTAGGTTCACCCGAGCCCACCTTTCAAGTCTGTTGAGGTCCCACTGAATGGCATCCCTTCCTTCAACCATGTCGACTGCACACTCAGCTTGGTGTCATCAGCAAACTTGCTGAGGGTGGACTCGATTCTGTCATCGATGTCATTGATAAAGATGTTAAAGAGCAGCGGTCCCAGAACAGACCCCTTTTAATATACTTTTAATGGTAGCCTCTAATTACTCATTACAAGCTGAGGAGAGCCAGAGATTGTCACTGAGAGAGCATCTCCCCTGACATACCTCAGGCTTTGCTGAGGCAGATGATAGAAGTGATATCAAAGAAGGAAAGAGCCTGTAGCTTTGTGGCTTGATCCTAAAGCCCAAATCTTACAGCCACAGAGGGCTGAAGTGGAGAAGAAAGTTTCACAATATAATGGATACGCAATTCATGGCCTGAGTTACAGTAGACTAGGGTTTTATTCTGAATGGAGAAATGGGCAGCTGTGACTTCATTTGAAAGAAGTAGATCAATGAAAGAGATCAAAATGGAAGAAAATAAATCTCAATGAACCTCATAAAACACGTCTGCGAAGAAGGCTAGAAAATTGGTTTGATTGCTTTTGTCTTTCTCATTTCATATTGGGCTTAAGTTCCCAGGCAAAAGAGGTATTTATTATACAGCAGAGAAGTGTTGTGATGGCGGAAAGGAAAAATATTTCTATTGTAACTATTGCAGGGAAAATATTTAAAAGCTTAATTTTTTCAGTGTGTAAGTGACTCAAAGCAAAATTTCCTGTCTTTGAGATTTATCAACATTTTTTTTTCTTCGTTGGTCATACAGTATCAGTAAGCCACAGTGAGAAGGAAGAGCCATTGCCAGCTTTTAACATGTGAAGGAGATGCTGTAACATATATTGGACTTTGTTTGCCTCATTTGGAAACCGTTCAGATCCAGTTTTGCTTCTGACCTGATACGTTCTTAACCCCTTTCATTACTGATTGGGCTGCACTTCCCTAGAGAGACTGTCATCAATTGTGTACTCACTGCTTAAGCTGATCTTACCCCGTGCTTATCCACATGTGTTTAGATGACTCAAACTCTAGAGGAGCCAGTACACTGCCTTCCCTTAAAACCTGTGCAACCCTGTGCAGTAGGGTACATCCTGTTTAAATGCGTAGCTGCTGAAGCAAGAGTAAATCAGTTAGCAGAATGTTGTGCTCTGAAGTAGCTCTGGATTTGGCATCTGCAGAAATGCCAGGTCTTATACTAGATAATATAATAACAAGAAGGATTGTTGAGATAGGCCTTTGGGGTCGTTATGTAAAGTTCTGTCTGCAAACTGGTTTGACTTGCTCAAAGGAGAAGTATGCAAATCTTGTGTATAATGTTTTTTTTCCTCCTTTTTTTCCTACCTTCTTGCAATCATAGGGCACACAGTTGATTTTCAGTGCTGCTAAAGAGCTGGGACACTTGTCAAAGTTGAAGGTATTGTGTGTGGTCTGTGTTAATGTCCTTGTGTTTGAGCATGGAAGTGTAGTAGTGAGTAGCATGGCTTGTGCTTCTAGTGGTTTGTGGCTGAACACACTTACAGAAAAATGCTTTCTTTTAAATGCGTTAAATGTTTATTTAAATACATCCTGCTAACATTAGCATCGTGTTTATATTAACTGCTAAATTTTATTCTGTGTTTAATAATAAAGTCGTTTATTTCTTCCAGGCAGGGGTCAGTTTGATTTATCTATTCAAAATGGAAAAAAAATATAGAGATTTTGGTGTCTGGCCAGTTTCTCCGTGTCTCTTGTGTAAAAGGGAGTCCCTTGTATGATCCTGATAATGAGCTATCAGTAAGAAAGATGCTTGCGGTAGCTATTGATTAATTATATACAAAAATAACTGTTCCTTATGGAGCAGAGCCTGTGTCTGTAAATTCTGTCTGTGTGGGCTCTCTTTACAGGCAAACTGGCATTTAGCGTGAAGGCTGTGTTGATGTGTTTTGACAGCACATGACGTGACAGTGCATGGCATGAGCTTTACTAAGTGCACACCACCTCATTGTAAGCCAATCAAGCATTAATTCAGTGGTCACGACAGGAATGGTATGAAATTAGCGATGCCTTACAAGAATCAGACTGTATTGTGCTGTCGTTTGACTTGTGCTATAAAGCAGATACAAGATGCTTTATAAGCATATATAAGCATTTATAAGATACAAGGTGCAAGAAAAAGTCTAAATCTCAAGTCACTGCTCACAAATTGTGCAGATAGGAAGATGACACTGTCTTGGAGGGTAATCAGGGAGATCTTCCCATGGCTGAGAGCATTCTTCTAAGTGATCAGTGCAGTTCCAAAATACATTCATCCATTCCCATTATATTTTGTCTCATGCCTTTATTACACCTTTATTAGTAGTTTTTATTTAACTATCTATTTCCCTTGCCCAGCAGTCACATTGTATGTGTTTGTGATTCAGGACAGCATGCAGTTCATTTAAGGTAGTGCTTATTAGAAGCCCTAGAAAGGATCTGGACATGCACGTCTCATTACACAGTATCACAGAATTGTAGGGGTAGTAAGGGACCACTGGAGATCATGTAGTCCTGTTCTAAAGCAGGTTCCCTACAAATTACACATGTAAGCATCCTGGCAGGTTTTGAATATCTCCCCAAAAGGAGACCCACATCCTCTCTGGACAGTCTGTTCTAGTGCTCTGTAACCTCCAAAGTGAAGAAATTAGATTGGTTAGAAGTTTGGAGAGAATTCTTTACTCAGAGAGCAGTGAGGCGCTGGCACTGCTGCCCAGAGAGCTGTGGTGCTCCATCCCTGGAGGTGCTCAAGGATGGGCTGGATGGGGCCCTGGGGAGCCTGAGCCGATGGGGGCAAACAGCGTACAGCAGGAGGATGGAACTGTATGGGTGTTAAGACCTCTTCCAACCCAAGCCATCCTATGATTTTTTGCACGAGGGTTTTTTTGTTCTTTTTTCCATCTACATTTTGAGACTGTAATAAAAGAGTTAACAAACTTTTCGAGTGTGGCTCCCAAGGGGTATAGCTGTCATCTGCCACTTCTGCTGGGGGCTGCTAGTTTGTCCTCCCTGGTGACATGCTGACTCTTGAGGATTGCACCACCTCCACTGTTTCTGCTTCAAAGAAAGCAAAAGCCCCCATGGGAGAAATGGACAGAGAGGAGCTTTGTACTTAGGCCAGGAGAGTGGAAACTGGAATGCAGCCTCCAAATGCAACCCCCTCTTCCCATGAATATCTCTTTCTCCTTTCAAAAACAGCAGGGTGAGTACCCAACATGCAGAGAAGAAGCCCTGCCTGCTCTCTTAATGCACTTCTGGTTTCAAAGGACAAGCTGGATTCTCCCTGTTACTCCCCCAGGTCACCAGGACAAGTTTTTGCATACAGCTGAGTTCCTGTGCCTCTGTGTTCTCGGACATACTCACTGACATTCACTGTTACCGTTTACTTCCTCCCAATCTCCTCTTTACTGGAATTTTTTAAGATACACAGTGCCTTTTGCCAGGAATAAGCTGGAAGTTTTTTCTGTTTCCATTCGCACTGGTCAGACCAAGGCCAGCCCTCAGCAGCAGCCTGTCTTTGGCTGGAGTTACTATAATGCTTAACTTTGCTAACTCTGAACTCCATTTTTAGAAATGCACATACTCATGGAAATCAGGCAAGCCTTTGTTGGCTTTTGAGCCTTTATTTACATATCCATATATAGAATTAGAGCACAGGTGCGTGAGATTTTATTTGTGGCATCAAGGCTGTATGCAGACATCAAAGTGCCATACCACTTGAATTCTGAGGACCTCTTGTTCAGACAGATGGTGTGAGCTGACATTGTGTCCAAAAATTTCCTAAGGAGTGAAGGAGTTAAGAAAATATAAATTGTGGATCATGGATTTTCTGTTTTTACAGGCATGTACAAGCCAGCAGAGAAGGCATGAATAAATAGCTGCTCAAAGTCCTTCTCTTGTGTATTTTGCCATTTCACTAAAAGCCTGAGAAAATTATAACACGATTTTAAGCCTTTAGTTGTCTTACATAGAACAGCAGGACAAGATCCCCAGTGAATCAGATTAGTCAGCTGAAAGCTGAGACTGGCAGACCTGATGAGCACAGACTCCTGTCCAGATGACAAATCAATTTCCCAGTGTATTTTCAAACGCCTGGAAAACCAACCATAAAACTGGCACCTTGGAGCCAGATACCTGCCTCCCATTTGTTATCCAGCTCCTTCCGCTCAGTTTGCTTTGGTGCAAGCAGGCTGCTCCTGCTGCCTGCCCCACAGAGCCAGAAGCTAGAGCATGAAGTGGGGCAGCCTCTTCCACTTCGCAAAGCCAAGCTCTGACTGCGGAGGCTTTTGTAAGTACACCAGTGAATATGAGAGACCAGGAAAAGATTTTGATGACTTCCACTTGTAGTTACACAGTGATTTGATGTAAATATTTGTGGCACACTCCTCACTCTCAAACTGGAAAGCACGGGACAGCTCTGCAGAATACTTGATAGGAGCAGTGTAGGACAAGCAGAGGGCAGGCACACAGGGGAATGACAGACATGGGCTCCTCTGTGTGTAGCTGTGAGCATCACCAGCCCCATCACTTGGATGTTTTTAACATAATGTGTTGAAGTAAATGACACTAGGAAACTCTTAGAAAGCACTGATGTGTTGTTGTGCAGTGGCAGCACAGGCATAGTCCAGGTGACCTCTCTGGCTGGTAAAGGAACTTGTTAGATATTGAAGAGAAAAATGCCAGCCACCTGGCTTCTGTTTCAGATTTGGGTTATCTGGTGGGCAAACCCAGAAGGTCAATTCAGCAGAATTGAAAATCACTGCCCTTTGGGCACCTCGATAACATAGGACTCTGGAGAAGTGGCCTTGGGCTCTGCCTGATAGTGCACTTAATCAGACAGTCAGGCAGATAAATGTTTTACCCTCTGTGCACTGAAGTGTGAAGCAACATCAGATTCAACTGAGTAACTTGAGAAGAGAGATGTGAGTGAGGCCTCCTCAGAAGACAGTTGTTTTAACAGAAGATTCATTGCAGTTTGTGGAACATGGTGCTGCTGCACTAGTTCTCCAGATCAGAAGCAGCTTGAGAAGGGAAGGAGGCCTGTTGAGGCATCTCTACTATCAAGAAAGCACAATGCAAGCTTGTCTGAGGTACTGCTGACTTGAGCAGCATCTTCTGTAGAGTCTAATGCAGCACTGTGCAAAGATAATTGCTCAGTGCCTGAGAGCAGTATTATGCTGTGCTCAGACTCCATCAGGCTGCAGGAGACGGTTCATGATGAAATGGGAACACCACCATGTGACATGAGGAACTGCTAGGCTGCAGGATGTCCTGCAAGCTTGTCAGTGTGAAACACATGCATGATGCTGCACACTGGGCATTCTGGGCTCACGGGCTGTTCAGAGGATGTGTCTCCTGGAAAATGTCTCTTCTCAGAACTGCGCTTCATTTAACACAGAGATGAGCAGCTGTTGTGTGATTTGCCTGCATATTTTTCACAAAAGCTTCATCACCCAGGCTGCAGCCAGCTGACCTGATCCTCTAGAAGGTCAGACAGTTAGAGTTTGGGTTTGTGCGAAGCTTTCACTTCCTAAAATGTGCAGGGTTTCCCTGACACTTTGACTAAACACCAGAGAAAATGAGCTTAGTGAAATGCCAAAATATGACAGACAGTCAGGTAGGAGCCTAAGAAGAATGTTGCTGCTCCCACTGCAGAAAAGGACATCCCTTCCCAAAGGGATTTGTCTCTGCAATTAGTGATGGTGGGTTTTGTTAATGAGAACAACTTCATCTGTTAGTAGAGGTGCTTCCTAGAACACATTGCTTTTTTGTTTTTATTCCTGTACAAGAGTGATATGAGCACCTATCAACATCTAACAACTTTTCCCTGGATCTGGTTCCCAGAATTGCTTGCTTTGGGTAGTGTTTTAAGGTCTTTGTTGTGGATGCTCTGAAATGACTGGTAACAAGACAACTCCTGTTTGTTTTTTTCTTTAGAGACAAACTGATTGTTAAATCGTTACTTATGCCTACAAGAGAGGAATTGTGATTATTTTCAAGTAAAGCTGTAATAAAATATTCTGTGACACTCCATTAAGTATTCCTTAAATGGCTGAGCTAATACTGCAGCCATGTAGCCACAGCATGAATCCAGAGAGAGAGATGATGTTGGGATCTCTTCCTGTAGCATCTGATGACATACTAATATCAAATGTAATGATTGTTTGCAGGATCATATGGTGAGAGAAGAAACCAGGAGCCTCACTCCCAAGCAATGTGCTGTTTTGGATTTAGCACTGGATACTATCAAAGTAAGTGATTTCCATTTCTGTCTATGTCATTCCCTTGCTTCATCTGCAGTCCCATTTGGGAGGGGAGTGCCTGTTCCAGTTATGAGATGGCAGGAGTCTGTTGCTGCTGTTCCAGCCATTAAGCCATGAGTGCTACTGCCACATTTGGGTAAGCCCAAATAGAGTCGTGTGATGGATACATGCCGGGAAAGAGGGTGTATTTAAATTTAAGCATTTTGGAATAGGAAAGCCATGAGCAGTTGCTATCAGCTATCAGCAAGAGCTAGGCTCCCAATACAGAAGTGTCTTGTGAATTTTTCAGCTCTTTCCAATCCATAGTGCATAAATACTCGTTGCCTTTTACAATTCTTCTTCAGTATTTTTCCCTTATTTATTTATTTTTACTTCTAGCAATATTTCCATGCTGGCGGGAATGGACTGAAGAAAACCTTCTTGGAGAAGAGTCCCGACCTGCAGTCACTTCGATACGCTCTCTCTCTCTACACTCAGACCACAGACACTCTCATCAAAACTTTTGTCCAGACACAGACAGCTCAGGGTGAGACATTTATGCTGATGGCAAAGTTGAATGGAGCGGTCTGCCCTGTTTGTAGTTGCTCAGTCTTATATTGCCAGTTTGTAGAGTGTTTTTGGCAGTAACTTTTCTGGAAATGTGACAGTTCAGAGCTTTTGAAATGTGGAAGGAGGGAAAATGAGTTATTTCCTGCACAGCATTTACATTTTGAGAGAACAGAGGATATGTGAAACATACGTCCTGAGGGGGCTTGTGGTCTATTTTCTGCCGTTCTCATATAGCAGTCACGTTTCTTGAATTTATGTGGGTGGGTAATTTGGGGAAGAGAAATGCGAAGATACTGTACTGAGACTTACAGTGGTGTGAGAGACCATTCCAGCAAGACATCACCACAGAAGCTACTTGGTGCCTATGTCACAGGCCAGATGCCAGAGGCCAGAAGCCCATGTCGTTCTGACTAATGCTGATTGACAGAATGTGGTGAATCACGAAGCACCATGCTGCTGTGCAAAAAGAAGAGTCATTTTGGGAGTAACAACAGCACTGTCTTGTCTGCAGCCACTGCAGGGTATGTGTTAGCTAGATGATGATGAGTCACCACAAGTGTTAGTAGGCTGCTGGAGTGGGTCACTGGAGTTCTCTGCTTGCTCTCTGTGAATGCAGAGCAGTGCTGTTACTTCACTGATTCAGAAGTGGTACATAGCTAATTGCCTCCATATTTCATTGCTTTCAAAGAAGCATCTTCAGATTGTTGAGTAGAATAATTTAATCCATAGTCATGCACCTTCACTGGTTGACTGTGAATCTTCTTAGAAATAGAGGACAGATGTTATTACAGGTTAAGTCAAAACTGAAACTGATGTTCTGAGTTTTCAGGCTTCTTAGATAGAAGCTGTGGCATTGGGCTATTGTATCTCAGCAGCAATAATCATAAAGCTCCACAGGAGATACGCTTTGCCATATTTTTGCCTGGCCTAGGGTGTACTTTTATTCTCTCAAGCCTAAAAGAGCAGGTGACCCCACAGACCATACCAGTGCTGCCAGCAAATCATCACACTAAGGCAAGGCAGAATGATTCCCTACTTGATACGCACTTCTCTGGTGTGTAAATGAAATTGCCTGGTACTGGTGTTCCTCTGTGCATTTTTTAAGCAAGGAAAAAATAGAATAGAATAGAATAGAATAGAATAGAATAGAATAGAATAGAATAGAATAGAATAGAATAGAATAGAATAGAATAGAATAGAATAGAATAGAATAGAATAGAATAGAATAGAATAGAATAGAATAGA
>JAPSGF010000129.1:487407-510737 GCA_035772895.1 Perdix hodgsoniae
AGAGAAGAGAAGAGAAGAGAAGAGAAGAGAAGAGAAGAGAAGAGAAGAGAAGGAATAAAGGAAGAAGCTTTATTTTAAAGTGAAGTATCGATTTTGGATGGTCCTGTGCAGAGCCAGCAGTGGGACTCAGTGATCTTTAAGGGTCCCTTCCAACTCGGGATATTCTGTGATTCTAAATCATCCTTCCCTTTAGCAGCACAAATATATGATTGTTTAAGTTGAAGTATTCTTCATTAAGCATCAGCAGTTAACTCAGATGTAGGTAGTCAGTACCTACATTTGAGAGAACGGTCCTGTATGTGCATCCTAGCAGAGCAAGGATGACATCCAGTGGCCAGGCAGGTCAAACACTGCTGCATCACCACAGGACTCTGTGAACTGCCTGCTCCCACTAGAGTTACACAAAACACTTTTTAACTAGGAACTTATGTGCCCAGTACCTTTTCAATCATTGCTCCTCTATGGCAAACACTTCCCATTATATATCTGAACCACAAACTGAAACTGGTATTTTAATTAGATTGTGTTACGATGTTGTGATGAGTCACGATCTAAGGTTGTGTACAGCACTGCTGTTCTGCACTTCATGCTAGAGTCAGAAGTGTTTAAAGTCAGAAAAAGAAGATGTTGAAGCTGGAAAGTGGAAACTTCGAAGATATATGAGTAAGAAATTTAATTCAGTGAATGGTTTGACTATAAAATTCCGGTAAGGGCAAGTATACAGCAGATACACAAAGGGAATATAATCTAAGAGCAGTAGGAGTGTAGAGTTTCCATCAAAGAGTGTGTGAAAGCTCACAAAGAATTTAGCTCTGGTTTTAGTGTACAGTATGCGTGTGTTACAAGGTCACACGTTCTCTCACATAGCTGACCTGCTGACGTTTGTCTGTGGCTTGTCTGAGTCATTTTGGGAGGCAGCTATTGGGTGTGGTGAACCACTGAGCTGGTCCAAATCAGCATCGTTTGTAGCAACAGGCTTGGGAGTGTGGGGCTCTGTTTAGAGAACAGAAGATTGGAGCTATGCAACTTGGTATTTGTGGCATCAGTGAGGATGCTGAGAAAGGCATGACTTTCTCCAGGGACTGAGGTTAGAGCAGGATATTAATTGTACATGCTTCTGGGTGATCACAGTAGGTAGAATAGTTTGGAGGTCACATATGCGTTGGAGAGACAGAAGGACAGCACTGGTATTTACAGCTGATGTCTGCCTACGGATCTCTCTCTGGCTGATGTTTTCCCTTAAGCCAAGCATGTCACAAGCCTAAGGGTAGAAACGGCTGCATGCAAAGCTACGTAAATGCTTTGCTGCTACTTAAACACTTCACTGCTCAGTAGTTACACCTAGCAGTTTGTGAGTTATCTATTGCACTCCTTTTTTTTACTGTGCCACAGTCCGTGGCACAGTGCTTTGTTCTGCAGAGATGGATCAGAGCCTGTGGTTCAGTTTTGCCAGTACAAATTCTACTTTTTTCACCCAGACAATCCCTTACTCGCAGACAGGCTTGCTCCTCAAAGCCCGTGTTGGTACAGAAGATCTAAGAGAATGTTTTGTTTGTTAAGAGCTAGAATGTTTGTCTTGCATTTGTTTAAGTGAAGCCACTAATTGGATTGTAATTCACACTCTTCTCTCTTTATCCTGCTTGCTTCTTGCCTTTTGAATTCATGTCTCAGTGCATGATGGGAAAGGTATTAGGTTTACGGCTAATGAGGACGTTCTTCCTGACAAGGGTATGTTCCAGACTAATGTTACCATAACAACATTAGCCAACTGCCTTGCTTTTGAAGCCATCTTGCTCAGAACCTTTTCCAGAGACCCATTCCCAGTAGTTCTCTGTAGAAATGAACTGTCACAGAATGCTTGCATCCCACAGAGCCACAGGTTGTGCAGTGTAGAAGTTTGTACCTTGCCTGAGAAGCTGTCCCAGAGCCTGAGACTTGTTTATGGGATATGAAATCTGTCTTTAGAATGTAATGCATTTTGAAAGATGATGCGAATGTGTTTCTCTACCCTTTATCATGGCTGTGTGTTCCTATTTCAAGTCTTGGACTTGCATGCTTGTGGTCTGCAGGGATGGAAATACATGGTTATGTCTGATATTCACTCAAAACTATGGCCAAGCTTGAAACATGTGGCTTGAAGGGGGTAGATAAAGACTGCATCCTCAGGAGACCCCTAAATTAAGTCTTTTTGTTTTTCATCTCCTACTTTATTTTCTGCTGTCCAAAGTCACATTGCACGAGCTCAGTTTTGCAGTTTCACCTTCCAGTATCACATCATCAATGAGCTAAGATTTAAATCTGCTTACCACTAAATGTGCAAGCACATTTATCTACACAGCTGTATGCGAGCAGAATATTGACACTGTCTGCCTCTGGGTATTTCTTAAGTAGTATTTGGTCTCTGTGAACTTATCAGTTAATAGAAGCGGGTTTTGTTATGAAAAGATGGGAGTGAAGGCAGAAGAAAAGCACAAAGCAATCTAAATTTTGTTTCCCTCAAGTATAAAGGGGTGATGCTGTTGTGATTCCTCAGAAGCATCAGCATCTCGTTCATAACCCACTAATGACTCCAAAGATCAGTAGAATGAAGACCTGTGTGTTTGGCAGCTGATGTTT
This sequence comes from Perdix hodgsoniae, assembly GCA_035772895.1. Classification (NCBI taxonomy): domain Eukaryota; kingdom Metazoa; phylum Chordata; class Aves; order Galliformes; family Phasianidae; genus Perdix; species Perdix hodgsoniae. The sequence continues at coordinate 490,024 of JAPSGF010000129.1, forward strand.
ATCAAATTGTTCATCCTGATTAAGTTGTTACGTAATTTTGGTAATCTTGTCTATTCCCATAGAAAAGACTTTGGCTGTGATAGGCACAGTCAGGTGGGTCAGATGAGTGATTGGGCCCACCATTTTTAAAGCTCTACGCTTACATACAGAAACACATCCCCTCCTGGGCCGGGATAGAACACTGCTCAGGATGAAGTACATCTGTTACAGCCTGAAGGCTGGCCTGCACTCAGTTCAGGAGTGAGAATCTACCCCTAAGAGAATAATTCGAGGTTGTGTTACGTTTGTGCGTGCAGATACTTTCACTTGAATATGAACGTGACTTTCACTGCCAGTGGTTCTGTGCCAAGTAATTCTCTTCAGAGAAAGCACAGATGAGCTCTCAACCTCCTGTTTTTGAAAGGAGTGCTTTTGCTGCCTGCAGACTGTTTTTGTAGAAGTTGACATGTTAGATCCATCTAATCAAAATGTTTGTTTAATGACATCCTTCAAGATCCTTGTCTTGAATTTCAATCAGACACGCCATTTTTTTTCCCCTCCACTTTGTAATGCATCTTAGTCTCAAAATTAACAAACTAATAGTGCTCTTCTTAGGTATCCAATTACCCTCTAGGTATCCCTCTTACAATTGCATTGCTAATTGTCAAACTCATCAGACACCAATCAAAGAGACAGGAAGATCAATCTCCCTATCTGATCAAAGAACTTAATTTTCCTTCTGCAAAGCAGTCTTTTTCTGTAATTTACATGACATCTCAGCTTCCCTACCAGATAAATGCTGTTTCCCTGTATTCCTTGATTATTATAATTAAAAGTGAATATGTTGAAAACATCATAATACAAGAATTGCATGGTTCATGTGATGTTCCCCTGCAGTTGGAACATGTTATGTTTTCCTCCATGAAAACACTTCTTGTTTTCTGCCTTCCTGATGGATGTAGGGAAATGAGTGTGCAAGCTGAATGCTTCTTTCTCATCCTCTTTGGTGTACAGCACTTAAGGGATTCTCATTACCCACTGAAGGGAAGCAGGTGGGAGCAGTCAGGGTAACAGCATTTATCTGCTATACTGAAGGGAAACCTTGGAGGGTGAGACTGCATTATGGCTCAGTGCTAATTGCTAACATCTTTGTCTTTTTTTTTTTTTTTCTCCTGAACTTGCCTTACATGTTCTGTTGTGCTTTTTTGTTTTTTTGGCTTGTTTTTTTAATCCTCGTTCTTAATTCTGATGGGAATGCTGCTGCCCCCCACTGGAATGCCTTGCATGTATATGTCAGGAACTTCTGAAAAATATTCTTGTTCTCTAAGAGGGCTCATTGTCACATTGTAGATGGCTTAATTTATTTCAAAATTTTTATAGGGTGTGATTCATATGGTGGAGTGCAAAAAAAGTTAGTGTTTATGCTTGATGGGCATGCAAGCCTGTTAGTTTGCACTGACATTTTATTATCAATGCTGACTGAAAAAACTGGCTATGGAGGGTGTGAGAACACTATTGTCTGCTGGGGCAAAGATGGGTACCAGTAAACAATAATCTGTGTGTTCATGGCGTGCGCGTGCCAATTTTCTTCCAACAGCCTCTGGTGTGGATGACCCTGTGGGTGAAGTGTCCATACAGATCGACCTGTATACCCATCCAGGAACTGGGGAACACAAGGTCACAGTGAAAGGTAGGGGCAGATATGCTTTACTGCTCGGGCTCTGTCTGTATCAAGGCAAACTTCCAGTTGGAAGTCATCGTATTTCTGTGCGGACACCCGCAATGTGGATCCAGAATTGTTTTTCTGTTTCATATCATGAACAGGCAGGGACACAGTAGTTGATCTTGTCCAGTCTAGCAAGTGATGTGGCAGTGTACAGTCCTGTTGTTTATTGGCGACAATACATGAAATAAACAAATCAGATGGTGGCTCTCGCAGGCCCCACAGTTTAGCATGTGCTGCAGAGAACAGAGCAGCATGACAGAGTGGTGCTGTGAAACTACTCAGTGTAAACTGAGAAACTGCAGAACCACTAAGAGGTCAGGGCCTCTGCTCTCCTCCATCCTGACGACCAAATTGATCCCAGAAGAGCTGCTCTGAAAATAACCAAAGCAGTGATTCATCTCAGGCTTCCTCTTCCTTCGTCTCCTTTGCTTGAGTGCAGCATATTTAACTACTTTAATTTCCTCTAAAGATATATATAAACAGATCTCCAGCCCTCTCTTCTCCTGGGTAAATCTGCACCACAGTGCAGTTCACAGATATTTTCTCTGCTTCTTGTAAGAGAATGGGAATTAAAGAGCTAACAATGGTGAGTTCTGAAACCACCCACATGCTTTGTTTGTCTTACCTGCAGTCTCATTTTCAACAGACTTCAGTATCAGCCCCCTACATGCCCTGTTTTTTCTCATTCCACAGCTGATATGGAATTAAACACTGATCATGTGTGCATGTGTGCCTGCTTTTTGACTAGTTTCTTGAATGTGCATGTAGCAAGAGAAAAGTTTCAGATTCCCTAGGCAGAATTCAAACAGGACCAAAAAAAAAAAAAAAGAGCGACATAACTCATGTGTTGTAGGTTGGACAAGGAATTGAAATGAGATCCGAGTGGAAAGCTAGCAATGGGAACAAATGAGCATCCGTTATAAAGCAGACTGTGACTCTTTTCCAGTTGTGGCAGCCAACGACCTGAAGTGGCAGACATCTGGCATGTTCCGTCCGTTTGTTGAAGTTACCATGATTGGGCCTCATCAGAGTGACAAGAAGAGGAAGTTCACAACTAAGTCAAAGAGCAACAACTGGGCTCCCAAATACAATGAAACCTTTCACTTGTAAGTGTGAAAAATAGCCTGAGGATCTGGCCTGGCATGTTTAGATGCAGTGGACAGATTGTGTTTTTTTTCCCAGCATCCACAAACAGCCTGCTCAGGGCCCAGAGCAGTACTTGAACCAGCAGCTTGGCCGGGTGTCAGGTGTCTTGGCAGGAAAAGCTGGATGATGGGAGATTTTGCTGTGGGTGGGATGCTGGTAATCATTCTTCACCAGCAGTGTCCTTTGGCTACCTTTGGAAATGCGTTATGTGTCCTGTCCATGTATTTTACTGTGCTCCGTCATTTTAATGAACTTTGTGTGTTTTGTTGTTACGAGTTGAGGCTAAAAGTTCATTATGGATGTGGTTTTAGTTCCTAGTGAGTGTTTTTATCCCTACTTGACTTATGGGGTGTGCTCTGTGAACTTGTGTATCCTTGTTTCCAGGGTTATAGCCCTTAGATCTGTTAGCAGTTGCAGCCTTTCTCAAGATGGAGTATTGATCTCTTCTTGGCTTTCATTATTACAAAGCCGTCTCCCTTCCTGGAAGGCTCAACCAGAGAAGCTACAGACTGGTCTTCACCCAGCTGTGCAGTAAGAATAAGTCTTGGTTGCTCTGTGTGAGCAGTGGTTGGACCAGCTGACTTCCAGAGGTCCCTTCCGTCCTAAACCATTTTGGGATTCTGTGAATGAGAGAAGCAATGACCAGCAAAAGACTGTAAACTTCCCAGGGGAGATGGACAGGCTGTATGATTTTATTTGACATGGAGAAAGGCAGACTTGCTCTAAGTGAAGAAATTTTTGTGCCTTTTTTCTTTCAGCTTTAGAAACATCAGAAAGGTTTGGAATGTATGTTTATTAGCTGATGCTTTAATGGAAGGTTCTGCATCATTAACAAAGACTACATCTAATTAAAATATTAATTACTGGAATGAAACAACCCTTAGCAGGAGCAGAAATCTTTACAGTTGCCTTAGTTGAAAATCTATTAGTGTGTCTATTATATTCTCCATTCTTTTCATTTTGCAATTTAACACACACACACATGCAACTTGAAAAGAGTCATTTATTTTTCTTCTTTTCAAATAGCCACATTGTCTTTATCAACCATGAAATAGCAAAAATATGCATACACCATATGCTGTACTCCTTCCTCTCTAAACAGGAAAAAAAGGTTTTTTTATAATGGTAGTGAATGTTGGCAGTGGAACAGTTTGCCCAGAGAGGTGGTGGATGCCCCATCCCTGGAGCCACCCAAAGTCAGGCTGGAGAGGCTCTGAGCACCTGATGGAGCTGTGGTGTCTCTGTCCACTGCAGGGGAGTTGGGCCAGATGAGCTTTAAGGGTCCCTCCCGACTCCCAACAGTGATTCTGTGATTCTGTAGAAAGGAGCTTTTTATGGCACATCTGGCACTTCACCCAGCCTCTGACATGTTTTTAAAATGTCTTTTTTAAGAGGAATTGATATGTTCTGATAAGTAATCTTGTGTGTTTTTCAGCATACTGGGGAATGAGGACGGCCCCGATGCCTATGAGCTCCAAGTCTGTGTGAAGGACTACTGCTTTGCTCGGGAGGATCGGGTGCTGGGCATAGCAGTGATGCAGCTCAGAGACATAGCAGACAAAGGAAGCTGTGCTTGCTGGTGCCCTCTTGGACGCAGGATTCACATGGATGAGACTGGACTTACAGTCCTGAGGATTCTTTCCCAAAGAACCAATGATGAGGTTGCAAAAGAATTTGTGAAGTTAAAATCTGAGTCCCGTTCCACTGAGGAAGGCACCTGAGCTGAGCTGTGTGATCTTTCCTTTTCTCTTCTGCCTTGTGCCAATATGTGCAAGTGTTCAACAATTCTCTTTTATTAATTACAAAAGGTTTTTTCATGTTATCTTTGTCAGCTCCAATAGCGCACGTGTGCTGTAGAGGAAACAAATCCATCAATCTGATGTGAATTATTTATTTTTTAGTAGCTGGGTAAGACACTGTAGAGAACAACAAGACAATCTCTTCCTATTTAAGATGCAAATTCTGCTTTGTGTATATAAATTATTTTATATTGCAGGCTGGGTATGCTGGGTTTTGTTGATATGCAGCACTGTGATTTTATCCTCTGAAACTGGCAGACGTTAAAAAGGTTCTACATAATCACACTATGAAACAAGCTAACTATATGGAAATCAGGAGAAGAGTGATTTGGGGGTTTGGCAAAACACAGTTATCTCATTGAATTCATGTACTGTGGAGCTGCCAAAGGGTGTTCCTGCACAGAGTGCACTAGTATTTCAGTGTGTTACGCAGACACCTCAACGTCTGCTTAGAAAAAGAAGTTGCAAGTTGCTATGGAGATGTACCCCAAATGAATGTGCAGCTTAGGATGTGCTGCTGTGAGCATGAACATGACCAATGGAACAAGTGCAGAGGGCCTAAGATCTCATAGCCAAAAACTGCAAAGGCAACACACCAGGAGCAAGCTGCAGCTGCCCTGCCACTGTAATTAGATGCTGTGTTGTAGAGAATATAAAATCCATGCGTGCTGCTGGGAATCCTGCATCACCATGTGGGTGCTGTAAGCTGCTGAGCTCCACAAGTCACACTTGACTACCATGACGAACTCTGTAAGGAAGAGAACATTACAGCCATCACAAATAATACGGCCACTACTTACTTTTTCCATTTCAATATTCTTTTTTTAGGGGGTTGCCCTGGTTTTTTTTGTTTGGTTGTGTTTTTTGTTTCGTTTTGTTTTATTATTTTTTTATAATTAAATACTTGCAAGTTTTCTGTAGCATTTTGTTAACCCTGGAGGCCATTCCTCCTTATAAACCCAGAATAATGGCTTGAAAGAGAACTACACATCTCCCCTTGGCATGCACTCACTCTTTTAAGTGCAGGTGGAGGGGCAGCAGGTCTGTTTGGTTCTGATCTTGAAGCCGCTGCTGGCCATGCCGTGGTTGATCCATGCTGATCATCATTAATCTGTGATTTAATGATACCGTTGAAAATATTTTTGCACTATCTTGAAAAACCATACTAGTTTTGTTTTCTTGCAAAATAAAACAGTGTCCTGAGCAAAATGATTACGGGGATGTTAGAATTTGAAATTTTGTGAACAGGAAGCTCTGGAGTAACGATTGTAACGAGGTATGGTTTTTTTTGATTTTTTCTTCACTAAGGGGATATTTGCTATTTCCAGCTGCCCTTGTACTGTGGAAGGTGCAGCTGGAACAAGCCAGTCCTTGTCCATAACGTACTGTAATACTGTCAATAAACTCAAGGACTGGCTATTGAATGACTTTTTTTTTGTATTTTCTTTTCTATATTGTCTGACACTTGTACAGCTGTATGATATGACCACTGGGCTTGCTTGTAGAGTTGAGACTACACATCTGCTTCATTCGTGTCTGTGGTGTACTACAGTAGTGCTCTCCTAAACTTCACGCTATTTGTCACAACTCTGAGTTGCTGTACGTGCCATTGTTATGAGAACTGTTAGTACAGTCTTCAATAAACTCTTTTAGCAGCATCTGGAGTTGTCTGTTGAAGTACAACTGTGATTGGACTTGCCAAATCATGTAGGTTAGAATCGCTACTGCAGCTTTGCAAATTACTCTCCTGTAGTACGTCGGCTTTTCCTTAGTACTTAGATGCCCAGCACAGTGTGTGAGTCAGGTAATTCCCTCTTAGGCTCTGGTAGAGCACCTCTGTCTTTGATGTCTTTTCCCAGAGTTCTTGGCTTCTGATAGAGTGCTGAGATGGAAAAACATAGAGGATAACGTACTTCCTTTTGTTTGCCTATCTTGCCTTTAAGTTTCCTTTGTATTCAGGTATTGCCTCCTGGTGGTGCTAAATGGAAGCCTCGGGCAGGCAGTAGGGTACCTTACCAACCACACGTGAAGAAGAGTAATTGTATACCAGAATGGATGGACAGCTTTCAGTCTGATGAGCGCTAATGCTATGTAGATGATGTTGATGAGATGAAAGAATAAACCTTCTTGTTGTCAAGTAAATTACACCCTCTCCTCCTTTTTTGGGGATACTGCCAATTTCAAGCAGAAAAGCTTAAATAACTCGGAAGTTTGCATTTCATAATGATGCAGGCCTCAGTTTTTGTGTTCTGGGATGCAACTTTTTCCTTATGTGACATGCTTGGCAACATGACTGCAAGTAACTCAGCTACCTAACAGCCGAGCTTGCTGTTGTGTTTCAGTTTCTAGCTTCATTATGGAGGAAGTTGAGTTTGCTGGCATGTCACCTAAAGTGTTGTTTGAAGCACAAATTCCATGCCCCACTTCAGTGCAGTGAGATGGACACGAGTTTTTGACTCACTGGTATGTTCAGTGGTCATTGTTTCAGCAAGCACTGCAGTGGTGAGAAGCCCATAAAGAGCTTTTCAAAGGAAAATTGCAATCTGTATCCATGGGGAAGAGGCCTGGACAGGGAGGAGCTTTGGCTGTTAGCAAAGCTGGTAATCCCAGACTCCCAGACATATTGCTTGTCCACCAGCTTGGTGCTTGTCCTGCAAACTAAATTTGTAAACTTTTAGATCATAGAATCAGTTTTTGTATCTGTTGCTTGGTAATATGTTTATTTAAAGTGGCCCATCTGGCATCATGTCTTGGGTTCACATCCATTCTTTACACTTTCAAATTTTCTTTCCTGACAGAAAAAGTATTGACATTTGCATTTGGACTTCCTCTCATACTACTGGTCGCAAAAGGTGGTTGTACACAAGTCTCCCTTCACACTACTTTCTGAACACTCCTCAAAGTGACAGTTGGACATAACACTGTGTGTGTAAAAACTATACATACATAGAAGTATATTGATAAACACGTGATTTATAACATATGGAAAATATATGAATTGTTGTATTTACATAGTATTTTGTACATATGTGTATGAATTTAATAGTATGCTTATATAAAAATTATTGGCTGGGATAGAAATACTGTGGTAAAGGTGACCCAGCAGTGGTAAGTTGCCACAGAACTCCAGGAAGAGTCCGGAGTGTTACAACACTGACTTTAAAAGGGAGAAGTGGGAGATGAGCTGGATGCTGAATGCACGTGGGTGTGTTCTGCCAGTGGTCTGATTGTGCTGACCCTACATCTTTCTGCTGCGTCTGTGGGAGGAGCAGTTTGATTTCAGACCAAAAGTCCATCTTGCAGAAATCGTTGTCTCCTAGAGTGGTTACAAGCAGCTGGACAGAGAGGAGCAGAAGAAGGTAAAAAGTTCTGAACTGTCCTTCTCCTGTCCCCATCTCGCTAGTCCCTGAACAGAAGTTCCATGGATTTATGAGGTTATGTATGAAGATCTACTTTTTGTTTTGGAAGTGGCTCCAAATAATTTCATCTGATGTTGTCCGTTCTTGTAAAAAAGATTCTACATTATTGGTCCTATCCATCTGTAGCAGGCACCCTTACTGCTGACATCTGTCATACCCCACTGCTCATCAGTGCCATTTGGGGCTGCAGTGTCCCAGTTTACTCAGTTATACCAAACTTCTGATAACCTTTGCTGCCCTTCTTTAAACTTTTTCCATTTATGTGCATTTTTTCTGAGCTCTGAGCACCAGAGCACCATCCAGCATTCGGAATGCAGTCCAGAAAGCAGAGAAAGAAAGAAGCCACCATGCAGAGTTTCAGTGGATGGCAAGGAACTGTTAACAATCCTTTTTTTTTTTTTTTTTTTTTTTTCTTTTTTCTTTTTTCTTTTCCTAACCTTTATTTGAAAAGATGAGATCATTTTCCATGCATGGAAAGAAAGCAAGGCTGGCTTTTGAATTTAGCAGTTTTTTTGTTCTTTGGGAAATTCCTTTCTAAAGCTCCAGCCAGCTCGAGGCTGTGATACAGACTGTCATAAAAATAGCTGTAGGTGTAACAGAAGAGGACCCCAAGGGCTTGGTTCATGCCTGTGAGCACATGATGGTGATGGAATGGCCTTGAAAGGAAGGACATTGTGTTTCTGGGTTAGTGATATGACTGCAGAGACCCGGAGACAGAGGCTGGGAGGGCACATTATCAGTCTTCCTGGAAGAGATTACCAAGCTGATGGATGAAGACAAGAAGGTGGGCAGGGGAATGGGAGTTCTGGGGAGAGACTCAGACATACCGAGAAGGCAGTGGGCATTTCGGGCACAGGACTCGGTTCTACAGTTCCTGGGTAGCAGCACAAAGGGAGGAGGTGATGTAGTGGCACTGAAGGAAGGCAGTCTGCTTGTAGGATTTCCTTTTCTGCCCTTACACTCTCATTTCCTCCTTTCTAGAGAAAACTCTAGGCGTTGGCCCTGTGTGGTTCCATACACGTGAGACCTGTGAACATGAGCAATACAGCCAGTGAGGTTGGTAGTATTCCCTGATGCTTTATAGAACACCCACTGTGGGTCTGAGCCCTCCCTGGTGGTTGTGGGGTAATTATAAGATCCTGTTTCAAACCAGAAATATGGACAAGGATTTATCTGCATCTGGGGGATTCTATCCGAACCTCAGTTCTCAGCTTCTCAGATGTGATTCTCTGTGAGTTATGGCCAGTATAGAAATACTTGTTATTGCACCACAACGTGGTTTTGCATGATTTATTTGCATTTTCCTAGCTTCTGATGCTTTTGTCCAGTTTAGCAGAGATGGCAAAGTTTCTGCTCCAGTCATGCATGCGTAGTTCTTGGTGCAGCCTTTCTTGCATCACTATTTTCCCAAGATTTAAGAACTCTGTATCAGCTCCTGCCTTCATGGGCTTCTCACACTGCTCAGTCCAATTACTTGATATCAGCTCAAGAGTTCTTTCACCACCCCCAGACGCCTCCAGCTTCCCTATGAGTACTGCAAAGAAGATCCCAAGACATCTCAGGATCAATGAAAGCAGCTCACAGAAATGCACTTATTTGTCATGTTACAGCCAGGAAATCATTTTCCAGAGAAAAGGTCAAGTCAGACCTTCGTATTCTACCTTTGTCAAGCCCACGCTGCCTTTTGTCTCATTTCCCATCCTGCTGTTTTATTCTTTCCCTCAAGATTTTTTCATAAAGCACTGCACACTTGTTCGGACTAGTTAAGATACTGGAAGTCACTTGGACTGCTTCCCCACTGAGATGCACTTCCCCACTTCGCCTGCTGTTATTCCAGTCCTAGAACCTCCACCTTTGCCAGTGCAAAGAACCCAAAGGCTGACAAACTTCCAGGTCCATGTTACAGCGTTCTCAGAGGATTGGCTTGGAAGAGATCCATCCTCAGGAAACAGAGGGGTCTGAGCCCACTTGGGCCTTTAGTTACCATCATGCCATTTCTGCTTCCTTGCTCAGTCTCACGCAGTTTCTTTCTGATGGGCAGTCCTTTCTGCAGTGAAGTTCCTTCGTGGGATTTTCTTTTTTTCGTCTGACTGTTCTTGACCTTCCCCTTTCTGGACAAAAAGCATATGACAGAAGGGACAACGGGGATCCTTCGTCCCTCAGCTTAGAAACACCATGAAACAGCCTTGAGGTTCAGAAGAAACCCCAGGACCATCCGCTCTGCTCCCCTTGGGCCAAGACACCACCCAAGGTTTGAGGAACCCTCCAGCAACCTCAAAATATCAAGAAGCAGGGCATACCACAGGAAGAGAGCGAGACAGAACCGCAGCACCACAACCTCCTTAGCAAGTTTCTCACTCCTAAACATGACCAGGTCAAATAGGGCTATAAATGCAGACAGGTGAGCAGTGCTTCTCCAATCCCAGATCCCAGTGACATCTGTCAGTCTGAGCTGAGAACATCACAGAATCACAGAACCATTACGGCTGGAGACGCCATGAAGGTCATCTAATCCAACCATCAACCCACTGTTGTGTTCACTGGATGTGTTCACTGACCACATCCCACAGTGCCACAAAGCCCACAGCTGCCACCCTGCCTGTCAGTGCACACACACAGCATCATGAGATGCTTGAGCTGATTTCTTAGCACTGTTTGCGTACTGCAGAATGCAATGAAGAAAGAAGAAAAATTAGAGCAGTTTGGCATTGGGAAGGAAGACTGTTTGCTTCTGGCAGCTACAGATGACACACAGAAGCCTGGAAGCATGGCATTTGTTATTTTGGTACAATGCAAGATGATGAGGTAAATAACATAAACACTTGTTGAAATTTCAAGGGATATCAGACAAGACTCGGAATACTGGGAGACAAAGCCTTTGTTCAGTGATTCTCGTCTCACTTGGGATGCCTGCAGCTCTCCTCACAAACAGCCCCATAAAGATTTTGCTTTGAGACCAAAGCGCTGCCTTCAAATTCTGCCATGAAAAACACATAGCAGCTCTTCCTCCCTCTCTTGTGTCAATCTCTTTGCCTCGAAGAACCTTTATATTTTCTCTGCTCCCTTGGCAAGATTAATTCAGATTAAATTTAACAGTCCTTATTTATCTCCGCATTGTTTTCAATATATGATTTTTATTTGGTTTTGTTTCAGAAATCAAAGCCAAACAGAGCCTTATTAACTAGTGAATTTGAACTGTAAATTACTACTCTCTGGGCTATCGTCCTTCTAAGAGTTTCTCTTTTTAGTGTTTTCACTGCTTATTGGGAGCAAACCCAGAAGAACGCCTCCTTTTATCATCCTTGTGATGATGTGGTGACAAAACCTGTCAGTTACCACATCTGCTAATGCCATTATGGATACCAGCTCTCCACCAATAGCTCATCTGCTAGCTCTCTGTAATGAAAACTGTCAGCCAAAAAGATTTCCAACTGTTGGAATATCAACCCTGAGACCAGTCTATGGGGAAGTACTTTTGAGTGATGTGAATTTATAAACATAGCACTCACTGTACGTCTTTTTCCTGAGATGCACATTCCCATCTTCATTCTGTTATCCATTAGTGTTCAGCAATCCTAACAGAGTCTTTGTCTGCCTGCATCCTCAGAAGCAGAAAATATATTTGCTAAGATTTGGCTCTCTCCCAGTCATAGCTGGAGACGCAGATTGCTGCAAGAGGTGATGAAGTCCAAGGGCTGCTCTAAGTCACTGCTTAACATGGTCACTTTATCCCCTTGGAGAATTTGTTGGGCTGCAGATCCTTATTTGGAATTATTTCATGCGCTTGCTGAACCCAAGCCCAGGTCAGGTCCTCTATTTCATCCGAGCAGGAAGTTCTGAGGATGACCATCACGGATGCAATAAACCTGCACAATAGGGGCTGAGGTTTTCTCAGAACTTGGCAGCAGCAGTGGCATATTCCCTTGTGTGTGCAGGAGGAGAGAGTCTAGAGAAACAAAGTCCTTCTGTGTTTCAGGAAAGTTTATTGTTCAGTTCTGGAAAAAAAAAAAAAAAAAAAAGAAAAGAAAACACAAAACCAATGAATCCTCCATCCCCAGTATGGGCATTTCTTTCACTTCTGTTCCTTATCTCTTTTTTCCTCAAAGCAAAAGTAGCAAGGAATTCTGAGGCCACCATTAGTGCTGGATGCAGAACTACTGTACAACAGCAGCAGGAGCTGCTCTGTGCAATTCCTCCAAAGCACCACGTTTACATACTGTGCTGTGTGTTCTTCTGCAGGGGGAGCCTGTTGTCCAGCCCAGAAACTGGAGTGAGGAAAACCAGCTGGAGAACATCTGGTTTGTTCAGCCCAAGTCCAAATTAACAAAACCCCTCCACCGCTCATGATGGAATGATCTTAGTGTGGAGGCTTCGGGTGCCTGGTTGGTGTCTGCATGCCATGAAATCCGTCCTCCACAAGAAGAAGTTGTGTACGAAATGAAAGTGAAACCTCTGTTGAAGGAAGTTTTGCTTTACAGATTGTAGATAGTGAGGTTTTTTTCCCCCTCTGGAAGCAGTCCTGAAAAAGGGCAACATGAGAAATCTTTTGTCTCAGAATGATGTACCAAACCCCTTCCACTATCAAGCTCACAAGTCACATCCTGCTGCTATGTTTTGGTGATGCTGTGTCAGCAGAAGCACCAATTTCCACACTCGTAAGCCAGATTGGGGTTGGACTCAATGATCTCTGGAGGTTCCTTCCAACCCCTACGATTCTGCGATTGTGTGATTCTGTGATTCCCAAAAGTCACCCGATAATTGGTGTTATGGTTCCCAGCAACCCCTCCTCAATCCATCTCCTTTCACAATAAAAAGACACCTTGAGGCAATAAACCACCCTTAAATTTCACAGATATATTTTGATGCTGGCAAATGCCTTTTTCCACTGAAAATAACAGCAGATGAGATGGAGAGTGATGAACTTCACATGGACAGGGAATCCAACACCCTTTTAGGCAACCAGTTCAGTGCCTTACCACTCTGACTGACTTATATCCAGTCTAAATCTCCCCTCTTTTAGTTTGGAACCATTTCCCTTTGTCCTTTCGCAATGGACTCTCCAAAAATGTCTGTCCCCTTCATTCCTGTAACCTCCATTTAGATACTGAAACGACATCCCACATGCAGTGTTCTTTGTATGAAGTGGGATGGGCTGGTGAGAGAAGAGAAACACGTTTTTCTCCTTGACATTACTTGTTCCACCTCTAGTGCCTGGTGCCGTGCCCAAACCAGTAGCAGCTCATGTCTGTACAGTAAAGCACTGTTCTTCCAGCATGATGAGTGAGCTAATCAGTAAACCAAGCGCTAATACTGCAGACAATTCTGTACGTTATGTAGGACTTGTCTGAGTCATGCAATGTGGTTCTAAAAGACTGACAGAAAGGCATGATTCAGTGGAAAGTGTCACAAGAAAGTCTTTAAAAAGCAGTTCTCTGGAGCCACGAAAAGCCATCTCCTTCAGTGGCAGGGGAGCCCACCAGGTCTCTCGGGTTTATCATCCCAAGTCACTGCAGATTGTTATGACTTTTCCTGTACCTCACCAAAGCAATAAGGACTGCAAAATGCTTAACATCCGTAACACCAGAGCCAGAGAAGAGCCAGTAGGTCATTCGGTTTCATTACTGCCTTGCACAGACCATGGTGCATCACCCAGTTAACTCTGCATTGAACTTAATAAGGGATTTGACTGTCACCACCCCAAGGAATTTATCCATTTTCTTACTGCTAAAGCACTAAGAGATGAAGATCCACCATTGATGTTTTCCTGTGGTGGTTACCAGTTTGGAGGTGCTTAGCTTTCTGATCTCAGTGTGGTTTGTTTGAGGCTTCTGGTCTCTGGTTCTTGTTGATTACTGACTCATGGCAGCAGGCCAGGCATTCACAGCAGGAAAGCCTGAGAGGTTTCACTACATTGCCTACATGGGCCCAGTGATCAGCTTGGAACTAGGTCCAAAACCACATAAGGAAGAAATGTCAGGTTACAAACCATTACCAATTCCTATACTTCAGTGTTTCAAACATCTCCTGGAAGAATCAGGCAGTATTCCCCCTCTCCAACCCACTGAACAGCTGCTTAGATGTAAAACAAAGTGTATCTGTTTCCTTCTCCCACCTTTCCTGTGAAGCACCAGAGATTGATCAGCAATTAAAAGTCCACCTCCATAAGTATTGAGTAACACAAACTTTCCCTTTTCTTATAGAACTGTTTGCCTTATCTTCTGTAAGTGCTCAGACCACAGTGGCTAATAGATTTGGGGATCAAGAAGTATTTTCATGCTGACTGACGGCACTGCAGAATTTCCACCCAGCTTTAAATAGCTTTCCACCATCCTCTGGTATCTCCTTGTCATGTCATTCTTCTTCAGTGAAAGCAACCTTTTCCCAGTTAATCCTGTTACCCGCCTGTGATAAGTAAGCAGAGAAGGTCAGCTCTCTGAGGATGGATATTTTTGCCAGATAATGGGTCCTTGCCATCCTCTGATCTGCACTCAGCCAGTTTTCCCAATCTGAGTGTAGTTTTATAGAATCTGAGTCCTAGTAACATACATATATTCACCTACTATAAATAAGACCCACAAATATTCAGGAATTTCTTTCCTTGTTGCTAACTTTGCAAATAATGAAGAGAATTCAGTACCTCATTTGAGAACAATCAAGAAGACATTTTATCTGTGCAGCAGAAAGAGTTCTAGAGGATTGTGTGACTTTCCGTTATCTTCTGAGCCAGAATACAGAGGTCTCTGGGATCCCCCCACAGTTCTGTATCCCCTCACATGTGTCATTTGCGTGGGGTAGGAGTTAAGCAACCATGTAATGGACCATATTGCAGAACTAAACGCTGTAAAATTCTGGCGCAAGGCATTCAGTGAGGACAAAATAATCTTGTTGAGCAGTGTGGGAGCAATCCTTTCATCCACAGCGCACCAGCAGAAGCAGATTTCCCATGTGCTTGCTACACCAACCTGCCTGAGTCATGGTCTGTGTTCTTCACCACTTGTATAAGTAAATTCTTACCTCTGTCATGGGTCCTACTTGGATAATTAAGCTTGGAAAAGACCTCTAAGATCATCTAGTCCAACCCTAACCATGCCCACTATCTACGTCTCTCAATACCACATCTCCACATTTCTTGGCAGCCTGTGCCAATGCCTCATCACTCTTCTGCAGAAGAGATTTTTCCTAATATCCAACCTGAACCTCCACTCATGCGACTTAAGATCATTACAAGGTCACTGGTGTAGAGGGATATACTGTCACGGTGCAGAAATACAGGGATGAGATCCTGGAAGTGCAGCTCTGCTGGCCCGGTGCCACTCCTGCCAGCCACAGAGTTCTCTGTGCCAGGTTAATCATATTATTTTAGTTTGGAGAGAGGTCTGGCACAAGCATTGCTCACATGCAGCACAAAGAGTTCTTTATGGAGAACTTGGAACAAAGGCTCGTGACAGATGACAAAAATCAGGAGAAATGATCAACTGGGAAAAAACCTTCAGTCCTTTTTCTGCTTGAGGACATCTGATGGCGAGTTGCAGATCTGTGCCAGAAAGTACTACCAGTACTGAATTCTGGTGAGTTCCGAAGCAGAAACAATTTACAGAGATTTTTAATGTAAAATATCTCAAACAGAATGGAAGAGTCTTACTACTTTTTCCATGAACTATCATGAAGGTTTGATAACGACTCAAACTTTAGTTAGTTTTCTTGCAGCAAGGCCACCAGACTTTCATGTCTCTTTGTGAATGCAGTGGAGGCACTGGTTGTACCAGCGTGGCACATCCCCCTGTGCTGACTGTCAGTCATTAAATCAATCACTAGACCTGACTGGGAGCACAGCTCTGCTAATGTTTCAGTTGTTCCTGGGTGTCCAGGATGAAGACCCAGCATGAAGACCCCATTTTCCTCCAGTTGCCCAGTCCATGACTTGGTCTAGGTGGACAATGGGACTAGATGATCTCAGTCTTCTTTCCAGCCTTAATGATTCTTTGATTCTATGACACACAGACATCTGGAGAATGGACAAACAGCACTTACTCAGGTTTCTCCTCAGAAGAGGAGATTAGAAGCTGATGACCTGATGAACCTGTCACTCCTAACCCAAGTCATGCTATGATTTTGTGGTAAGGAGTCATGAGCATGACACCCACCAGTGAGATTACATGGGAGGCCAAGGCCCAGCAGGGTAGGATTGGTGTGCAGCCATGGTCTATGCCTGGGGATTTGGAAATGCCTCCAGCTACAAGTGCAACCTTTGCAAACTGGGTACTGCAGTTACACAGGGGTGGGTTTGGTGGGGAGATCCAACTCCTCAATTGCTGCATGCACGCTTTGCCATGGTCCATGGGACTGCAGAAGAGCCCTGGCTTCACGATGGGCACACCCACTGGTTAAGGTTGTTGTTAGGTCATGGTGCTCATAAATTCTTCCCTTGCATTGCATGCGCCCGCTGCTCACTGGGCCCGGATCAGCTCACAGCCCACCCTGAGCCGGGGGAACTGGGAGCTGCAGATGCATTACAGAAGCTTGTCTCCGGGGCTGCAAGGAAAGCCAAAGCCTCCTGTTAGTGCATTTCCCCCTGGATGTGGTTCAGAGAAGTTCACTCTGGGGTCTGTCATGAGAAACATCAGGGGTTCTGAGGCTGACAGAGCTCAGCAGCAGCAGAGAGGAAAACTGGAGCGGCACAGGGAAAATACCTCCTCTTCTTCCTTTGAAGTCTCATAAAGCCAGCCCTCCCAGAAAGCGGAGCAACTCTCCAGGCTGTGAATACGCACACTCTGAGGCTCCCTCAGAAATCACTCCCAACTTCTGTTAACAGAGCGTTGCAAGAGATCAAAGCTGTAGGTAAGTAGGGCACCTGTTACATCAAGCCTTTATCTTTTCTTGAGAGGAGGTGGCAGAGAACAGGAAACGTGATGGTTCTGCAAAGCTCAACCAATTTTGATTTTGATGGCCAGGACTTATTGCAGGAGTCCACACAGCAGCTTTGAGATTGCATCTCTTCTGGATGTCAGGGGAAGTTCTTTACAGAGAGAGTGGTGAGGTGCTGGAACAGGCTGCCCAGAGAGGCTGTGGATGCCCCGTCCCTGGAGGTGTTCAAGGCCAGGTTGGATGGGGCCCTGGGCAGCCTGGGCTGGTATTAAATGTGGAGGTTGGTGGCCTTGCATGTGGCAGGGGGGCTGGAGATTCATGATCCTTGACGTCCCTTCCAGCCCTGGCCATTCTGTGATTCTGTGATCTCTCCACATCTCCAGTTACTGGCATGCAAGGAACCACTCAGGGACAAAGAAAACATGTAGGGAAATGGGAAAATATTTCTTCTCTGTAGAGTGGATATTGTTATCTCTGATTATGGCCTTGTCACAATGTAATGTCGAGATCAAAGCCCCTTCATGATGGGAAGTCTGCTCTGTGCATGTGTCTCGCCTCTGTGCTCCCACCTCCAGCTCTATGCCAGGGTGGCACATTTTGGGGGGATAAGAAGTTATGCACTACGTTGCTCTTAAAGAGCCTTATTGTAATTAACATGCTGTGCTCACTAAGAACGTTTTGTAACATTTTAAAGCTCTGACTAACTCAGGATGGACGGTGCTAGATAGTGATATGTCAGCAGTCAGTTGTAATACTGTTTTAAATGTTTCCAGCTGCAGGATTTTCTGTGCACTCCACGGTTATGGCTTCATTGCTCACACAAAGTAGGGTGCTTGGGGTGAAAGTCTGATTTATCATCCTGTTGTAAGTTCAAAGTCCTGTAACACGAACGATGCAAATTATGGATTGTGCTAATGATGCTAAGTACCACTCCTGCTAACGATGGTGGCTTCAGTCAGGGAAAAAATGGAGCTGATTGTGACTGTACAGCTTGCCCCAGCACTCCTCTAGCAACATGAGCTCTGAGCACCGTTTATGCCTATCTAAGGATGAGGTTCACCTTACTGAGAACAGATCTTATTCAGTTACTGTCCTTTGGCTGGTATTTTATAAAGACCTCTCTCCTGCCTTTTAACGCTCTTTTCTTGTAGTGCTCTTTACCTTGTACAGCTA
This sequence comes from Perdix hodgsoniae, assembly GCA_035772895.1. NCBI lineage: Eukaryota > Metazoa > Chordata > Aves > Galliformes > Phasianidae > Perdix > Perdix hodgsoniae. The sequence goes on from JAPSGF010000129.1 coordinate 508,131, forward strand.
ATAAGGTAGTTCAGAGCACTGAAAGGTTTCTATCTGAGTGCTGAGCATTGACTGAAACGTTCCAGAAGGCTCAGAAATTGTCGCTTTGAAGGTCTTCCCTTTGGTATTCTGACAAGCTGATGGGAAAATTTTTGCAGCAGCCATAGGGAAGGAGGTGCATAAATCTTCCCAAAATTCACTGTAAGGTGGCAATGACACCATTGCAAAAGTGAAAAACGAAACGTGGGTCAGCAGCTCCCGTGACAGCAGTGGGCTGCAGCGATACGTGGCCATGTGCTGTTTTTAGATGCAGATTGTGACACCCGTTCTGTACTTGCATGTCTTATTTTTATTTTTGATTGGGATGAAAGCATCAGGGAGTCTGTGCAAGAAGCATCCAACATCCCTTAGAACAAACCAAGCTGGAGAGGCCTGTCTGAATCCTAATCAGACAGCTGCATTTCTATAGAGCTGTCCTTCCCTGGGTTCCTGTGCTACTCCTTCATATGTTTTGGAGTGAAGGGCTCTTTACATCCTCATTACAGTGTCTGGCATTAAACGTCAGGAAGCATTTTCTGGCACATCTCTCAGCAAGAACCTTGAATTCTGCCAGTGAGTTTGTGTAGCTGTCTCGAATATACATGGGATTTCCTTCCAGAGAACTGAATCATGTCACTGAGGGCCAGTTAGAGCTGCCTCGTTGCAAATGTACTCCACAAAACAGGGTTCCCAATAAACAGCCAAGAATACTCAGCAGCAGGAGTCCTACTCTTTCCATTTTTCAGTAACAGCCTCTCTCTCTGGCCCACATCACCCAAGGGAGACTGTTCTGTTCTGATGATATTATTGCCATGTTGCTCCACAGTTTCACCATAGAACTGACTGTAACCTGGACCTTGGCACCACAGCACGTTGCCCCACAGGCTGTGCCAGCACAAGCCTTCGTGCAGCCACATTTAGACCTCTGCTGCTGAAAAGCTCTGTTGTCACTGTATTGAGCTGCCACTGTTCCAATGTCTGTTGTATTGAGCAAGGGAAGGGAAACAACCTGATTGAAATTCCCAATAAATACACTTTTTTTTAACTTTTTTTTTCTTTTTTCTCCCCAGAGTCACCTCTCAATCTGAGGGTCATACAGGTGTTTCTGAAGGTGGTTGTCCCATTGAAGCCAATGCTTCATGAAACTGCGCTTTGTTTGCAGGGAGATTTGTACCCCACGGTTCTGAACTAAAAGTGCCCTTAACTCAGGCTGGCTATTTCTCCTCACGCTCAGCGCTATATGTTCTTAGACACTGAACTGTGTTATTGATAATCTATATAAACTTTGCACCTGCGTGGCAGGTCTTAGGGAATGAAGTAGGGCTGGACAAGGCCAGCCTTGTCCAAAAGTTGAGTGAAATCACATGGCTGACAGATGCACCTGTGTTTTAGTACCAGTCACTACTTGGTGTGGTCTTGTCCATGCTTGGATCTTCAGGAGCATCTTCCAACAAAAAGCACAGCTCTGACTTTGCCTTTGAATCCCCTCAGCACTTTCACTGGACAGTTTCACAAACACTGAAAAAGTAAGATATACTGAAGTGACAGACAGAACAGATCGGGCTTGCCATTGATAAATGCCCCAGCAGCAGCAGCATCAATACATGTCACTAGTGCTGGCAAAACACTGTGTGTTCTTCACCAACAGAGCACAGCACTTACCAAGAAGACATCGCTGTCCTGGAGGAGGAAGAGGAGCGCAGCTTCCCATCTCCCCTTCTGTTTCTCTCCTTCAATCTCTTCCTTGCTCTGCTCCTGCCTTCTCATCTCTCACTCCAAGATACTTTCCGTGATATCCTGAACCAGACCTGTTTCTATCCATGGTGTGATGTTGAACATTGTTTGGGTGGAGAGTACTACAATCATATGTGTTCATCATGTTCTTCTCATTATGATACTCAGGGGTGTTAACTTTAATATTAATTTCATGGTTAATGAAGCAGAAGGAGTCACTCCGGCCTTCAAGATTCTGTCCTGAAGCGTTATCAGCTTATTCCCCAAACCTTCAGCCAAAACAAGACTATCCTGCTGCCACCAGACCCCCTCCTTCAGCTGCTTTTGGTGCTGACACCATGGATCCCCATCCCCGAAGTTCAGACTCCAGATAAGCAGGAACTGGCAGTTTTAACTCCTCATAGGCCAGTCCCATGGAGGGCAAAACTTCATTTTCTTCCACTTCATCCAGCAATGTGACAGAGGACTTTAATATTCCAGGATGATCAACGTGCAAACTGGTGGAGGGAGGAGCCTCCGTGATCCATCCGTTGCCACATCCAAAACATTGCACCCACCAGAGGAAGCTGCAACTCAGAAAGATGTTTCTAAAGCAGAACGTGGTCAAGGAGAGACCCAGTACTGAGTTAAAACAGATTCTGAATTCACAGAGGGCAAGAGAAGTCCCACCTGTGGTCTGGAACCTGGAATAGGTAGAAGATGGGGGAGAAAGGAAATGCTCCCCGGTGCTCATATTTTATGAAGGCAATAACAACTTTTGAAAGGATTCCCCTCCAGGAAATCTTGGGGGAAGAGCTGGGAGTGATTAAAGGAAGAGTCAATCACGTATGCCGTCCTTGCAAAACCATTTCCCAT
>JAPSGF010000129.1:515737-642786 GCA_035772895.1 Perdix hodgsoniae
CCCCTTCCCCTTCCCCTTCCCCTCCCTTCCCTTCCCTTCCCTTCCCTTCCCTTCCCTTCCCTTCCCTTTTTCCTTCCCTTTTTCCTTCCCTTTTTCCTTCCCTCTCCCTTTTCCTTTCCCCCTTCCTCTTCCCTCCTCTTCTCCCCCTCTCTCCTCCCCTCTCTTCTCCTGTTCCACTCCATTCCTTTCAATTCCATTCCATTCCATGTCATTCTTCCATTGTGTTTTTTCCTTCAGATGTTCGTAAGAGGCAGCAGGGAGGCCTCTTCTTGTTTTGTTAACAAGCCAAAGACTGGAATCAGGAACTAAAAATGGACAAACCTGGTCAAAATTGTTGGACACTTGTAAGGTGAAAGAAATTGTTCATTCAAATCTTTTCACCATCAATTAATGGTAAATCCTGGAGACAGCCTGTAGACTCTAAAATGCAGCAGCAACCATAGCTACAGAAGGCTCGGTGACACCACATAAATCCAACAAACCCTAAAATAACATTTTGTGTCTCCTTCCCCACCTTTGAACCTTGGGTCTGTCCTAGAGCTGTTCTGAGCACAAGAGGCATCGTGTCACTTCTTCAGTCTTTGAAACTTTCGAAATGACGTTTATTGTATAACTGGAATCAGTCCTGCAGTCCCATTCTGGATGTTGATTAATGAACCAATATACACTTCGGTCTGTATGTATTTCATGCCTCCCTGGCATGACTGCCTCATGTCCCAAATGTCTTCTAGGGGTCTCAAGATATAGATGTGTTACTCATTACTTCGCCACATACCAGAGAGGTTTCCCAGCTGCATCTGGTGGACAGAACTATTTTTGACTCTGGATGCTTGCAACAAGCCATCATTCTCTGGATTGTCGCCACTTTACCTTCTGGTTGGTCTTAGCTGAAAAGCTGGGCTGCAGGAGGGCTGGGCAGGTTGACATGTGCTTTTCTTTATTTTTACAACCATATACAAAATATACTATATACGTGTACTATACTACAGGTATATACATATAGATATAGGTTTTTTCCTGGAGCAGTGTCACTGGTTTCTCAGATACGATCCAAAACATTATTTTCAACACAGCTTTAGCAGGACCCATCTGTAGTTTATCCTCCTTTTCCTCCTAAAGCCAACAGCAGTTTGACCACTGGAAAAAAGCCATGCCCAGCCCTCCCTGTGCAGACGTTCCTTGGCTAGTGGATGACATCCAAAGAAACGCTCTGACCTTTGCCTGTGCTATCTGCGCTTCTCCACCACTTTTGCCCCCAAAGCCAATCCAACCTTACTTTTTCTAATAGAATGATAACTTTCACTTCCCTACACAGGGCCTTCATTCTGCTCTGACTACATCATCGTTGCAGAGATCCAGAGATCTTAGGGGATTACACATGTTTTCTAGCATTTTGCTTTGTGCCAGGGAATTTGTCCAGGTATTAACTGTCTTTAGAAGACATTTGTTCTTCACCCACACCATACAGCTGTGGAACTAGATGCTGGGCACTGTGGGCACAGTGCACTGTGGGCACCAATACCACAATGGGGCAATGGGCTCAGGATGTGCCACGTCCTGCATGAGCAGCACTTTGCTGCCTACCGCAGTTCAGTGCTGCAAGAAAGTTAAAGTTAGCTTAATTTTTATTTCCCTGGATGAGGCACCCGGTACCACACAGCACTGCTGATACCTGACTTTGTTCCTTCTTGTCTCTCAGAGTCAGTTTTCTGTTGTGTGGTTTCTCCAGCATATTCCTGTCTTCAGGCTGCACATCGTTGCCTTCAGCAGGCACACAGACACCGACTGCTGTGAGAAGCAGCAGATGCCTCCTCTTCTGGTGGGGCTTTTATTCTGTAAGCAGTGAAAACAAAACACGGTGTCAAAAATCCTAACACAGGGAACAGGGGGTTAAGTTGAATACCTGCCTCCCTTTCCATATGGAATCACAGAATATCCTGAGTTGGAAGGGATCCATAAGGCTCATTGAGTGCAACTACTGCATCCCCTTTGAAACAGGAGGATCTTCCTACCAGAGGACCTCCTGCAACGCTGCATCTCACCCCAACAGATGACGTGGCTGTGGTTAACCTCAAGTTGGAGCTGTACCCCCAGCACCATGGGCATGCACCCAAACCCTGATTTTTTCTCACTGATTATATCATCCCTATCTAGGTTTTCTTAAATTTCTGCAGTATTCTGGAGGAAGAGAGTGCCCACCTCCTTCACTCTGCCTCCTGATGACTCCTCTTTTTTTTGTATGGCTGCAGAGGGATTTCTGTGCATGACTTCTATTCAAGTTAATGGGAATTCACTGCTTAAGCACAGAGGTGAGAATAATGCGGCTCTTTGTTCTCAGCCATCTGAGTGCAGAGGAACATGCGTTTCTGTTAAACACCTGGAAGGAGCAAGGGAAAGAACAGCCCAACGTGAATAGAAGCAAAGACTGCCAGTGCCCGGCCCTGGCACACCTGGACCATGGCAGTGCTGGCAGAGCCCTGCGCTGCTGCTTTGCTGCAAGAGGGCATTTTGTGCTGGAAGGGCAAACTGCTGGTGAAAATGCCATGCAGTTTCTTTGTGAAAATCTCTGGGGAAATCAGTGGGTTTGTGCATATTTATGTCAGGGTGCATTAGAGCAGCTGTTCCAGATCTTTGGGTAATTAGCTAAAATCTGATTGTTCAGAGGGGAACCAATTTCTCTCTTCCTGATGCACCAGGCTCCCCGTGCCTCATTAAAGCAACTTTTTGTTTTTTCTCTTTTCCTTTTTTCCCCCGACTCCATCCTGACCATGCTCCTTTGCCAGAAGGTTGAGTTTTCGTTATTCATTTGTCGGTGCTCGGTATAGATATGGAACGATAATACAAAGCACACAAAAGATTGTCAGCACTATGGAGAATGTCAAGGATGGCAGCAGGCTGCCTCAGAGTTTTTCTTGGCAGGGTAGATGTGACTGTAACTTGGAAAAGAGGCAGTGCTGATGTCCGTATACATGGTGTGTTTAATTTGGAATTATGGCTAAAGTCTTTATGAGCATAATGGATGTGACATGACATTTAAAGGAAAACAGAGTACCACCTGAGCTTCTCACGCGAAGGCCAATTGTCAGAACAATACATCAAGTAAATCACAAGATGTTAGGCAAATAATTCCGAGCTCCGTAGGTGATGCTGTAAGGAATTCGTAAGTTATCTGTCCCTGAAGATACGGAGATCTCCTGCTGCCTTCATGCCTGATGGCAGCTCTCACAGAGAGAGCAGAAGGCCAGAGTGTCTCTAGATGACTAGTGAAGACTAAACATTACCTACAGCCATTACGCAGCCCTTAGGGTCAGGTAGCATCGTGCTAAAAGTGCTGTTTCTCCCATGAGTGCACACCAGAGTGAAGACTGTGCAGCACTTAGGCTTTCTGATGGACCCAAAAGGGTTGGATGTCATCAGTGTGTTTGAGCAGAGGGTTCCACTGGGGGCACCCCAGTTCCCCAGTGGTGTGAGCTGGTTTGGTGATGTGGCTCAGCAGCACACCTGGTGGTTTTTGAAGTGCTACCAGATACAGTGTATGTGTCTGTGGCAGCTACTTTCTTGCAAACAACAAGAGATCTTGTGTAATATCTCTGCTACAAAGGGCTCTCTGATCTGAGCCTTTCACCGGATGGGCTCCTGCCTCATCCTTAGCCATAGACCTTCTACTCATGCAGGCATGGTTAGCCTTTAACAAGCCCTCCTAAGAATCCCCCTGAGAGTCCACCATAGGGGATTAGGAACCATGTGCTAAAAGTAGTGTGGGCATATTTGGGCTGCCACCGGTTGATCCCTGTGCTCTCCCCATTGGCTGCAGCACAACTGTGCCACCAGCAAGTGAAGAGGCATAGATTTATGGTACAAGAACATAACCCTATGACAGGTTATGTCCTGCTCTTCCTTCAAATCACCTAGCAGCTATCTCAGGTACCATGAAAAGGACTTTCATCCTTCAGGCTGCTCCTTCCCTACCTGGACAATGAAACTGATGGAGTTCGTAAGCACAAGTTACCAAATCTGGTGGAAACTGGAAAACTCGGGGACTGGGTGTTCTTGGGCCTCATTCCCTGCAGAACTGAATGGAAAATTTATCTCCTCCTCTGTGTAATTTGAGCAGCTGAACCCATATGAACACCATTTGACTGAAAGTTTTTCACCTCTGCTCTGTGTCCTATGGGCTGTGAAGGGGCAGAAAGACAGGGACTAATTTAATTGCTGCTTTAAAATGTCAGAAGGTATCACATTAGCTGGTGCTGGTGCTGGGAAGAGGAGACCCACAGTTAGCAGAGCTGGTTGCTGCTTTCCTTTTGAAGGTAAAAGGCTGCATGGCTGTGGATTTCTCATGCCTTTCCCCAGAGGATCCCACAGCACTGGGACAGGGATCTGATGGAGAATTTTGAGCCACAAACCCTTTCTTTCCTTCTGCAGGTAAGTGGCACTCCACAGAATCCTGACCGGTATGAGTCATGTTATTCTGCACATGCCCACTGAAACTATACTCTGATCATTTCCATTCAGCATCTATCTTACAGCACTGTGTCAGCTCCCACCTGCTGGAATAAGCAGTGAGGTATTGGGTCAGAAAAGCATAGGGTATGGGAGGAGACCACAATGGTTTGGGGTCTGGGGTGGTTGGCTCTGCACTGGTTGGCTCTGTAATGAGAAGTACCAGCCATTGCACAGCAAGTCAAGCTTCAAACCTTGCAATTTGGGCATGACTGGAGTCAGAAGACAGTAGCAGAAAGCAAAGCTCATTGATGCCTATTTTGAACTGCATAGGATAGGTGTGAAAGCATACAGGTTGAAAGTAGTCTTAAATACAGCAGTTGCATAGGGAGGACTTTCACTAGGGCTGACATTTTGTCTGCTTTATGGGATGCTCCAGGATGTATTTTCCTCCTGTTTTTCTCTACACAGGTTATGCTCTCTGGTTACTTTAAACCACTGAGAGCCTCACTAAGTCAACAGGCAAGACTAGGTTCTGTGTCCTCCAGAGAGGATCATCTGCTGTCTCTCAGCATTGCTGTTTAGAAGGACAGAGGATGTGGTTCAGAAGGAGGCAGTGTCATTGCATCTTGAGTGTAGTTGAAATCCAGCACAGGCTGTGTCTGGAATTCATTCTCCTAACTGCAGTGGTAGAATAAGATCCTAATGGCATCCATCCTGCCCTCTGCAACTGGTGGACAGTTGGGAAAGTGGAGGAACCAAAGGTGAAGAACCACGGTTTGGATGGAGCTGTTTGTCCCTATAAACAGAAAGCATCTCTCCACGATGTGTTTAGAAATCTGTAAAGGAGGAAGGAAATGGTGTGACCACTGGGAAGCTGTTTCCCAAGGCCCAAAAGCATAAAACAAGAGATCTCAGAGAAGATTTGGTATATTAAGTGACTGCTGCTCTTCTGAATGCTTCTACATGTGCCAAACTTAAATGTGCAGGTTGATTGAAATGCATGGGGAATGTATAGTGCAGGGAAAAAGACACTACCATCATTTGTTCAGTCAAAAATCAAGAATAAAAGAACCTATCTGATTTTTAGCCATCTTGAAGTATGAACAAGTCTCAAGGCCAGGCGATTCTGTGGTTGAGTCCACCCTCATGTCAAAGAGAGGAGATGAACTCTGGTCCAGGAAGGAAGAAATGACTGTGGCCCATGCTGAAGTGATGCAAGCATAAAGACGGCAGCAAAGCAAGTAAAAGTAGTGTGGAATCATTTGCTAACATCATCTGAAACAGGTGTAGCTTGGAAGAACACCCCTGGAATCAAAGTAAGGGGGTACGGGCTCTTATACTCTTCCTTCAGAAACTTTGGTGTTATGGGGTCCTCTTCATTGCCACTCTGCACCGATCCCTTTGTGACCACAGGAACTCTGCCACTGCAGCATCCAGGGCCTTCCATGGCTTGTTTTTCTTGATAGGACTTCAGACAACTTCGTTTTCCAGAAAATACCCTTTGCGAAGACTTTGTCTCTCAAGTTACTACAATTAATCAGCTGATTAATGCATTCAAGTATTTATGTGTAGATTTGAAATTAATTCCAGCAGTATTTATGTAAACCCAGTGGAAAACACTGCAGATGAAGAGAAAAAAAGCAGTGAAAGAAATACATTTGGCTGATGTTACTGCTAACACATCTTAGGCAAAGAACGCAGTGATCATAGAATAATTGCAGTCCACAGGAAGGTGGATTACTGCGGTAGTTGGCCCAGTTTTAGTCTTTCAGTGAACCCGCTCTAGCATACGGGAGGTCACTGCCTATATTGTCCCATCACTTGGAGAAAGAAATCAACGCGATGAGGAGACAGGGGAAGGTTGGGAGGTTCCTCGTGGTGCTTGGGGCTTTCAGCAAGGAGTGTTCCAGAGGGCAATGAGGCCACATGGGCGTCCGGGCAGCCAAGGGGAGGTCACACTGCAGGGATGAGCAACCCCTGATGTCTTGGCAGCTGAGAGATCCTCTGACAGGCTGGAGGAAGCTCTGTGGTTGCAATTATGCAATTCCACTTGATGAGGTTTTTCTCTGCAGAGTTTTTGCTGCTCGTGACTGTCCGAAAGCGTGCAAGTTGAAGCCTTGGGATCAACTTGTAAGAGAGCTTCTCCGGGTTTAGGGAATCCTGACTGATTTCAGCAGTACAGCGCAGGGTGGCAGCTGCTGGGAGATGGATCCCTTTCCAGGTTCATCCTTTTTTAAGGCAATTTGATAGGCTGGACGCTTTCACCCTCTTGCTTTGAACGCTTCCGCATCGGCAGGAGGTAGGTGAGGAGATCAGCTGTCTCCTGCAGAGTCACTCGGGGTGCTCCGCTCAGCTGGGGTCTTTTGCAGCTCTTTGTGCTGGGTGTTTAATTTTTTAAGGGAGCCGCTACCCTCTCCCTATCTACAGGAAACAGAATTAAAAAAAAAAAAAAAAGAAAGAAAAGAGGAAGGATTTGGCGAGAAGCCAAGCCTAGTGACTGAAGTCAGAAAGCAGGGAAGTTGGAGTAAGTGTAGTAGTTACCGGGACGTTGTATGGCAGAGCGGGGCCACGCCGGATCGATCGTTCGGGGTGGGAGAGGAGCACACGATGCCCGCGTGGCTCTGCTTCCTTGGATGAATGCCACCGCTGAAGCTGCTGATCCTGGGAGGGGATCGAGCTGCGAGTAAACGAGACCAGAGGAGTGCTATGGAGGGCAGCAGCTCTGTTGCTGTGACTTTTAGGAGCCTTCCAGGGTAAGATCGAACGTTTCCCTTCGCTAAGCCTCTCTCCTCGATCAACATTTCGCGGGGGGGGGGGGGGGGGGGGGGGAGAGGGGGTAGGGTGAGGGCGGAAAAGTTGCGCTTTTCCAAACCCCGGGCAACTTTGTAGAGCTTAATCGCCGTGCTATGGGCTGAGCTTCTTTCTTATTTATTTATATATTTCAAATCTCCCCCCTTCCCCCCCCCCCCCATCCTACCTCCCAGCCCCCTCCTTCGCGAGAGACCCGATAGGGCGGAGAGCGGCGGCCGCGCTGTTATTGTTCGACGGCGCGGGGGGAGCGCACCGCACCGCACCGCACCGCTGCGCGCCGTAACCCGAGCGCGGCCGCCCCGCGAAGCGCACGCCCGTTTCGGCCGCCTTCCCAGCGTGTCAGCGCTGAGGGGTGCTTTAATGAAGACAGATGGAGGATGTTGGATCGTGGCTTTGAGACGTGGCAGATAACAGGCTGTTTCCCGGCAATTACAGCTAATTGCGCTGGCGTGTTGGAGGGGAGGGGGGAGCAGAGCTTGGCGCTGCGCAGTTTTCCTGGGTTCCCGCATGTGCAGCTGGTTGAGGCTGCTCATCCCATCCCAGTTCCACTTTCAGGTGTTTAACGCGCTGGGGAGTTCACAGAGTGGCTTTAACGCGGTGGCTGTCAAAGTCGTTGTAGTGAATGAATAGATTTAAATCTGAGCCACCACTTCTTTTGCAAAGCCTGCTGGTCAGAGGGACCACGTTTAGTTTCTTCAATTTATTCCTGGATGAATTCAGACCTGCCCCTTCCAGCCCCAAAGGAGCCTGATTCTGAGGGTGAAAACAAACGTTTCAGCTGCCAAGTCTGCAACCGGCTTTTGGTGTTCCCCCACCTGGGGGAATGCAGGACACACTACTGCCTGCTTTGTTTCTGAGGTGTTCAAACAAAAGGGGGTGTAAGGAGAGGTGGAAAAAGGTACAGCTGACACATAACAGTTTTAAAGATGATTAGTGCTAACCGTTTCTGGCTGAAACATTAGTATTTGCTTTAGATAGGAGGAAGAAAAGGCATTATAGTCTCAGGAACCAGAATTTGAGTAGTTTGTCTGAAAGAGTTAACTCAGCAGACCTTTGAAGGAGGCCCTTTACAAACATAACTTTACCTGGCACCTTACAAGGTTAGTCCATGCCAAGCATGCCAGGCCTTTGTGCTGCTCTTCCTAGAGCATTAGAAAGAGTTGCAGTACCGTGATGTCCCACTCTGTGATACCGAGGAGCAAATGTGACTGCTGGTTCAGTGTTTGACATCATACATCCCTTAGCAGAAGTGCAACTCAGGGATGGAAAAAGCAGAGAGATTGGGATAACCATAAGCTTCGCAGCTTATGGTTATATGCATTCAGAATCTGGGGCTTTGATTTGCTTCACCTCCTGGTGCTTGACAGCATTGCTTAACCAAGATTACAGCATGGACAGTCTTGAACCTCATTGTGATGTGCTGTGCTTGGGATGTGTTTTCTCATCTGTTGAGCTGTTGGGTATTTACTTGATCTGACGCAGAATGTTGGTGAGTGAAAGCATGGCATGAATTCTGAATCTTTACCTGGCAGAGCTATTTCAGTTATCCAGAGTTTATAAGTACCACACCGTGTATGGTGGCTGGAGAAATCTTGTTTTCCTGCCTGTTTTCCTTGGACTCTGGGTGCTCATTTCTAATATTAGAGCATAATTTGCTGCCACCTTAGAGCTACTGAGACCAATGTTTGCACAGGAATTTCAACCTGCACTCAATGATGCCCCATGATCCGGGTCGAAATAACCCTTTCAAAAATGATTCTGTTTAGCGTGGATCATTTCACAGAGTCTGGAGCGAGGTGATGGAAGCAGAAGCACTGAGTATTTCCTAGTTCATATTTATCATTGAGTGTGATGTATTGTGAAGTTACGCCCAGAGAAATGGGGCCAAGAAAGCAGCCATGTTTTCCATCTGGAACATCTGCTCTCCATTCATCCAGGTTGTGCTGTATTGTTCCTGAGTTTTCTACCCCTGTTGTGGTGGCATTTCATCTAGATGGTTTCTAGATGGAGTGCTGCTGGTACAAAAGCTTTCTGTAGTGAGAAGGGGTAATGTATTCATAGCTCATGAATGCCCTTAAATCGGGAAGTGGGAATTGGAGTTTAAAATGACTTTTATGCTGTAGGCTGTGGAGACACGGGGAAGTGAGCTGTGACCTGCTAGGCAAAGGAGCTGGACCTGTGTGGTTGAAGACCTCTCTATCCCCTCCCTGTGCGTCATGGAGCAGCGAGGGGTATCTGCAGTAAGCAGAATGGAAACAAAACCATTGAGAAGATGGAGCATTGGAAAAGTCAGTCGGTGCTGACACAGGGGAGGCAGCTTGAGGAGATCTAAGCAGTGCTTCACTTTGCATCTGGAAACAGCTGGTGCCAGGGGAAACAAAGGCAAGCAGGAAATTGTCTGTCTTCTGACGACCGAAACCTTTCATATGTTTTATGGGTTTTCAGTTAATTCAGGAATAGGAGATTGTGAAAGTGGTTTGCCAGAATTTGAGAAGTGCTTTGCGCCACATAAAAATGAAACATATGAGAGACATCATTTTTTCCAGAAAGCACAAGGGGAAATTAAGACCAAAGCAGCGCACATGAGTGATAAGGGGATGAACAGCCTTTAGTTGCAATGTGTGAAAAGGAAACTGAATATCGGTTTTGAAAAAAAAGTAAAAAATGGAGGCACAAAGAAAACTGAACTGGGATGTGAATGAAGGTGATATGTGGGGTGTAGCGTGCCCGTGAGAAGACCTGCAATGGGAGCCCAGGAAAAGAGCTGGGATGGAAGGCAGGCAGAGTGAGGATCAGCCAGGAGATGCCATCTTGCTGTACAGGCCATGACAACCAGCACCAACCAGAGCAGGATCTGAAGCACCACCACAAGGGATTACTCCACCACCATTTGCTTAGGTTTGTTTTCATGCTTGCAGTCAATGACCTCTGGGACTGACACTCACAAGAATGGAGGTGTGCTGGCATAAAACGGGCTGCTAGCATGCTGTGTGGTTTGCTAAGTAAAGGAGTGTGTGGATTAGATGTGTGAGTCAATAACAAACAAGAAAATTGAGGTATTTGTAATAGAATGAAAATAAAGGGTACACCTTTGCACAACAGGGGTGTGTCAGGCCCTCAGCAGTATTACATGTTGCCCATTGAAGACTGACACGTTCTCAGGCAGCATTGTGGTTAGGGCAAGCCACGAACTGAATTTTGCAGAGAGGTTCAGGTCGGCTTGGGTTCATAATTCCTGCACTTTGCCTAAGTAAGCTGCTTTGATAAATCTGTGTGATGGAAATAACGCATGGAAAGTGAATTTGGTGTGAATGGACACAGCAAAATTATCACCGACATCTGCCCTAAAAGGCAGTGCACTGTGGGAGCAGAGAGCGTGCAGCATTATTTGTGCTGAATCAGGATGCTCACAGTGGTAACTTAAATTTGCTGCTGAGCAGAGATGTGCAAGGAGTGCAATCCTCATCAGCTGTGCCAAGAAACCAAAGGAAGTAAAGGTGCTGTGCCTGCCAAGTTAGTGTATTGTTGCCGTCTTTTAGCCACACTGAGGTCATATCTGATACTGGTGACCTAACAATCACAGCCATTAACAAAACCCATGTTCAGAGCTGGAAATATTTTCACGTATGTTGATGAGGTGTGGATCTGAGATCCGTTGGCTGTTTCATGTTACAACTGCTGAAAGAAGGCATAGAGCCTCTTTCTCTCCCTTGCTTCTCCATGTACATAAACATACTTTCCTTTCCCCCTGTCAAACATAACCCTTGCCATTGGAGTGCACAGCTGGGAGAGGTTTTGGCATTGTGGATATTTGGCAAATACAGCATGGTGTGAGTTCAGTGGTGTACCTGTACCAAATGCTTATGGATATAGTGCTATTGGATCTACAGATCCTAGAGCTCCAGGAAAGCCAATGTCTTCATTTCTAGATGCCTGGGGAGCAAGCCTCATCTTCGTACCAGCCTACAGGGAGCTCTCAGTGCTAGCAAGCAAGTTTTGGTAAGGGATGATACTAATCGTCCTGAAACACGATGGAAAAATATGTTGCAAATGACAAAGCAAGGTCAGCTAGGGATAAGAAGGCATATCTCAGGCTGCTAAAAATAGCTATGTTTTCACATCTGGGAAAGAGAATCCCAGAGTGGTTTGGATTGAAAGGGATCGTAAAGAGCATCCAGTTCCAACCCCCTGCCATGGGCAGGGGCATCTTCCAGTCGGCCACAATGCCCAAAGTCTTAGCCACAAAGTCATTGGATGGATATATCTACACAGAAAGCATGGAATAGAACATCCACACAGAAAAGCAGGTGCGATAACTACAGAGTTTTCCTTAAGGTTTACCTCCATTTTAAGAAATGGAGGTTATGTCCGCACCAGGCACAGCCCAGGGATATCAGCAGTGCTCTGGGGCAGTGGTTTCAAAGTGGGGCTGTGTTTCAAAGTGTTTGTTTCCAGCATAGGTTATCTGCTGCGCTTGTTTCCTTAGACAGCCCTTCTCTGGCACTGATAGGACAGGATTTTAAATAAGAGAATTAAATTCAGCATGTTTTGTCTCTGTTGGTACAGTATGTATGTCTGCAAGTTGTCCTGTTTGCTTTTGTTAGTGTTCTCTATCCGGAACTTTTATTTTTCCTCCATGAAATATGATCAGTGTCACAGTGCAAATACTTGTTTCTGCCTCCTAGAAAACTTGTTCCAGATAAATCATGATTCCCTCTTACCGTCTCGCCTTGGCTCTGCTGTCCTGTTAAGCAGTGACATGGTGTTCCTGTTGCTTCAGGCATGCTGGGCTCTGCGGCTTTTCCCATGCTGGTGTCCAGCACCAGAAGACCTTTAAAGTCCTCCCAGTGAACAGAACACCAGAAACTGAATTACTAATAGACTGGGGAGAGGTCAACCTCAGGGAGGTTGATCTTGCTCTGGGTAGATGCCTTGTTTCTCTGCACCTAAAGCACAAGCCCTGGGAAGGGACTTCTCCCTTTCACATAGGACCAAAGTAGCAGGAATGCTCTTTTTAGACCCATTCCTTTTAAAGAGACCAAAATCCGAGGTAAAGCAGTTCTCTCCAAGGAAGTGCAGCCCACAGACCTGAGATGGGTTCGCCGTTAAAATGTGCCAGAATTAGGTGTGTGTCTCACGCTGTGCCATGCTGTGGGGAAGAAACCGCCATGAATTACCTTCTCTTTTGTCTTACAGAAATTCCATGGAGTTGGACTGAAATAAAGTTTTGGGATGTCTCTGTTTGGATTAAAATTTGGAAAGAAGAAACTGAAAGGTGAGTGAGGTCTGGCAATGCCTTTTAGGTAAGGAACGTGAATCCAGTGTGAGCGCGCCTGGGAGCATGGCTTACAGCTGCAGTGCAGGTGGAGGAAGACGCCGTCTGTTTGCTCTTCCTGCATTTCATACTGCCCTGGGGAAGTGCTGTGTGCCAGTGAGCAGGAGGAGATCGGAAACAGAGCAGGCTGCAAAGTGAGCAGGCTGTGATGGCTTGGGGAGGTCTGGATTGTGATGTTCTTTCCACCTAGATCTCCTGGGGAGGTGCAGGGGAGCAGTGCGCTGTGCGGTTTGAAGCTCTGATAGTCCCATGGGAGGAGGTGGTGGATCCCAGAGGCGGCTCTGCCAGCTCCAGGCCTTCCTCCTCCCTGGCTTTGGAAGGCAGCACAAACTGGTCTGTGAGCCTCTGTCCACCCGGGGCACCAAGAGCTGGTGGAGTCACCATCCTCAGTCAAGAGCTGTGGAGATATTGCACCGAGAGACATGATTTAGAGTGGCCGGAGGTGCGGGTTGATCACCAAGATCACTAGACCAAGGTGATCTTGGTGGTCTTTCCAACCTTTCTATGATTCTGTGATTCAGGTGAGGCGCTTCTGCAGGGAGCACCACACACACTGGGGGTCTAGATATCGTACAATCTGCGTGTCATGGAATCGGAGAATCATAGAATGGCTTGGGTTGGAAGGAATCATCCAGTCCCTGTCAAATGAGGCACAAAAAAGTTGTTGGAGGAAACCAGTTCCTAAAATGTCAACGTTAGTGAGGTTCTTCAAGTCAAAGTGGTAAGCAGCAGTGGTGTTTCCATGGAAACTGTGTCTGTGAGGTCTTTTTCAGTGGGGTTTGACTTGCAATGAGCATTTCCTAAGGTAAGAGTAGAGGGAAAACTTCTGGTTCAGGGTGTCTATGAAGAAATAAAGATCAAGCCTTGGCAATGGCTGAGAAATGGGGAAAATCTCTGCTCACTGGGTTGTTCCCATGGCACTGGTGCTTTGTACCTTGAGGATGGAGATGATCAGGGGCCATCTATTAAATGTACAGAAATAGAGAACAGGGAAAACTCATGTCCACAAGTACCCCAAGCCCAACGTGCATACCAAAGAGTGCGCAGTTTGCACATTTTGAAGAATTTGAAAACAAAATGGAATCACTGCTGCAGCTTCACGTCCGTCAGCCCAGCCTAGGGGCATAGTGAGAGGAAGAGGAAAGGCTTAAATTGAGAGAAGGCTTTTGGAAAGCTGCACTGGGCTTTCCTTCTTGCTGCTGAGGGACAGGTGGTTTTTGAGCAGCTGAGGTCTGGGCTCAGCTGAGATGAGCAGCTCCTGAGAGAGAGTACAGCCCAAGGCTCACTCCGTGGGCCTAAAGCTTAACTGACCTTTGGGACTCCCATTAATGTCCAGCAGGAAAAATGACAGCAGACACAAGCGTGAAAAATATATTTATTTGGACACAATTTCCCATCAGGAAAATAACTGTGAATTGAAAAGCTTCTCAAAGTTTGTTTCAGATCTGTATTTATTTTTATGATATTTTATCACTTCCTATCACTGTGTATTGCTGTTACTGACAGCATGTGCAATTGTGTCAAGCTGTGGTACATGTCTGAAATAATGTTTTCGAGTAAAGGATATGATATGTGCCAGTCAGTCACTGTCAGGCTGGTTTTTCAAAATGAAGTGAAATATCTATTTCATCTGCTTTATTTGGCGTGCTGATAGTGGCAAAATGATTTTGAACAAAAATTACTCAAAACAGGATACCAAGGAAAATCTAAGCCAAATAAAATTTCCAATTTTTTTTTTTTTTCCAAAATGAAGATGACACAGAATTTTTGCTGCTGAAATATTTGAATATTGTTATTTTTCATTCTGAAATTGGCTGACAACACGTGAGAAATGCAAATGCTACTTGAGAAATAATCTGTTGCATTTCTGAGAGCTGGAGAGCCCCAGCCCTTGCCCAGAGCCAAGGCAGATGAGTGAGACATTGCAGGAGGAGGAAGGGAGGAAGGGAAGGAAGAATTAGAGCTGGCAGTAGGGCAGCAGCTGGGGGAAGGGAGAGGGGAGGCACACTCCATCCCTTCCCAGAAAGACCTCATAGGGAATGCTTTCTCTTTTAAGGTTATCCAGCACCTCTTCCAGGCCTGTGTCCTCCCAGAAGTCCTGTTTGACATGAGTGTAAACGTTGTGAACAAACAAAAGCGTCCTTTTGGAATTCTTCCTTGTTCTTCTTTCCTTATGGTGATAATATCAAATGCTGTTTCTAGAAAAGGGCAGGACCCAGTGTTGAGATTCAGCATTGTGTTAAACATTTACTGGACTTTAGGCAGAAATAATTCCTGTTCATCCTTGAAATTTTTAATTTCAGACCTTGCATCTGCTGTATGAAAATCGAGGTCCCTCATAAGTGGGTCTTCTGTCAGTGAAGACCCACTTAAGAAGAAAAAAAAAATCATCTTTCCTTAATAACTTGTGCACAAACACATGAAATATTTCACCTGTGCTGGCAAATGCCAGTTGCTGTGCTCCACTGTGTCCATGAAACATGATCCCTTAACACAAATGTGTATTTCTTGCATTTAATTTCCTCAGGAGGAATGAGTATTCTCGTTATTCTGAGAAAAAAAATGATGTGATAGAGAAGACCTTTATTTAATAATGGAGGAAAGGGCAGGAGGGAATAGGCTAATTCTGTTTATGATGTTGTATCTGAATGGCCTTGCCTCCAGATTTCTAAATTAAATTCCTCACACTCAGTACAAGCTATCCATTTCAGAGATGAAAAGGCGTGTGATTGCCAGCATCCAGCCAGAGAAACTCTGTGAGGACGGGGTATCTGCATTTTCAAACCATGCAGTTTTATAACACAGAGCCCTTGAGAGCCCTTCCTTCAAGTCAGTAGTGGGAATACCTTTGTTTACCTTGCAGTTGGGCTTGTGCCCGCCCCAGGCAGGTCTGGGCTGTAATCCTTACCTCTCCCATTTCCGTCCCACCTGGCTCTTATCTCTCCTCCAGCTGCATGCACATAGCTGCACCATGACAGAGCACGTTTTAAGCCAAGGATGCTCTTTGGTTTTGTGGCATAGAGTTGGTATGCCAACCCTGGGAACCTTATGGTGTTCTGTTGATACTCGGACTAGATTCATTAACATTGGAAAATATCTCAAAGATCATCTAGTCCAACCACCAGCCCAGCTCCACCATGCCCACTAACCCTGTCACTCAGTGCCACATCTACTCAATTCTTGAACGCCTCCAGGGACAGCAACTCCACCAGCTCCTTGGGCAGCCTGTGCCAATGCCTGACCTTTCTTTCTGAGAAGAAGTTTTACCTAATATCCAACCTGAACCTACCCTGGTGCAACTTAACTACCTTATGTTTCAGCTTTTATCTGCATCTCAGACCAGCTGTATGATGTAGATATTGTAGAGTGTAAGCCTCAGACTCCTCATGCAGTGCTTCCCTTCATCCGTCTACTCTCTAATTTGTATTAAAGCACTGAGCTTGTTGGGTCAAGAACCCTGACTTTGGTTTTGTGAAGAGCTCTCTCAGGTCCCAGCAAGGTACTGCCATGTTGTAGCTTGGAAATCCTGTGACGTATGCTATAGAAAATAAGCCTATACTTTTTAATCCAGTGACAAGTACTCTCAAATGGTACTCAAGAATCTTGCTCTGTACATCCCTTCTCTTTCAAAAAAAAAGCAATTACTGCTTTAAAGTGAAGGGAGAATTTGGCTAGTAGCTTGCCTAGTAACCTCCCTAAGAACAGCAATTTTATTTGTAATGGTATGCCTTCTCCCATGACATTGTCCCTTAATGGACACTAATTCTCTTTGTTTTGGTGGAGGTACATGGGTATCGACACACTGTGGCAGATTTCATTTGATTGTGCATGTAGAGTAGCAGTCCAGAAAAGATCAGAAATAATGGCAGGAGGTGCTCTGTGAAGAGATGGGCCATCTTCTGTGTGCAGTCCGCAGGGTGGCACTTGTGCCATCAGTGAGAGGTGACGTTTAAAGCTGGATCACACCACAAAGATGAAAGTGTCCAAAAGTTGAGCCCACAACAGCTTAAAAGTGACAAGATATGATGGAAGGAAGCCTCAAATTGCACTGGGGAGGTTCAGGTTGGATTTTAGGAAAAATGTCTTCTCAGACACACTGGCACAGGCTGCCCAGGGAAGTGGTGGAGTCACTGCCCCTGGAGGTCTCCAAGAACCATGGAGATGTGGAGCTGAGGGTTATGGCTATGGTTAACCACAGTTAGTGAGCATGGTGGGAATGGGTTGGGGTTGGACTAGATGGTCTTAGAGATCGTTTATAACCTCAGTGATTTTATCATTCTCCATTGCAAGTCTTGAAAACAAAGGTGTGCTGCAACTGGTGGTGGTCTTTTAAGACTGCCTATGGCCTCTTGGGGTGAGGCCTAACGGCTGCCTCCTGAAGGACTGTCCCAGGAAGGTGTGTGCCCTGAGGAACAAGGTATATGAGGCTACAGCTTTCACAGTTTGGTGTTGGTAAGGCGAATGGCTTTGCTGGGAGCCCTTCTGCAGGGGAAGCTGAGGAGATGAGCGCAGCTCCCAGCTGCCACTTTTTGCAGCTCATCCAGTGTGATGTTTGTGCTGTTGAGGTCACTTGTTTAAAGGGTGGAGTAGAGATTTATTATTTTATAGAGTTTGTCTCAGTTCTGTTGTCAGGCTTGGTTACCCCGGCACTCCCCTAGCTGGGCTGTGTTTGTTTCAGGCATGAGATATCAGGCCCTAGTTTGTATATGACTTGGCACAACCAGGCAGATCTTAACCTCCCCCCGCTCCGTGGATCCACAAGACCTAACTTCTACAAACCCTTTCCAGAGGCCTGTTTAAAGCTCTTGGCACACGCTCCTTAAGCATAAACCGGCAGCAAGTTTCCAAGCTCACTGACTAGACCTCAAATCTAACCTTTTGCAGGACTTTTCCATGCAACAGCCCTAAATGAGAAGGCTGGTGGGCCGTCCAGTTACATTCATAGCTCATTTTTGGCATGGGTTTCATGTTATTAAATCCAGATGTTACTCTCTGGTTTAGCTCCTATATCTGTCTGCCTGAGAAAACAGCCACTTTCCCAGTGACTTGGTCTCAGTGGTTAGACCAAGACCTGGGCACTAAGCCATATTTATGTACACTGAGTTTCCACTGATGAATAATTTAAAATCATTTTCAGTGGCAGTGAGATGATAACTTAGAGCACAGATCCCACTTGTTCTTTCCAGTGATTTGTAACTGCAGTTTGCAGAAGCAGAAAGTTTAATACAGGTTGCTTAGAGATTAAAGGAAAGTTTCAAGAGCTGAAAAACTTGTCATGCGATCGCTTTTCAGATTTCCTTTCCTCTTTCCTCAATGCTTCCAGAATTACCAGTGCATGATAAGACATATGTACTTGGACCTACATCCAGAATAGTCTGAGCTGTAGTTTCCAGGCATAGCTGGGGTAATGTAGGCTTTCACTACTTTCTGTTTACAGCAGTCATTCAAGTGTCTTCATTTCTACCCAAACAGTTACAGAAATGAGTAGGAGTTGTCTGGTCTAATATAGTTGGTTCTGATTTTTTTGTTTGTTTGTTCGTTTGTTTGTTTGTTTTCAAAAATACAATCACTGAGATGGTGCTGCCACGTGCCTCTGGTCAGTGGTCAGTGGTGGTTCTCCTTTGGACCGACTGGAGGAGGGAAAGTTTGGCTCGCTGATGTTGGATGAGGCACCCTCTGCCATTTGTGGTTGTTCTTGATTTAGCAAAGGTACTGGATGATATCCAGCAAGGAAAATGAAAATCTTTCCATTAGAAAGAGCCTTGTATTTTGGCCTTAAAGGACACTGCTGCTAGAGGGCTGGTGCCTGCTAAGAGCTTGGGTCTTCTGAAAGTGAGGAGTGCCGGTATCGAGATGGATGTACTGCAGCATGCTGTGTGCTTGTGTCCTGGGAGAGGAATAAATACCTGCAGGGCTCCGGCCTAGATTAGCAGCTCTAGATGTCTTTGTGCGTCTGTCCATCACGGGATTATGCTTTCTCCATCATCTACTTTGGTAACAGCTGTTACTCTCAAGAAAATTCCTGAAAGGGCACCTAACACAATAGGTGGAGCCATGTCAGCATGGACCTGCTGGGCTCTGCTGCTTTTTTCCTCCTGGGCACTGGACAAGCAGTTTCAGTCTCTCTACGTATTTTTTTCTTCTTATGGAAGAAGAGAAATATGTGTCTGAGGAAAGCAGTGAGGGATTAAGCACTTTCAAAGTCCTGAATGAAGCCTCTGTATTGGTTTGTACCACCCACAAGGGCAGGTAGGAGCTTTCCTGAGGGAAAAGGAAAAATACATTTACCTGCTAACATAGTAAAGAGGGCTTAAACTAGTAATTAGAGGGCTTGATGAAAACAGCCCACATGCAGAGATGAAAACTGGTGATCTGTGAAAGGGCTTAAAAAATTAGGGAAACGGTGTTATTTATAGGGTTTCTGGAGGGAAAGGAGGAAGGATAGCAGTTCAGCGCCCTGAATAGCTTAGACACTTGCTAATGCAAGACTGAATAAACAGGAAGAACTAGATGTCTTAATACATCATTAATAGGTATAATAGACACGTGTTGGAACTCATGAGGCTGAAATATTAATAGAAAAGAATAAAGCTCATTCTGGAAGGATAACAGAGGTGGCAGGGGGTGAGATGTTTTTCTTGTATGTTCATGTTCTCTGAGATCCAGCGCAGAGAAGAGAAGGATAAACAAATTGCAGATCTCTGAGTAATGATCTGCAAGGGTAAAAAACATAGGCATATGCAGAGCAGACTTTGGTAGAAATTAATGTAGTTTTCTGTATGATAGGGCATGGTGTTAAATAAGGAATTCTGGTTCTGCAGATGCAGAATTGGGAAGGAGCAGAGGGGTGGACCATGTGTTCTTCTGCTCTTGGGCTGAGCAGGCACAATCTGTTGGTGCTGATGTAGATGGTTTTTGGAGATGGAGAGGAATCTGTTCCAGAAGAGGTTGCCTTCAACAGGGAGGAACAGGCAGCTGAGAGCAGGAGGTAGTGTAAATGGGAATGGTGACAAAATGGCAGTGTGTTGCTTGGGAAAAAAGTTGCAACAGCAAAGTGTTTAAAATGGAATTCAAGAATGAAACCATGGTGAATATGAAGAATTCTTAACTTGGGGGAAGGAAATTTTGAAAGGGGAATCAAGCAGAGCTGTGATTTCCTTAAATGATTGATATTAATGTCAGGAGTATAAGCTATGATGATTCAGAGAGGCTCAGAAGGGTGAATGAAGAAAGTGGTGGAATCACCTTCACCTCAGACAGAGGAAGGATGCTTCTAGAAGGTGTACAGTGTTGTTTTATCCAGCACAAACTGCATGGCAAAGCTCAAAGTGAAAAAGAGCTAGTGAGGATGCAAAAGGTAATAAAAGTTGTTCTGCAGAAGCTGGGTTCTCTGGGGTTCAGTAACCCTTCCAGTAGGAGGAAGATCAAAGACATGTTATGTCTGCTGCCTAGTGGAAAAAGTTGAGGAAATCATGCTAAGGAACCTGATGCATGTTTTTTCCTTAGTTAAGCACCTCACACATTAGTTGCTGCCAACAGAGAAGGGGAGATATTTGGGGCTGGAATCAAGAAGGAATGGGGCAGGTTAGTGAGGCAGAGGATAGCCTAGAGCCTGCTGCCTTGGACACACTCCGGAGCACAGGCAGGTATGGTTCAGAACAGTGCAAAAAGGCCCTAGGAGAAGAAGAAAAGCTGAGCAATTATAGATATGTACGCTTCACTTCTTGGGTGAAGGTTGAAACAGTCAAACAAACCACTTCAAAGTGACTGGAAGTGTGTGGTGGAAGAGATGATTAACAGCCAGCAGTCCAGAACTACTACATCCAACACAAATTAATTCTGTGTTAGTGGTAGCCAGAGGGCTAACAAAGAAACCTGAGATAGCCGTAATGTGTCTTGGCTGTCATCTGTAGCATTTATACAAGTAAGCTGGAGATACATGCATGAGATAAAATCAGTGTAGGCCAATTGCCAACATTTTTGAGAAAATAATACACTGAGAATAGTTGTCAATGACTGATAATCAAACTCAAGAGTCATCATGGATGTATCCTGCATCTGGTAGTCAGTGTTTTATTTTCTTGCTTGGCTAGCAGTCTGAAGAGCAGTTAGTAAATCTGCTCCTGGCAGGAGTTAGAACACACTGAAAGATAGGAGAAGAATTGACTAACTGGAGGAACAGTCTGAAGAAGTTTGGATGCATTTCAGTAAGGGTAAATCAAGGGTCTGTGTTGCCTGATGAGGCATCAGCTGTGCCAGAGGGATCAGCCCCAATGGGTCATATTCTGGCACACTGTCTACCAAGTGCTGGTGGTGCAAAAGGATATTATTTTGAATAGCTTCAAGGTGGCTTTCCATTTAAAACATTGATTATCAGAAAGGCAGGTAGGGATCCCTTCTGATCTGCTCTTCTGTGGTAAGACTGTGGTTGCAAACTAAGGCTCATGTTGGGTTGTGTGCTTCTGGAATGGGGTTAACTAGCTGGAAAGCCCACTGGAAAGCAGCAAGAATGGTGCCGTTCTGGTCAGTGGCACAAACTGTAAGAACTGACTAAAGATAAGAGTTGCATTTTCTTTGCAAGGCTGAGCAGCCTTCACTGCATCATGAACTCATCTGGGCTCTGTGTCCTTGGCCGGTAGCACAAGGAAATGACGGGGAGCAGAAGAACGCCTTTGATCATCCCAGGAGAAGATACAATTTGTTTAAACTGAAATAATAAGTCTTACATTAGATAATGGGAAAAAACCTTCCCCCTGGGAAGGACAGTGCAGTCCTGGAATAGGAAATTGGAAAAATAGCTGTCACCGAAGCTTTCTAGAACTTTTATTGAGAGTGACAGGCACGACCATCTCTTCAGATAAAGAGTAGATTTGGTGACCTCTTGAAATCCCTTCCAGTGGTTTTTGATTTCAGGATAGGTGCAGGGGTGATGTCCAATTGTGGGGTGATGCTAGAAGGTGCATTTCTAGTAGAAGAACAGCACTAACAGTAGGCCCATAGAAACAGCTTCACAAATATCAAGGGCAAGATATGGATATGATATGGGGTAGTGAACAGCTCCAGCTAAATGTTGATTCCTGCCTGGAGAAGGTAGTGAGGTGTGAGCCTGTGCACACAAATTGCTCTGTCAACACTGGAAGTCTCTCCAATTCCCTAACATGGGACATTTAGAACACAGCACGGATTCCAGGTGACGTCACCTGCTAGCAGCTCCCCCTGCTCTTTCTGATGTTTCATTCATGCTTGTATTGATTCTGCCTACCTTCAAGCACGTCTGATGTGATTCTTCTTCTTTGCAGAGGAAGAGAGACACCTTCAAGCAAACAACCGGAATTTTAACCTACAGTTTGAATATGCTGTAAGTACTCAGAAAATGTTGTTTGTTGTAGCTGTAGTCACAGATGCTATTGCACGTGTTTCGTGCCCACGCACCACAAGGACTCATCTTCAGTTTACTGTTACGAGGGCACGGCATGGGTGAACTGTATCTATGACTCTGCAGAAAATAAATCTAGGGAATTAATTCAGTGGGCTTTCCAGAAAGACTTGGGCAAGGCTTGTTTCTGTGTCCTGTGGTGAAACAGGAGGACAGATGTGCCAGAGAACACGTCAGAGAGATGGTTCACTATTGAGTCACCCATGCAGCTCAGCCCTGTAAATGGTGGTCAGAGGAGACCCAATGCTAGAAAAGCACATAAGTGACCTTATATATTTCCAGAAGTTTTTTTGAGAGCCACATGTTTGCAGGATCAGGCATCCAAGGTCTTTCAGTAAGGGAACCTGTGGGGAAAATTTCTGTTGGAAACGTGGCTCCATTTAAAGTAAAACATGAAAGGAAATGTGTCAGTTCCTCAGCTCTGGCAGTGAAATCCTCTCTGGCAGGAAGGTTTTGAATCTGGCCTTCATGGCTTCCTGCCAGCTTTTATTTCCATCTTCTTCACAGCCTTGCTGGCCTTGCATTGTGCCATGAAGTCTGTGACTCAAGAAGCACCATGAGATGTGCTGCCCATCACTCAGCTCTGCCAGGCAGCGCCCTGGGAGCTCGATTCCCGAAGATGGGTACTGTTTGTAGAGAAGGACTGGATCAGCTGGTAGAGCCGTATAGCTTGGCTGCAGGGTCATCTCCTGGCTGGGCAATCCTGAAGATGTATTTATTCAAAGTTATTTACAGCTGCCAACTGATATTGCAGTGAATTTTGTGAATTTTTGTCTTTTGCGTATCTGAATGGCAACAATGAAATTCATCCTTCATTTTATTCAGGAGTTCATTTGAATCATGCTTTGTTTGGGCAGGTTGTCAGTGTTTTCTTGGTCCTTTCATAACTGGAAAACCTCAACATTTCAATATATTGTGATTTGTTATAAGCTAGAAATTTGCAATTAGCTTTGACTAAAGATGTAATGTAGCTGATCTGTTGGCAACATAAACTGGTAATCAGCGGTCATCTTTCATCCATGAGTTACACAGGTTAGAGCCTTGCTAAATACAGTGCTGCTGCATGAGTACTGAATATGAAACACGTTGTAAATAATATATATAAAAGATTATGCAGCACAAATGCTATATCAAGCCTGGTGGTTTGCGACGCATAGAGCCTACAATTAGAGTTCTGTGGTGAGCATTGCTGCTGTGAGTGTGTTTAAGATCTTTCATTGGTTGATTGCAGCGTGGACTGTGAGCGGCAGTGGGACAGGGAGGTAGGAGGGAGGTGTGCAGTGATGTCAGAACAGACAGAACAAACAACTCTCCTAGCACTGAGTCTATTTTTTGAAAAGCCGCTCACAAAGATAACTACATGTCACTGCCTCCCAGCTTCTTTCTTATGTAGCCAAGGATCTGCAAATAACCAAAATCAAGGAGAGGGCTCTGAGAGCTCTGGAAGGTTTCCATAAGAGTCTATTGATTGGGTGTGAAAGTGCAGGCAGCTGGAGGGCCAGCTGTTAAATCTTGGCGATGAGTTTCAGTAATTGTGCCCCTCAATTTAGTCACCTATGGCTAATGATTTCTGGAGCCCGGCGTAGACTGAGACTTAGAAATTCTAGAAAACTGTCCAGAAAAAGACAAATCTTGAGTAGGTGAGTGGGTGGTGACCTACTAAAATACTTCAAGCAGCAATGCAAGCACTCATTGCTGTATAGGGCTTAACACCATGTCCTTGGCTGCTTATTTCTAGTAAATCCTGATGAAAGGTCCATTTATAAAGCCACATTTCCATGTTTTATGAACATGACTAACCTTTCTTGTAAGTTGGTCCTGTCCTGTAAATTGCTGGGTACTTCTGGAAATGGTAAAAAGGGAAAGAGTCTCCCAATGCACTGACATATGCATGATACTCTACCAGTGTTTCACTCCATTTGAAGGGTTAAATCTGGGTCCCTTCCTTATATTCATATTTCTGTGAGTGCTGTGGAGATGATGCACTGCTGAGCACTAGGATGTGGTCCAGCAGAACCAAGACGGTCCAGACTCTGGACCTCAGTGCATATGAAACTACGTTCTATGAATGGAGACCCTGGGCAGAAACAAAGAAGGAAACACAGCAATGTAACAAGACCTAGAAAGCATTCTGTACAATGAAAGCCACAGGGATAAAGTTTATTTTCTTGGTAACTTAAAGCCATGTTATCCATAAAACCTATAGAACAGGTTCCTGTAAGAAAGCTAGGTGAGGCAGTAAATGTTTCTCCAGGGTGAGGCAGCTGCTGAGAAAGGCCAGAGAGAAGAAAGGGAAATGCAAACAGAGGCGTAGTGTTTTGCTTTAGTACTGCAGCCAGGCTGTGTGTCACAGCTGGTGTGCAGGTTTCAGCCTTTTACTAAAAAGAGAGTTCTTTTGTGTAGGCATGGATGAAAGGGACAGAACTGCTGGTGAGAACAGGGAAGTGGGCACGTACAATCGGGTGAGTGCACTGGCCCTGAGCCATTTGTAGTTATCTTCCCTTTGCGGTACAAAGTCTACAGGATATCTGTGAAGGAAGAAACAGGGAGGGAAAAAAAACCTGAAAAATCCTTTGTGTGCGTGGAGGGTGACATCAGCTCTGGCAGTTGCTGGATATGAAGCAATTCTTGAAAACTCTCAAACCAGCTTTGCAGGAATATAATGCTTCACCACAGAAAATGATGCTTGTCAATTCGTGCAAGGGCATGTCCAGATCCATCACACTTTGATTTGCAGGAGAATCCAGGGGACAGATTTGCTTCTGGGGCTCAGTAGAAAAGTTTCTAAGAGACAAAAAGCAGTGTGTCTCAGAGACATCACTCCATCTGCGGAGCCCCTTATCTGAGCACCAGCAGGGCACAGGGGCTGGGCAGCTGAACTGAAGGGGTAGAGAAGGGGATAGGCATTGCACTGGTAGAAATCACCTTACCATGGAGGCAGTTGAACAGTTTCAGAGGAGGAGCTGAAGGTCTGTCCCCACAGGCCAAGTGCTGCGAAATGTGTCCTACAGGCAGCTGGAAAAGGGGGTTGGTCTCGTTGACGCATCTGAGCAGAGAGTCTTGGCTGAGATGGGGTCAAAGGAAATGTCTCTGATCTGATGGTACTTCCTAGGTGTCTGCTAATGATTATTCGTAGTACCACAGAATCATTAAGGTTGGAAAAGTCCTCTAAGATCATCCAGTCCAACCGCTAACCCATCCCCACTGTGTCTCAGTGCCATACCTCCACGGTTCCTGGACACCTCCAGGTGCAGTGACACCACCACCTCCCTGGGCAGCCTGTACCCATGCATCATTGCTCTTTTGGAGTTCTTCCCCGTGTCCATCCTGATTTGCTGTGGTTAAGGGCAGCGTCTTCCAGTGATGGCTCTGGGTAGGTCAGGGTTTATTTGGGTCAGTGTGGAGCTGAAACCAGTGCTCCCAGAGTGGTGCAGCCCCAGACACCCTTGGCTTTATGCTGCACAGCAGGAACACGGTATCTTAGGAAAATAAACCAACCTTCAGTACAGCGTGTTGTGCAGTTAACTGGAAGGGCTGAGTGTGAAGGTACGTACTACGCACCACTCACAAAATTAGTTAGGAATGAGTCAAAAACGAAGCAGGAAGGGATGACATGCAAAGACACTTATTACAGCACAGAAACGGACCCAGTATAGGTCTGTAAATACAAAAAGTTAACTCCTAATCCTGTA
The DNA here is from genome assembly GCA_035772895.1 of Perdix hodgsoniae. Classification (NCBI taxonomy): domain Eukaryota; kingdom Metazoa; phylum Chordata; class Aves; order Galliformes; family Phasianidae; genus Perdix; species Perdix hodgsoniae. Next base: position 541,458 of record JAPSGF010000129.1, read on the forward strand.
TTTATTCACAGCTCCGACAGGCAGATCCTTCCTACTTCTGCAAGAGGTTTGCCTGTGTTGAAGGCTGAAATAGAGTGAAAAGCAAGATGCCTGAAGTGTTCCATCAAGGTTTAAGGGGTTTTGCTGTGATTTCTGTGATGCAATCTGGCTGCCGTGTCCCGAGTATCGCTGCAATGGGGACCCACCACCGTGGGACATCCCTGAACTTCTCTGTCCATGGACACTGTAGAGAAGAAAATCTCTTCTGAGGGTATTCAGTGTTTGCTTAGATTCCCATTCCCTTTTATTTCTTCGCTTTCACATTGGAATTCAGCACAGCTGCACTAGGACGTCATGAAGGGCTGTGAAAACAACTTTGAAATTGGCTTTCAGACAATAGGAAAGGAAATGCAGGACCCATGAGTCAATGACAGATTTCATCTTGGATCAGGATCTAGGGTCAAGCCAGCATCCTTTCTGCAGGGCCAGAAGCAAGGGGGCTGCTTGGTCTCTTTTTGTTTTCGCTGGTCACCTAATGAATTCTCCAGTGAAACAAGGAGGAGGAATATAACCTCCTGTGGCCAGTGCACATTGGCCGGGGCTGGAGGAGCAGCCAGGTTCTTATCCGGTTGGAATTTGGGAGAAGAAGGAATGGGGCATTGGGCTCAGATTCTGATCCATATCCTGTGCTTTTGTGCATCTGAAGATGCCCAGAGGGTTATCCTCAGGGATGTTGTCACTGTGTGACCTGGCAGACTACCCTTTGATCACATCCCAAACCTGCCAGTGTTTGCCCCAGTTTGTCATGCCTAAGGCTGAAGGAATAGTTCTCTGGTGATGTGCAAAGTGGTCTGAGTAGTTCCTGAAGGAGGAACAACAGCAGCATTCTGCACTACTCTTTTTGCCATTAATAAGGTGCAAGCTGGATCCATCTACAGATCCATTGATCTGGACTGCCAGGGAGCAGCTCCAGCCAGGGTGCAGCCCTGTGGGAAGGGACCAGATGGGACCTGGAGGTCCTCCGATGCAGGTTAATGTGTCCTCACTGACAAAAGTGCAATCCTGCTGCATGGAGACGGTCTCAGTCAAAGTGAGGTGAAGATCCAGGTCCAAGGTCCATTTAGGGAACCCAGGCAGAAGCAGCAAATGAACTGGAGCGGGCTAGCAAGACCATACTGTGGGTCTGAAACCCATTGACAGGCCATTGTCACCTCTGTTTGCACACCCCTGCACTACTGTGATAAGGGCGCTTGCCACAGCGTTGGTACTCTGAGTAACAGCTCTGTCATGCATGGGATGTCTGCAGGCAAAAGGAAGGGAAACAGCTCGCTGAGTGTATGTTCCTAGAGATTTTCCTGGAATACTGAATGTGTGACTTGATCCTGGAAGTCAGTTTATTATTAGTTGTAAGAGGCAGAGGGGGGCAAGGGGCTGTATAGGTAATAACTTCTTGAAGTTGTTGCAAAGAAAAGAAAGAAACAAACAAAAAAGTGGGTTGTGTATAAGTCTTTCTGTTTCTGGTATTTGACCAGCCTTTCATTTCTGTGGGTAGTCCTTTTACTTCTCTATGAGATCCTTACAGGCACCTGGAGATGCCCATTGACTTACTGAAGCCCTTTCTCAGACTCCTGTTAAGCTGGGGCTGCTGCCCGCTGTTGGGAAAGAGGCAGTGAACTTGGTAGGCTAAAACAGCTCCTGTGGCTGTCCTGTCTTCTCTATGAAAGCAGAGCCTCAATGACACCACGTCCTGTTTCACAAGTTTATCAAATATGTCTTTGAGCACGTTAACAGTATGAGGGTTGCATTTTTGCATATGCTATGTGCATGCTTCCAAAATGCACTCCTGCAGGTGAACAGAATGCCACTGAATTTCACCCCTGCCATCTCCTCACAAGGCTTTATCAGATCATGTGGGAAGGCCGCTCCTGCTTCTCAGCTGCTTCCCTGCACTGTACCCTGTGCTACACCTCCCTGTTAAGACAGCCAAGTTTTCTGCAAGATTTGTTTTGGGCAAGTTTATGCAGTTGCTAGAAAACAATATATGACTGAGCTAGGGAGATAAATTCAGGTGGACAGTACCATACCCTGCCTCTGCTGGCAGTCCGCCTTCAGTCCCTGTAATATGACCAGAAAAGCAGCAGTATCTCCTATTTCCACTGGCTTTCATGGTGTAGAGGTGACATGTTTGTTCTGCGAACAAAGGCAGGAGCCATCTGCTGAGCGTCTGCCCGTGGCCTGACGTCAGAGGCAGGCTTCTGAAAACACCCCCGATGCAACAGCTCATCTGCCAGATCTGGACGTGTGTAACCGCGGTGCTATGAACACTATTCTTAGGGACAGCATTTCGGTGGAGTCACACCTTCAGGAGGTGTGATCAAGCCCCTGAAAAGAGCAGATGAGACTCATCTCTCGCCCACAGGCTCTCGTGTCAAGCTTTGCATCTGGAGAGCCTGGGGCTGGCTAACTGTGCTGAGTCCTGCTGGATGTAGGCACATGGAGGGGCAGAACCAAGGGTTTGGTTCTTGGCCCACGGAGTGGCTTTTTGTGAATATTTGATTCTTGTAATTCTGTAGAAGGAGGAGCTCCTGAAAGATCTCTTCATAGTTACTGCTCAGAAGCTTTTCCTCTCCATCATTCGTCCCACATGCGTTGCCCTCCCTAAAGGTAGGGCATGGGCCAGGTGAGGATGATGCTCTTCAGGCGTTGCTCATAAAATGTTGACTGTGCACGGACTGCTTAACACACTGCATGAGTCTGTAGCGCCCATCCCAGAGTCAGGGTGTGAAACAGCTCTGGTTGCGTGGTATCAGGCCTTATGGACAAGAACAAGGTCTAGAGCAGTGCCCAATGAAGGCCTCCCTGTAGCCAACCGAGAGCCCAAGGTGTCAAAGTACGCAGAGCAGGAATATTTCAGGGTAACATGATAATGATCCTACACACAGAGCTTCAGCTTTCTCCTTCAAATGGGAATGCAGAGATTTCAGGTGGAAAGACTGAGGTTTTGCAGAACTTATTTTCATCATTCAATATTTCTGTTTCCTTGGCCCCTGAGGGGGGAGACTGTGATATCTCCACAGTTCTTGGACTCCTCCAGAGAGGGTGGCTCCCCCAGCTCCCTGGGCAGCCCGTGCCAATGCCATGCTGCTCTTTTTGAGAATATTTCCTAATATCCAGTCTGAACCTCTCCTGGAGCAGCTTGAGGCATCACCTCTCATCCAGAATCTTCACAGAGATTATGGGGAATTCTTTTCTTCTGATGTTTGGGTTTAATTCTAGATTTCAGAACAATGAGAAGCTCCATTCTGACTCTACCTGTCTTCCTCCTGAGCCGTATAGTGTGCCAGTGTTCCCAAGCCAGCACATAACAAACAATATTGCTGTCTTCAGCTACTGTGAAGACAAATGTGGATGCTCAGATCCCAGCAGTCGAGCATGTGGAAATTGTTAGTTCTGGGCCTTTTAATATGCCTAATGGCAATAGGAAACACAGTGAATGTCTGGTTCAGTCAGTGGTTTTCCTGACGTAATTAATGGACAGAAATAGAAGGCAGGAATTGAAATAAACCGCTCCCATTCTTTTCCTATCCACCTCTGAGATTTTTGCAGGCAGAGTCCTTTAAACTTTGTGTGAGTGTTTACAGAGCAGTTTTTCCCATGTTGTATGTGACCCTGTGAGATCTGGTGACGCATGAGGGTCAAGTCCCTTGTACAGACTTCTTCCCGTAGATGCTGTCTTCTCTTTTTTAAGTGTCAGTGACATTTTTCTTCAGTTTGTTGGCTGTCTTTAGATCCAGATTTTGTTTAGAAATATGCCAGACCCTTTCTGGTGGACACAGACTTGTCAAGCAAGTCATTTAATTCTCTGAATCTGTTGTATGCATAGGATACTGCTGTTCCATTTCGTCTTGTTTTAGCAGTGCCCATTTCATGGATGCTGTTTGCAGCACATCTCCTTTGCAGAGGAATTATGATATGATCCAAATTTAAGGAAGTGTCAAGATATTTCGGTCATAGGCAAAATTAACCACACCTGTAAATGACTACTTGATGCCAGGAGACGGGCAATATTATTTTATATGAGGATGGCTGGTACTCATCTCTCGAGCCCATCTCTTGAGCTCTTCTATGAAGGACATTTCCATCTCCGGTCTTTTTGAGGCTTGTTCATTAGCTTGTACAAAAGGATAAAACATAAAGTTAATGCTGAAGAATGTCGCTGTACTTTGTGTACTTTCTGGAACATAGCCAGAAATCCAGCAGCTGCCTAAAATCGGATAGATTCCCCCTCGCACACCTCACAGTGAAGTTCATAATTGATTTAATGGTGGGAACATGCTGCTGTGAGTTGATTTAGAGGTAGATGTCCTGAATTAATGCATGGATTGGAAATGGTCTTTGGTTCATATTTAGTAGCTCCTATGCACCCACTAGTTTAATCTCTAAAGGTGATTATAACACTATGCTTGCTCTTCTACTGAATCAGCAAACCTACCACTGGATGAAGGTGCACCTTGCAGTATCTGTTTTCTTGTGCACTTTAGGTTTCCTTCTAGGGGGTTAATAGGCTTTTTTTTGTGTGGAGAGTTTCCCTCAGAGAAACTTTAGATGTGCTGGCAACAGATGGCATATATGCGTACAGTGCTAACCCTGCATGAATGCTTAATAAACCTCGTGTAAAAGGGAAATCCAGTACAGCTCAGTACCAAAGGGAGTAAAGTGACTGCCATTTCCCCAGAGTGCTAGGAAAAATATGCATCAAGATTCTCTTCGAGCCAGGGAAGAACCTAATGTTTTATGCTTGTCTGCTTAGATGAGCATAACCAGACTCTTGGCTGTGCTGCGTCTCCCTTCCCACTTTGCTGTGTCCTTAGGACCTTGTGTTTTGAACAACCATCCATGCCTTGGACCGTGGATACTCCAGCAGTGTTAGGCTTGAAAACAGTAAACCTCTGGGTTAGTGCTGGAGTCTCAACCCATGTTGCTCATGGTTACCACATGTGTAGCTGGGCTCTCACATTGCTACCGCAGCCCTGCATGTGGTGAGATCTTCAGTACTATCCAATCTGGCAGGAAAATACTAAATAGCATAGCAGCTGCTGCTGCCTTGCTGCTGAGAGGCACGATGAGATGCTGCTCTGGCCCCTGGGGTGCTGAGTATCTCCAAACAGTGCTATGAAGCACGGGCAGAGCTAAAAACCTCTGTAGATTTGGACAGCCCTAGGTGGTGGGCTCAGTACAATGGGTTGGGCCGTGGTGGGAGCAATTAAACCGGAGTGCTTTGGTCTGCAGGGAAGAAGGTACCCACGTCTGTAACACCAAGCATGGGTTTTTCTCTGGGTTGAAGAAGGCAGATAGGGGACCAGACATTGTTTCTGGCTGGAGGAGCTGTGTGCAATTAGAAGAGGAAACTGGAAATAGGGAACAAAGCAGCAGATGGTTGAGTGAAATGGTCACTTCTTCATTGGTGGCTGTTTGCACAACACTTTGTTCAAGTGGTCTCTGTGGAATAGAAACAAGACACTGCTCCAAGTTGATGAGAGGCTGCTGAATTAGCTAGAAATGGTAATATTGGGCTCTTCAGGAAAGAAAGACCAGCTCCTGAAGCTGGTAGGCTGGTTACAGGTGTGCACTTTCTAACTCTGTTCTGAAGACTCAACCAACAAAATATCAGGCTTGTGTTCCGTATATATATATGTATGTATTAATTCAGTGTGTATGTCTCGGAAGTGGAAAGAATAATGCAAGGACAGTGTGTCTCCTGGAGTGTATGCATGTACCTGTATCCACCTGCAGTTGCACTAGCATAAATTGAGCATCATGTTTTCACCAATTCCATGAGGAATTCTCTGTTTATCCAGACTCAGCACGGCTGTTTGGGGAAAAGGAAATGTTTTTTGAGCTGCTGTTGGAAACAATGCTATTGCTAAATATAAGCAAGCAAAAACACAGTTGAAATGGGTTGTGCTGTAAGTTTGTTTCCTGTTTTACCAATCCTATTTATTTGCCTTTTTTTTTTCCCCCTACAGAGTAATTCAATTAAAACATCGAAGTACAACTTCTTCACTTTCCTGCCTCTCAACTTATTTGAACAGTTTCAGCGAATAGCCAATGCCTACTTTCTTTTCTTGCTGATTTTGCAGGTATGGACTCACTGTGCTGTTTCAAACTGATCGCTTTGTGTGTTATCAGATCCTTGTTGCACATTGATAGTTGTAAGCTATTTCTCTGTTGTGAGCTATCATCTCAGTAGAACCTTGAAGTAGGTAAAAAGTAGGGCAGAAAAAAGAGCCAGCTGCTCTCTCAGCTTGGGACATGAGTCTTTGAATTGAATGAGCAAAAAAATTAATTGCAGTTTTCAGCAAATTGTGTACACTTTCTCATGCTCCTTTTTGTCTACATCTGAGTGCTCCTGCTTCTCCTTGGATTTGCATTACTTACTCATCCTATAATATGGAAGGTTTAAAGGCAAATTCCTTGTACTCCTTTGGCCACCTTAAAGCAGCATGAAGAAGAACAAATTATCAAGTGATTGAGTTTCCTTGGGAAGGATGGAAAGAAAGTTAACATCAGGAAAGCTGACAGTTGCAGCTCATTTGCATAAAGCTGAATATTGCTCATCAAGGAAAGGACAAAGCCTGATGGGAGCATCTCAGGAAGTGGCAACACCACTGAATCCGGTAGTTCCTAATGGCATCAGGCTGCACTTTGCCCATAACCAATGGAACTGCTATTACATCTGAAAGCTGAACACACCAGAGAAGTTAGTATCAGGACCTTCTGCCCATTGGCACTTTGAGAAAGCATGGATAAAAGCTGCATAATCATCCAATGCTGAGTCACTCTAGAATAAACATGATATGAAAACAAACAAACAAACAAAGACACCACAAAAACTGGTACAATTTGGCTATGTAAGGGATGATATTTTAAATTTGTTCCCTTCAGGGCACGCAAGTTTAAAAATTGCCTTTTTTTTTCAAATGATATTCTTCAGTCTCAGCTCAAAAATGCATAGGCGTAATTTAGTTCAATCTATAGCAAATTATATGTAATCTTTGCTTATTTACAGGGTATGAATTATTTCAGCCCATACATATTTTCCAAGAAACTAGCTTATAGCAGAAGTGCTTTTTCAGCTAATCTGACAGCACTGTTCCTGTGTTGTTGTACTGCACTCTAGCTGCCTATCAAATTTGCGGTATTTCAAGCTATTCACCTTAAGTTATTCAGCTGTGTCTTTTGCCAAACTAACTAGGAGTGTTGTGTATATAAAAGCATAGAGCTTTTTCTGCTACCTTCATCAAATTAGGCTAAGGCAAGACTTTTAGCCTTTTATATTCTGTTTTTCCTCCATTTAATTTTTTTTACCTCTTCTACCTGCTTATTGCTTTCCTGTAGCACTGGGAGGAGTGAATGTGATGAGTGGCTGTGGGTGCTTGCATCCTCACACTGTGGGCACAGCCCATTAGGACATGCATTTTCCCAATTGTGTGAGAAGGCAGCAGTCACAAGGCTCTGCACAGGGCTCTGAACAGGGCTCTAAACAACATTCCTTCTGTCAGGATTTGGTGGTGCCTGTAGGATCTGCATTGTGCAATGGAAGAACCAAACACGAAGAGCAGCTTGTTTGGTGGCATAAATGTCAACTTAACCTTGCTCATGGAGTTAATACTGCCCAAATGCATTCTGATGGATGCAGTGATGCTCATATCACGTTGCTTCCATCATTATGGAATCATATAATCATTAAGGTTGGAAAAGACCTGCTTTATCATCTGGTCCAACCATTGACCCAACACCACCATACCCACAAAAACATGTCCCTCGGTTCTTCTAGAGGAAGGGGAGAGCTGTGTTGGAGTAAGATGGTAAAGGCACGGCACAGTCACTTTCAACTCTTGGTTCCTCTCTGTAGCAAAGATGTCAGAAACAAAAATGTCTCTGTTGATCTTGGAAGAGCCTTGGGAACAGCTGTGTGCTGTTCAGTGACATGAAGTTTACTTCAGCAAAATGTGAAGTTACTGAAACAGAACAGAAGCATCTGAAAGCTCCACACAGCAGCCTTTGCTCAGATAACTCTGGGTCCTTCAACCAGGCTTGCTCAAGTCACTCTCTCCAGAAAAATCCAACAGGGATTTCACGATCCTAATTTTACAAGCAACAAGAAAGAGTGGCTCACTGCACTTCCTGACAGCACTGTGTTCACATCCTAAATTACAGTTATAAGCTAAGCATAGCTTCCCTGGCTCTCTCACATTTTTGACTGACAGAGATGTATTTCTGTCTTTATTCTGTATCCAGATACTGTAGAACAAATTATCTGCAGCTTACACAGAAAACGGTGTTTTGTTTCCATCTGCTGAAAAGTCAAAAAGCTTCTCAACCCAGGTCTCTTCTTCCTACAGTTGATTCCTCAGATTTCCTCACTGCCATGGTTCACAACAGTGGTGCCCCTGGTGCTGGTGCTGGCTGTATCGGGAGTCAAGGATGCCATCGATGATTTTGTAAGATTTGTGTTGCCGTCCTGTACTTTGGATTTTGCCCTTCATTCTTCAGCACAATCACTAAAACAAACCACTCAAAGTAAACACAGCCAGCTGCAGGAAAATGGATTAATGATCTCTGGCCCAGATGAGATTAAGTCCAAAAATGTGTAGTTCATTATCTGAAAGAGAGCCATAATTTCCTAATTACTGAGCAGTCCATTGACTTTCTCAAACTTTTCAGCACGTCAGAAAACATGGTAACTGAAAGATATGGATGGAGGCGTGCATGGAAGGCTGTTCTTAGGCTCCCACCTTAAGCAGCTCATCCTCTGCCATCTAGACTCTGTTTAGAAAACTTTAGAAAAGTCTTCTAGCAGAGTAGGCATACAAACTATGTGTTCATTTTCACACATGCCCTGCTTTGACTGAAATCTGCTTCTATAATGGTCTAAGTTCTAAGACTTCTAAGTCTAAGACTTCTTGGAGCGATGATAAAGCAGAGCTGACTTTAACATCCAGTCTTCTGTCATTATTAAAATATGCTCTGTGGAGTCTCAATGGTAGTTTGGATGTAGGTGATCCAGTGGTGGTGGGGGGCTGTACCAGGAGACATACCAGGACTTGTGGCCGCAAGCCATAGCAAAGCAGAGAAGTGGGTGCCTTTGGATGCTTATGAAGCTGTGATGGGCAGGTCTAATGGCAATTGAACCAGGACTGTGCTAAATGACATCTAAGGCTCTACCCTCCTCTTTCCCTCCAGAGAGCACAGCCTAAGTTGCCTGCTGCTCTTTGCAGTCCAGCTTTGCCTTATCTTACCAGCTAAACATGAGCTCAGCTATGACTCACTTGTGACTCCAACTTGCCTTACCCATTCAGCCAGCTGGGAGAAAACCTAAAATGTTAACGAACTGCCTACAGCTATTGTGTGCTTGGTTTCCTGGAGATGCTTTTTAACACACTGATCACATTTTCAGAATCGACACAAAAGCGACAATCACGTCAACAACCGTCCAGTCCAGGTCCTGATCAATGGCATGTAAGTCCTGTTTATTCTGCTGTAATTCTGACAGAACATGCACCACTGGGAAGAGCACTTAATTTTTCTCTCTTTGGGCTTCCAAAGATCACCAAACTATTTAAGATGGAATTGTCTTCCACCCTATTAAGTCACAGTGCGGTTCTGAATGATGTGGCTTGTTGATGAACCCATGATGTGTTTACACAGTCAGTGCAGACATTATGGCTGTGCCTGCACAAGCAGAAACTATTTCTGTTCCTGGATGGAAATACCTATGTGTGAATAACCGGTTCTTTGAGAGTATTATGTTATTTTACTCTTTACCATAGAAGTGACACATAAGGCTATCTGTGTCCATACTGATAGCATTTACTTCTGCATTAAGCAAAACTAGACTTTAGTAACAAGTGTTTTAAATAAATAAGTGCAGATAGCTTCCTCTTTCATGCTGCAATACTTTGAGTGTGTTTACTTCTGTGCCTAATGCCTCAGACTTTAAATGTACTCGAAACAGTTCAGTTTTGCCTTGGATGTGCTACTGCCAGCACTGTTCTTTTCCTTCAGAAAAAAACAGTGGAGGTTTTGGCTGTTGTGGCCAACAGGCACACTGTTTGCCTGTGGCTCCATGGAGTCCACTCGCCTGTAGGACACAGATGTATACAGCTGTGAGGACTCTGTGATTTTTATTTTTTTTCCTGTACTGTAAATAGCAGTATATTGTGTAAACTCCACCGGATGATCAAACAGTTAAAAATACAACTGGAAACTAAAGAATAGGAACGTACTTTTTGTGCCTTCTGCTAAGTAAACCAGTTTCTTAGTTTACTTTCTGTTAGTTACCGAGTCTTGAAAATGCATGCATTGAAAGAGAAATGTGCTCTTGCATTAGAAAACAAACAGAAAACTGGATTTGGTTACACTGGTGCTTGTAGTCCAGCTGAGTGCCTGCACAGCTTTGTGCTGCAAAGGCCATTACAGACAGGGGCTTAGCCGCGTGCATCCTGGTGCATCCTTAGCACCTGCATTGCTGCCCTTTCTGGAGGAGCTAGAACTGATGCTCTGGCCCTTAATGCTGCTTAGAAAAGCCAACCCATCCGGCGATTTTCCCAGGTGTTTAGGGCATCTACTGCAGCAAGGAAGGGAGTTTCTTTCTCAGACATTGGAAGAAGGGAGCAACCAGAGAGTGCACGTGGTCTCAGCCTTTCATGTGTCACCCCAGCCAGATACTGCTTTTTTTATGCCACCCTTTAGCCCACTGAGCACCAGACCGCACAGTGGCAGACCCTGCTCATTTTTACCGGCAGCACAGACTCTGATGGCACATACATCCTGAAGCAGAGCAGGGTACCCTATGTTCCTAAGCGGTGTTTGCTTTACGTTCCTACTTACTAGGAGTTCTCTTACAGGTTGAAGGATGAAAAATGGATGAATATCCAAGTGGGGGATATAATAAAACTAGAAAACAACAACTTTGTGACGGTGAGTACAGTTTCTCTCCATCCTGCTCACACTCAGTCTCTGTAATTACTCGGACTGCCTTATCACTCACAAGCAGATAAATCAGCAGAGATGAGAACTGCAGTGTTCAGAAACCACGAGCAGCGTAGCAGTGCGCTGCCCTCCAACTGCATAGCTCATGCCCAGCGTGTCTGTTTGTGTCCAGGCCGATCTGCTGTTGCTGTCGAGTAGTGAACCACACAGCCTGGTGTACATCGAGACGGCGGAACTGGATGGGTAAGCCAGCCTGCTCCTTAGGGCCATCACTGCTGCTAGCACAAGGACAAGCTCTGTGTGGTTCTGCTAGGTGCTGGAGGGGTCTGCTCCATGCAAACTTTGCTTACTGAGGGTACAGCTGGCCACAAGCTAAAGGGTTATGTCTTATTTTTATTAATTGGCAGAAACTGGAGCTGACTTCGTCGTTACAACCTGACTTTGCATTACCTTTTCTGCATTGCCCAGAGCTAGTGTCAGTTGTGAACTTTGGCACTGGCTGAAGGAGCAAGGCAGATCAGAGAACTCAAGGAATGCTGATCTCTCCAGATCCTACACAGTACCCTATGGATTTTCCCTCTCTGCTTTCTCCTGAAAATGAGCACATAGTTCTGGTACATGCAAGCGCCAGGGAGAATGTTTAGGATGCCCAGTACAAATAGTGTTTATCTGATGCTGTATTTCAACTCAGGTCCAGAATACCATGGGATAAGATCCAAAACTGTCTTATTTCCTCAGATAGTTCAGGATTGCATGCAGTATGAATGGCAGAAATGACAGTAAACTGCTCAGGAGGTTGAGATGCTAGGTCCTATGCTTTGTGGTGACTGTGACACAGACACCTCACCCTCTTTGCTACCATGTCCATGGACTGCTTGTCTTTGCAACTGAAACAGTAGATCTCATCCTTTTGGGCAGTTAAAAAAAGGCGTATGCTGGCATGGTCCGTCAGATGTCTAGGGAAGGAGGCAGTCCTCAAGGGCAGAAGTGACCTTCAGGGAGAGCTGGTCTCATTCCTTTATGCTTTATGTAATGTATTACAGTGAAACGAACCTCAAGGTGAAACAGGCACTGACAGTCACTGCTGAGCTTGGAGAAGATCTTCAGAAACTGACAGACTTCAATGGTGAGTTTATGTTGAAATTTCTCTTTCCAAAGCATTTTCTCATACACCAGAGTCCATGGATTGTCCGAGCATCTCCTTTCCAGGCTACTCCCTGCACAGCATTCCTTTGGATGCGGTGGCAGGCAAACAGAATGGGCACATTGCATCTCTGCAGCAAATAACAGCAACTTGAAGAACCTCTGCCCTACCAGCAGTTCTCCATAAATGCCACGGAGGGGCTGCTTTTTAAGATGTTTATACACCAGCTGCTGTTAACAGGCAGAGCATCCCTTCTTCACACTGCTTGCATCTCATATATATAGCAGTAGGAAAAAGGAACCAGACTTGTTGCAGACAAAATAGTCTGTGCTCATAGATCGCCCATGAGCAGAGAGAGGATGAGGGAATGGTGCTTTGCAGAGCCCTGCTGGCTTCCATCACAGGGCAGGATTGTAGGAATGATGATGGAGAGGTGTGGAGCGAGGGCCGCTGTCCTTGGAACTTCTCAGGGAGTGCAAGCACTCAGGAAATGGTTTTAGATGAAGAGGACAAATAATCAACAGTAAAAAGAAAATATCTCATTGAAATAACTAGACTGTCCCAGGAAAAATGGTGGTGATGTGGCAGAGTTAGCATGGTATGGATGACCTCTGGTAGTATCATCCAAATGTAGAGGCTTTCCTTCTGCTTTCTGCACTGAGGTTCTGTGAAGCGACATGTGTGGTCTCAGCAGAACAACAGCTCAGAACATTGGGATTTCTCCAGTGTGGAGGCTGTGGTTCTGAGCACTTTAGGTCTTGAGAAATGTGCTTTTGTGGGCTCAGCGAGATGTTTTGTGTGAACAGTCAGGTTATGCTCTCAGCTGTTTTCCTGAGGAGGATGCAGTGTGTATCCGTTGTTAAGCAAATCTTCCATCTTACACCATTTTTCAAGCATTTTCTGGGTAATGCTTATCTAAAGATGCTGCATTCTTGAAACAACATCATTAAAAAATGTTTCAAAGTCTTTTGGAAAGTTACGGCTGTTCTATCAAATATTTATTTGTCCTTTAAATCTCTGCTTGTAAATAAAGTGGCCTCTGTGCTGTACTAAAATGAATAGAATGTTTCCCAGGATGATTTGTATTTGGGTGAATACTGGGAAGAGTGCCTGGACTCGGACCCAGTCTTGCATTTCCCTAGCTAACTTCTGCAAAAGTATTTAAATATTTATGCAATTCTTTATCTAATTATTTCTTAATACAGGAAGAGAGGAAAAGGTTGAACAACTAATATAGGCACTCAGTGGAATGCTTAATGTGAGTTATGATGTTTGTTGACATTGTGATGGTTCAGATAAGGAAGATGCTTGAAACATGCTGAACTTTATTTCATTTGAAAACCAAGAGGCAAAAAGGACACAATGTTTTTCAGTTCCTACCATTTACTGCGTGTAGACTTTGCAGTATTTAAGGTTGTCAGGTGAAAGGCATTCTGATATCTGCCTGCTGCTAGCAGGACAGGAGGCACAGAGTCTTAACGGGGTCATGGTGAGGGCACTGGGTTTCTCACTCCAGAGTTTCTGTCTCTTTTGTGGTTGGCTTAATTCAAATGATTTTGTTTCAGTGTCAAAATGTCAGACTCACCCACTCACTGGGAGAACAGATTTGGGCGTTGATTCACAAGATACTTAAGTCACAACCCAAAACTTGCATGAGGAGAGGAGCAGTCCTCTTGGCAAGGATCGTGCCCTGGTTTTGGTTCACCACAGTTGCATTGTGTTTTGGGTTACACTGCAGAGCCTCTGTTCCCATTGTGCTTTTTGGGGAGCGTGAGGGCTGCCACGGGGCAGGCGTGGTGGCTGTAGGAATTTGAGGCTGGGGGGGGCAGGCCTGATTGTTCTTGGATCAGCCAGGGCATCACCAGCACTGATGTCTCATAGAACTTCCTTATTGCTTCTTCTTTGGAATTTGGTGATTCCCCTGCCCTGCAGCAGAACGGCTTTTCCACGATGAGACCATCCATTCCTGAGTTTTAAATTTTAAGCAGTGGAGTCTACCACAACACACATCTGTACCTTTATCTGGATTTTCTCTGCGTTTTCCCTACAACCTCTTAATCTGATGTGTTTGTATCTGAAAACAGCTGAAAAAACTGTATTCTCTGCAAATGCTCGTCCTCACGTAGAGATTTGCAGCCTGTGATCAAAATAACTTCAGTGTTTCTGCTGATTATCCAAACAGACTGAACTCTTGGAGTCTCCTTCTGTAAGGTCTATTTATATTTCCCAGTTCCTTCCAACATGTTCACAGGGTTCTGCTTTGAATCTTTAGATGCTGACTGCTAATGTCAATTTAAATAATAATTTTTATACCGAATTATCTGTATTTACAGTCTTACATTAACATGTTTGCTTATAAAGTATAGAAATAGAAACAGGTTCTCCAATAGAAACAGGTTCTCCAAACAGTGTCAGCTGCATGGCCAAAGGGAGCAGCATCTCTTTCAAGTCTGAGCATATCTTAAGGTATAAAACAGATAAAATTAAAAACCAGTGAACAAAGGCACCTCAATTAATTACTCTCTTGCAGCCTTCAGGCAATGATTTTCTTGCTTGGGCTCATGCAATTTTAAAGAAAATGGAGTACGAATTGTGTAAGGTCAGCACTGCTGTCTAGAATTATCCAGTGACAGCCTACCGTGTCGATCTTACTGTGGAAGGAATAGAAGTGTGTTGCTTGTTCAGCGTTTCTTCTCACCCACAAAAGGGAGTGGAAACTTAGTTTTGGATTGTAGTAACACAAAATTACCATCTCTAAAATCTAAGATGAATCCAAATTTGTTGTGGCCATTAGATTATGACATGAGGTGGGGTGAAAGCAACACCAGTATATATCGGCTGAAGGTTAGGAATGACGGGGTCAACAGCAGACAGCAACTACAGTGTGAAATACTTCCTGCCTGGAAACAGCTGAAAATGCAGTATTGATCAGTGTACTTCTAGGCCATGAAGATTCTTAACATTTTCTTGTGTTTTTTTTGTTGGTTTGTTTGTTTGTTTTGTTTTTGTTTTATTTTTATAACAGGTGAAGTCAAATGTGAGGCACCTAACAACAAGCTGGATAATTTCACAGGAACTCTTGCTCTTCGAGGAGAGAAGTATGCCTTGGATAATGAGAAGATGTTGCTGAGGGGCTGTACTATTAGGAACACGGAGTGGTGCTTTGGTCTTGTTATTTATGCTGGTAGGTAGGAAAACCAACAAGTGAATTGCAGAGTGCAGCAGCATTTGTATGGGAGCACATCATACCTAGTAAGGAGAAAGGAACCAAATACTTTCCTCTTTAGAGATAAATTTCTATCAGGCAAAAGAATAAAGGCAAAACAATACATATGATCCCTTGGTTTAACTCTAGGCTAGGCATTTTGCGTACTATTGGGGATTTTAATTGGAAGTTTTTTATAGTGGCATGTAAGAGAAAAGTGATTTGCAGATATTATATTACAACATCCAATTCTATCTTAATAAAATGCTTTTATAGGCAGAACTAGTGTTTTATTTCTGAAATGTGTGCAGCAAAGTATAGGAAAGAAGTCTTGATCTCTCAGTAAGAAAGAATTTAAACATTTAATTTGTTTAGGAATTACATCTGAGATCTGCCATTATTGGCCCACTTTAGGCCCAAGCTTGTTCAAGATTTTCCACTCTTAAATGTATCTGATTAAAAGTTCGACATCATTTTTATATGATTTCAAGCCATATTGGAATATCAGGACCATCAGTGACATTATTGTAGACTATTCAACCTATGCTTTTTACAAGCATAGACCTTTTATTGTTTCTATAGTGCTGTAAACTTAGGAGACATGCATAATATGTCAGTAATAACAGCACAACGTCAGGTATTCTGTGAAAAGTAATTAAACCTGAAAGGGAGGATTGGCTGTTGAAAGAAGAGAATGGGATCAAAATACAGAATTAATGGATTAATTAATTAGCTTTACATGACTCCTCCTTATAACCTAAGGCAAGTGACTTAACACATTCATCGTGTTTCATCTCCAGGGCCAGACACCAAACTGATGCAGAACAGTGGAAGAACAACTTTCAAAAGGACGAGCATCGACCGGCTCATGAATGTCCTGGTGCTGATGGTCAGTCTGACTGCATTCGTCCAGAAGTGTTTATCATTTTCACATGCCCCACACTTCTTCTGAAGTGCTCCCTCTTCTTTCTGATTTCTTGGCGTCTTTGGTGGTATATGCATTGCATTTGGTAACTGAGATTGTTGATTTACATGATGACAGCTTTTGCTTTATCACACACACACACATGGGGTGAACAATGAGACGTGGGCTTGTTAATACCAAGAAAGTGGTGTTCTTAGCAGCTGCCAAATCTGAAAGCACTGATCTTACATAGCAGGTGCTCTGCACACAGAATAAGACAGTATTAAGTTGAGATTTAAGCTTGTCAGTGTTTTCAACAAATGGGAAACAGTACCAGGCAGAGACAGTGATTCTTCTGCAGACTATCTTAATATTTTACCACTTGCTTTCAAAGCATATCAGGGAAGGGACCACCTTTATCACCACCAATCTTCGGAGGCTTGCATTCTGATGTTGCACTCAGCATTGCTGGAAGAAAAGCTGTTTTCCTTTGGATGCAAGACTGACTGCTGGCGCTGTGAAGTAGTGTTCTGAATATCTACATGTGCATATTTGCACTTATTAAGCAATGCCACATCACAAAGAGCTGTTCAGGGATCATCTTCAAGCCTTTGGGGCCCTTGTTTAGTGAACAGTAAAGACACTCCACTGATTTTAATAACACTCCACCAAGTGAAATCCTCATTTATCATCCTTAGCTTGCTTTCCTTTCTGTTTTCTTCCCTTAGGCTTAAGGGGACAGCAAAAACCAAGCAAGATTTGGGCATCTGACATGGAGAATTTTGCTGGTTTCTGAAAAACCACACATTTTCAAGGGTGCTCTGTTCTGCTTTTGCTGGAAAGAAACAGGGGATGTGGGGTAAAATTGTAGAGGAGCGGAGGAAGTCTGAATAGAGAACTCAGAATTTAGCATTCGATGAAGGTTTGCCAAATCTGCTTTCGCAAGCCAAGGGTCCCACCCAGAGATTTCAGCCTGTTTGGCCTCTCTCTGAGAATGAGAACAAGATGAGTTTACCTCCTGGCTCCATTAAAAAAAAAAGAAAAAACGAAAGAAAGAAAAAAGAAAGAGCAAGTTGCAGTGGATTGCATCAGCCTCTGCATCAGTGCCTGGGTTCTCAGGCACTGGTGGAGCCAAGTGTGTTTTTTTCTCCTTCATGCACTTTTAAGGCACCTAGCATTTTGGTGTCTGAGTGCAGCTCTGCCCTGCCCCACATGGCCAGCGATGTGGCATCGGGTCCTTCCAGCTCTCCAGGTGGCCAAAGGTTGCAAAGCATAGTCATAACAAGAGGCAGTGCATTGCACTCCCGAGTTTGGAAATACAGAGCAGCCGCAGCTTGTGGTAAATAGCTCATTTTAAGCTTAATGAAACTCCTTCCGTGGTAATACTGGCAAAGGTGTTTTGTGTTTAATTGTCTGTAAAATTTCCAGGGACAAGTCAGGTTTTTTTGGCAGGGTGTGACAAAGGAATTATGGTTCAATGCTGCCCTGGTCTGTCCCTACAGGGGTTAACTGGGAGTGAACCCTTCCAGATGGAAACCATCACTGTTCGTTCATGTTTGGGAACATTTCTCTCTGCAAGGCTCTTTGGCAGCACGGGGCAGAAATCAGCAAGAGAGGAACATTTATCAGGATCTCAGAGAGATGGGAATGTTCCTCATCCAACAGGGGATGCTACTGTCAGTACCGGGAATTAGTTTTCCCCAAAAAAACTTGCCTTTTTACAGGTTTGGGGAGGCACATTTTCAGAGAAATACATCTGTCAGCTTCATCGCTAAGCGCCTTATTGCTTCCAACCACAGAGCAGAACTCAAAGTGCCAGCAAAGAAACCCAGACTGTTCTAATGCACTGTCTGGCAGGAAATGTCTGTCAAAAGTCAGCTCCTCCCTCCACAAATCCCACTCAGTCCTGCAGAGGATTCATCAGAGGCATTGCATAGTCTGCTCATGGTGGGAAGCATTCAGCCTACAATACGTTTGCTCTCTTCATCTTTTCCAGAGTGGTGGTGATGATGCCAGCATTCTGACCACAGTTGTTTGTTTGGCTTTTCTAATTATTTTGTAGCAGACAAAGTCTGCAGTGAGAAGTCATACTTTTTACTTGACCAACAGAAATACGTATGAAAATGGATGGGCTTGTCTGTTTTCTCCATCTATTGGTTTATTAAAGGGCATTACCCGTTCCTGAGTTATCCCTCTCACAAACCCTTAGACCGCTGTTATTACAACAGCTCAAAATAAAGTCTGTTTTTAGTGGCTGGTCACAGAGGTTTAAAAACACCACACCACATTCCTTACAAGCAAGCAATATTGTCTCTATTTCACCAGTGGAGTAATTTACTGGGCCTCCCGCAGCTAAACAGAAAACCTGCTCTGTTGTGGGAAAGAAATGTGCCTCCTGATTCCAGCACACCACCTTTATTAATTAAAATCCCCCCTTAGCGTCTTGTTGGTATCGAATCTGAAGTTGGTTGGGCATGAGCTTTTAACCAAGTGATTCAAATCATTCCATAAAAGTATCGTTCCTCCCCTCATAGACTGCTTCAGTAATGCAAACATCTGCTTTACCCACGGTTTCTATATTTGTACCTCAATAACTGTTTCCAAAAAAGTTGATGACTCCTGTAATATGGTTATTACTGGTTGGCCTTACAGTGTCCCAGTGTACTGGTAGTTCCTCCCTAATGGCCATACGTGCAGGAGATGGTTTTTAATAGCACAGTCACACAGTCTGTTGATTCTGTATTTTCACACTCCTGTTAGGATGGTGGATGTTTTAAAGGAGAATCCAATATCAATGGAATTTCTTTTACTATCATTTATCCAGGAGTGATGTCATGCTAGCTTCTTTTTCTTTACCACAGTCACACTGTTTCAGCCTTACAAATATTGTAATTATCTTAGCAGATTTCCAGTATGCTTTGTAGCTTTCAAAGCATTCTTAAAAATTAACTTGACTTGTTAAAGTAATTACTCAGTTTGCTCCTTCAAGCTTTTGGCTTTCAATTACCTGGACCCACTGATTTGAAAATGCTTGTAATTAGCATATAAAGCCACGTGTTGTTTCTTATCACAGTAGGTGAACTGTCTTTTCCATCTGCTGCCACATGCTATCATATGGGATAGATGCATCCTTCTGCTTCCTTCCACCACCATTAGTGGAGGAATGTCTGTTGAACAAGACTGCCTTTTCCACACCCATATTTGTGTGTTTACTGTTTTCTTGGTATTTATCTATTTTCTTCCCAATTGCTATTCCTCGTGTTGCTTTAAATTCAAGAAGTAGATTTCTCTAAGTCCTAGGCTACACCTCAGTGTCTGACATTGCTTTTTGTTAGCTCAAAGGAGGTGTAATCAGATTGCAATGGTGGGTACCAAGGCAACAATTAGTTCTGAGTCAGTGACTCTCCTTTGACCATAACAATAATATCCAGTGCTGAATTCCAACCTGCACAGCGACGGATTTCCTGCATTACAAACTATCCTTACTAATTTTTCAGAAATTGTGAGGAAAACCTTGACACATCTGGCAAACAGCTAGAAAAAGTCTTTAGGGTGGTTTTATTCTCAAGCGCGCAGTCAGACCTTTAAGGAGCAGCAGCTCATTGCTCCCCCAGTGAGATTTGATGTTCTACACCCATCTGCCTATGAGCACCATCTTATAGGTCTGTACTTGGGAAATAAATTCCTGTTTGTCTGAAGCCTTGTGAATTCAAATTGCCAGAGACTCTGCACTGTGTAGTTGTATCTCTGAGATAAAGAGTCATATTTTTCCTGTTTGCCTCCTTTACCCCTAAAAACTTTTACCCATCATGCAGGCTATCCATTTCCTTTTGATTATGGTCTTCCAATTAAACAGCACATAATGAATTCCTTGTTTCTAACATGCAGTGTCTTTTTTTTTTTTTTTTTTTTTTCCAGATCTTTGCATTTTTAGCACTGATGTGTCTTATCCTAGCCATTGGCAATGGTATCTGGGAATCTGATAAGGGCTACAACTTCCAAGTCTACCTGCCCTGGGCAGAAGATGTCACGTCTGCCCCCCTCTCTGCCTTCCTCATGTTCTGGTCATACGTAATCATCCTAAACACAGTGGTGCCAATTTCCCTCTATGTCAGGTATGTGTCAGATCCTTCTTTCATTTTAGAAAAGTTTTAGCTTTTGGCTGGACAGGGATTGGAAGGTCCTTTCAAATCCAAGCCATTCTGTGATATGACATAAATCCAGCCACAGTGTGGGTGACCCCACACAGCCAGGGCCAGCTCTCCATGCTGTTGCCATCTAGTGAAGACATCTCATAGCCCCTATTTTCTTGACTAGTCAGAACAGGTCCCACATGGTTTTGAAAGAACAAGAGGTTAAAACAATATGTTGTCTTCTTCAGTGGGACCCTTTTTTCTCCATTTGAAGTAAAGGTGTAAACATAGGATGCTGTGGGAGTGAGGCTGGAAACTTGCTACTACAGATAGCACCATGCTCTCTCCCCTTTGTACAGCCCACTGAAAAAGGTGAATAGCACTTTCTTTACAGTGGCTACAAGGCTCGTGTGAGGTGTGGGTTGCCAGGTAAGTAGGAGTTGAGGATCTGTATGAGTGGACAGTCATTGCCATAGTTTCCAAGAGAACAGTGCTATGTTGGCTATTGCACATGGGCAAGTAGAGTAGGAAGGGTGGCTGTGTTACCTACAAAACCTTGAGGTGACACTGTTGACTGCCTGGGCTGGTTTGGGTTATAACTTACCTAATTGGACAGGGAGAAATGCTTCTGACCTCGGGATGGACCGTTGCTGTGTAATTCACAGAGAACATTTGTGAAAAGCTTGTGTTAGCAGTCCTCAAGGGCAGCTCATAGCTGCTGGTGCTGCCCTCTCCATGGAGCTTCCAGGAGCATGAGCAGTTACACTCTGAGCTAAGGCGTTGGGAGTTGTGTTCTTAGACTCCCTTTTGTGTTATCAAATGTAAGGAATTCATCCCGTTCCTGCCCAGTGTGTCACACCAGCAGCAAAGTGGATATTCATGTTGTCTGTGAGCTGATTCTGCTCCATGATTATATTGAGTTACACAATGACTCACTTGTTCTGGTGGTCTGAGTTGTTTGTACTCATCTCCAGGCACCAGAGTGCAGCTCAGCCCAGAGTCCCTCCAAACACGTTCCCTGAGCTGCACCAAATGAAACACCCTGCTGCTGCCTCTGACACGTCTGTGCTGCATGCACAGCTGCCACTTGTTGCAGCAGGGTTAATGACAAGTTGTGCTAATCTGAGTGAGAGTTAATTCTTGTGGCTTGTCTTAACTCACTGCCCAGTGTAAGGAAAAGGCTAGCCACAGCAGGAGCAAGTGCAGGTTTGATACATAAGGGAAAGGAACCTACTACAAGCCTATTGCAGTGTTTCAGTGGGACTTGCTTCAGTATTGCTCACTGCAGTCCATTTAAGGACTACTTGACAAGTATGCCCTGTGACTAACTTCAGAGTTGTCCTCTAATTGCTAATGATAGTGCTGAAGATGAAGATCTTGTCCTTTAAATCAATGACTATTTGGTTGCCTTCTCTTTCTGTTTCACCAGTGTAGAGATTATACGCTTGGGTAACAGTTTCTACATCGACTGGGACCGTAAGATGTATTACCCACTGAATGACACACCAGCTCAGGCCCGCACCACTACGCTCAATGAAGAGCTGGGGCAGATCAAGTACATCTTCTCAGACAAAACAGGAACTCTCACTCAGAACATCATGTGTTTCAACAAGTGCTCCATCAATGGCAAATCCTATGGTACGTTACCCACTGCTCTTCTTCTCTGGGTTTCACACCTCTCAGTTAACAGAGACTAAATATGACATCCAAAAGAGTGTTTTGTCAGAAGCTGTAATAGTCAGGTATATGAGGACAGCCCTGATACTGCATTATTTGTGTATCTTAATATATTCCTGTCTGCTGTTTCCTTTGCTTCCCCCTTTTGCCATCCCTTGACCTCCTTTTTCCTACCCCATAATCCACCCAGCTAAAGAACTTGCACCTTATTACTTTGTCACTCATTGATCCTAGTTTTACTACATCTATACCCAAATTCATTCTTTTTCTGATGTCACTGCCTATATGATCTCAGCCCTTTGTGCTGTTATTGATATGATTACCCAAGTATTGCTTACTCTGTAAAACTCTTATTTCCTAAAAGGCACCCAATCTTCCCTTCCAACTGTATGTCCAGCTGTTTCTCACATACTCACTCTTACCCACTTGTGAAACGAGCTGTTCCTCGTGGTGTTATATTGTCAACTATTCACAGTGTTATCTTTCACACTCTGCAATTTCTTACATAATGAGCACTGGCTTTATACATCCTATTCAAGTAGCTTACCCTTCAGCCCGTGTCAATGGTATGGCCATTCATCTGCATCCTAGCTTATTTAGCCTACCAGGAGAAAGAAAAGTTTGTAGGGAGTTGGAAAAAATGGGAAACAATGGGTGTTAGCACCATTAGATGACAACAGTCACTGACAGGTGCCTTCATTCTATAGCCACAGGCAATTCTCTTCATCCACCTCTGGAGGTGCTAGCAATTCACATACTGACTAATTGCTTAACATCATTAGTCTCCCCCAGAGAAATTAGTCACATCTTATTTGTAGGTTGATGCTTGTGTTGCCTGTATCAGACCTACTGATGAACAAGTGTGCCAAAAAGCTTGTGCTTTTTTTCTCAGTGCTATCCGTTGCCCAAAATGAAGGAGTAACTTCTTCCTATAAATCTTGCTTGGCGTATATAATTGGATGACACAATATCTGTACAGTGCTGCTATGTACTACCCAGCCTTAGTGCTGTCGTTTGAAAATATTCTGCCTGCTAATTCGTGGCCATGGTCATACTATACATATTAGTCATGCAACCAGGCCAAACCGGCCGGTAAACCGCTGATATTCATATGTCCTCTTGAGTTTCGAGTTGAGTTTTCTGTTCAAGAAATGAACAGGAAATAGGCAGAAAGAAGGTAGTCTATCTTTTACCCACCACCTCTTCCACCCCCAAATACTTAGCTGTTTCTCCAGCCTACTTTGGATTTTACACTTGGAGCATTTTGAGGAGCCATGCCAGAAAAAAGGATGCATTGGTTCTGCTGCCAGAGAGGATACTCTGTAGGCTTAGGCTTGCCATTGAGGAGGAGATGTCTTTTGGTTACAGTTCCCAGTGGGATCAACTGCTGTGCAGTTCTCAGGAGAGATGGCTTCTGAGTCGTATAATGGCTTCTGATGGCTTTCTTTCTACAACCTCAGGGCTGTTGTGAGGGAGTAGCAGTACACTGAATTGATTGTAGTCACAGTTGAGGTTGGATCTGTCAAATATGTTGTTTTCTGTGTTTCAGTCCTATTTCAAAAAGTATTGAATCTGGCTGGCCTGGGCACAGCCCACAGTTTCCTAGATGTTTTTGTCCAGACAGAAGTTTCAGTAGGGAAACCCTTCTAGCTAGAAAGGGGGTATAATTCATTTTTCTGACCAGATCATCAGTTCAGCGAAAATACCATCTATGTGTGGAAAGAAGTGGCTTTGGCAAATGCTTTTTGCTCAGGGACTGCTGCAAAATATGACCCATGAACTGGGTTTTGTCTCACATTCCAAAGGAAAGACTCAAGAGAAGTCTCCTGAAAGGACCGTCTTAACACTGTCACTTCTGAGCAGAAATTCTTCTTTACCCAAATTACAGACAACTTGATGATAATTGCTTTGAGTTTTAAGCTCATCTCTGGATTTTGTCATGGATTATTATAGGATCTGATCAGTATGAATCACCAGTCTCCACTCCACATGTCAATATATTTGTGTTTATTGAAAATTTTAAATTTGTCACTAGCTTCAAAACACTTCTGTCTTCTTTTTTTTGGTAGAGAAGCTCAGAGATTGCAGTTATGTCGAGTTTATGGGATAACATCAATCTTTCTTGCTTGCAGGTGATGTGTATGATCAGTCTGGTCAGCGGATAGAAATAAATGAGGTAAGTGCTCGGGAGCTAGCAGATCCTCTGCTTTCTGTGAACCTGCCTGCAGAGGTGTCCATGGACACATCCCACCCAGGCTTTTCTCATGCTCACATTCCTCCTTATCCTAACAGCAATGAGGCGCATTCTTGAGGGCATCAGAGGCTTGTCATGATTGCATTCCTTTCTAGGAAGCCTGCTTTAAACATGCAGGATGGGCAGCACTGTTCCCTCAGCTTCGTGAGGCATCCTATTGCATGCACAGCTCCTCTGGACACTTGGGTATTGGTAGTGATTGGAAACTTGGACACTGTTGGGTACTGTTATCCTTAGCAATGAATTAAAGTTCTGGTTGGAAATCAGGGAGTTCAGTTCATATCCATAACAAGGTCACTGTCAAATTTCCCTAGTATCTGAACATTGGAGAGTGTGAAAATGAGCAACTTCTTCATTTTCTCCAGCATCTGCTTGCTGGTGCAAAGCCCCATCTTGGATTTCACTGCCTAAAATGTCTGAAAACTGTACAAGTAATCCAAGTAACAAATGGCAGAACGATGATGAAAATCCCACTCCTCATCCTGGTGATTCATTTCTAGACCCTTTAAAACTTAAACTGAAATTGGCTCTTTGCTCTGAGTGCTGTCAAAAGTGCCACGAGCCTGCCCTCCCCTCAAGCAGCAGAATACCCCAGAATTGCTTGGGTAGAGATGCTGGTCTGCTCCCAGCCAGCCAGCCACCAGCAGTGTGTCCTGCGGGGTGAAAGGCTGCTGCCCACACACCCACAGTGCTGGAATGTTTGGACCTTCTTGTACAAGTCAGTGGAGGTGGGAGGGCTGTGTTCTTATGGTGTGAGTGCAGAATGTCAGCTGGAGCAGGTCAGAAGGATGACTTCCATCCTGGAAACTCTGAGCTCACTGGGGGTGGGATGAGAGTTGGGATCATGCCGTCAGGCTCCGCAGTGCATTCCTCCAGGGCACTTCATGCTCTGAACTGTTCCTTCACTGTGATCCTCTCTGCCTGGAGGCTCTTTGTTTTCAGACAGTAAGAGTAGGCAGTGCCCACGGGACTGAACCTTTACATCCCTCATCTGTCATCTTTTTCCATATTAGTTTTGGTTTTTTTTTACTTGGTTTAGGAGGATGGAGAGCGCAGCCTTTTGAATTGTTTTAAATTGAGCCTCCACGCACCCACGTCCCATTGAAATCTGAAGGATGCTTTCAAAAAGCTGTGTTTTGAGGGCGCACATTTCTGTACTGTAGAAATCCTTCAGTGGGGTTCCTGATGGAGTACTTGCTGCAGTACAGGGAGGCATCTTTTTAGATAATCATGCTGTCAGCCCAGGTGCTGTTCGGAGCAGTGCCCGGGTGCTTGTCCTCTCCTGTGACTGAGTAGCTTTCAAGACCTCCCACTTACTTGGATTCATCACTCTCTGTCATGAGCAGCTCTGCAAGAGAGAGATCTGTGATGTAAGAGGATGGGGTGGGCAGGCACTGCTGTACATGTATGTGAGAGCTCTGTGGATAACACTAATCCATATTTTCACAGAACACAGAGAAGGTTGACTTCTCCTACAACCAATTGGCTGACCCAAAGTTTGCCTTCTATGACCACAGCCTGGTTGAAGCTGTGAAGCTGAATGATGTCCCGACACACAGGTTCTTTCGGCTGCTCTCCCTTTGTCACACTGTCATGCCTGAAGAGAAGAAGGAAGGTGAGGAGTGGCAAAGGCAGCAGCTGGAATGATTGTGCCTATCATTTATGACTCTGGTTGAGATGGGATTACTGTAACTGGAGTGCAGAAGTTGTAGGTGCCGCAGCTTCCCTCAGATGGGAGATGGCTTGTCCCACTCTTGTCTACTTCACACATAGTTTTCCAGCCTTAGTGATTCTGTGTGCCGTCCCTGGAGGTGTTCAAGAGATGTGGAGATGTGGTTCTTAGGGACGTTGTTTAATGTGCAACGCCGATAATTGGTGGACTAGAGGATCACAGAGGTTTTTTCCAACCTTAATGATCTTATCATTCTATCATTCTCGTTAATTGCTCCCCTCCCCCCCCCCCCAAAAAAAATTTATTTAGTTCAAGAACAGGGCAGAAGTCACATTACTTTCTCTTCTTGCATGGCAGGTAACTTGGTGTACCAGGCCCAATCTCCCGATGAGGGAGCCCTCGTCACTGCTGCCAGAAACTTTGGATTTGTGTTCCGGGCTCGCACACCAGAGACCATCACTGTTGTGGAAATGGGAGAAACAAAAATCTACAAACTTCTGGCTATTCTTGATTTCAATAATGTCCGCAAACGAATGTCTGTTATTGGTATGTATGTTCTCTTGGCTCCTTTCTTCCTTCCTGGGTTTTTAGGTTTATGAGAACCTCACTGGCAGCGGAACAAATTGTTCTTTATGTCTAAATATAAATGTCCTACCTGAATTGCAGGTTGTTAGGACCATGATATCTTAACAGAGAATCTGCTGAGACCAATGTTCAACCTCTAAAGCTGAGTGAAGTTACACTCTCTTCTGTTCTAAGCAAAGTTCATCTTGGTTCTTGGGATTCTGCCAACATTTGGTAGAGTTTGGACACCTATAAAAACATTTCTTCTGATACAAATGATATGAATCCCAACTGCTGAGATGTGTAGAATTTTTGTCCTCTTCCTTCTAGTGCGCAGTCCAGAAGGTGACTTGACTTTGTACTGCAAGGGGGCTGACACCATTCTTTATGAACTGCTTCATTCATCCTGTGAGTCTCTCAAGGAGGAGACCACAGAACACCTGAATGTAAGTGTTTTCTTCTTCATTGAATCTCTGTATTTGATGGTTGCCTTTTCTCCAGATATGAAAATGTGATTTGTATTAAACAAAAAAAGCAGATTTCAGAAGCAGCATCCAAACAAGAAGTGTGTATGTTTATACTTATATATATATAATTCATAAATATATAAATATATTTTTTTTTCATGGGGATTGGAGAGAGAAATTAATTTATGAAGCCTTAGATACCAAATCAGGCACCACAAGTGCTATTTAAACTGCTCTATATTATCTGAGACATCATGACATGGATATCAAATACAGTTTACAACATTCAGAAGAGCTGTATTCCTCTAGAGTAGGAGGTAGAAGCCAGGGAGGATAGGTGGAACTTGTGATGGTGTGATCTAGGGGAGGATCGTGTCCCTTCTTGTGGCAGGAGTGTTGGAACTAGATGGTGCTTAGCATCCCTCTAACCCAAACCATCTAATGATTCTTCTGCATTGCACAGGGCAGCATGGAAAATGCAGCTCTCAAACTTGTGGATTTTTACATGGTTGGTGTACAATGAGGTGTAGTCTCATCCACTCATCAAGTGGATGATCTGGCCAACATTTGCTTTGCCTTGTGATACCAACTCCAGCTGATACAGAGCAGAGCACAAGATAACAGAACATTTTGCCAGGAATGTTGAGCAATTGCACAAACATCTCTGCTCACTGCCTGAGGAGGAATGTGGTGGATGAAGGAGCAGGCAGAGCACAGGGAGATGGGTTGTGATTGTGGTGTGCCTGAAAGGAAGTTGTGATGAGGTGAGGACTGGCCTCTTCTCCCAGTTAACAGCAGTAGGATGAGATGCAATGGTCTTAGGTTGCACCAGGGAAGGTTGAGGTCTGCAAATGTATGTCTGCTATTGGTATGTATGTTCTCTTGGCTCCTTTCTTCCTGGGTTGTTAGGGTTTTTACTCTGCAAGAGTAGTGAGGCGCTGGAACACACTGCCCAATGAGGTGGTGTAGTCACCGTCCCTGGGGGTGTTCAAGAATGGTTGAGATGTCATTCTTAGGAACAGGATTTAGTAGGCAACATTGCTGTTAAGTTAGATACTGAACTAGAAGATCTTGGAGGTCTATTCCAGCTTTAACGATTCTATGATTCTGTCATTCTGTTCCATGATTCTGTCATTCTGTCTCTGATGCACTTTTACTTCAAGCTTGTGCTTATGGAATTCCAAAGGAGAAAGAAAGTGAATGTCCTGTTTAGGGGGAAAACTTCAATTTGTGTAGAGAGGAATCTGCTTTATCAGGAGGTTGGACTCAGTGATCTCTAAAGGGCCCTTCCAACCTCTTCAATTCTCTATGTGACTCTGTGATCTGCAGAAAGCAGACTTACAAGATCTTCCTGAGATGCCATGACTGTGCCTTCACTATGCATTTAAACCCACCACGGGACATGTTGAGCACAGCTTTGAAATTTAAGGGTGAGTTCAGAGTGTCTAATTTAGGTCTTGCTACACTGAACCACATATTGAAAAATGGGGTCCTTGGAAACAAGAGCCCGATTAATGTAAAGTTTAAAGCCAAAAAGTAGGAGATGATTTTGTTTTTTTTTTTATTTAGCAAGGATTGTGGACAGCAATGTAAAATGTTTTTAAACATTTTGTAGACTTGTAGATTTGCAGACTAAGGTGTGGGTTTTCACCCTTCCTCTGTAGACGTTAGGTAAGAAGTTTTCACAAATAGCTCTTTGCTTTCAGAGAGTCCTCTGCAAAGCAGATCAAGGAGTCTGTTCTCCCTTGACCTCTTCTGTCCCACCACTGTCTCGCAGGAGTTTGCTGGGGAAGGTTTGAGGACGCTCGTCGTGGCTTACAAGAGCTTGGATGAAGAATACTTTCAGGACTGGATCAAGCGTCACCACGAAGCAAGCACCGCCTTGGAAGGAAGGGAAGACAAACTGTCAGAGATATATGAAGAGATCGAAAAAGATCTAATGGTTGGTATTTCATGGAAACTGGGCCAATGTCTGGGGGAGGCAGTGAGGATAGTGGTTTGTCAATAGACAGCTCAGTATGACTTCAGTAAACACTGCGCTGCAAACAGCTCAGTGGGCTGCTTGACAGGAGCAGTTTGAAATATGGCAGTGCTGGGTTTTCACTGGCACCTCCGTGTGGAGCCAGCAATGGGGTGTCAGCCACCAGTGCCTGGGAATGGTTTTATTTTATCTCACGTGGGTGTCGGAGTAGCTTTCTCGTGATGAAGTGACATAGCAGAGCCTAAGGGAGGTGGCAGGGACACAAATATTTCATAGCTCTCCTTTGTGCTTGCAAATGGCTGATCTATTTATTTTCCTCTCTTTGAAATGGCAGGCAGTGAGTAATCCCCAGGTCCTGCTCCATTTCAGTGAGAGCATCGCCTTTGTTCTCACAGCCTTGGGCGGGATGGGGGATGATGTCCATGAAGATGTTTGTGTCAATCTGAAACAGGGCTGAACTGTGATCTTTAAGTCATTCTTTTCTCCATGAGTGTTGTTGCAGCCCTGAGGTTTGCCTATGTTTTACAGACATGAATAATGAATGAAAAGAATGTGTGGTGTCTGAAAGGAAACAATTCAGCTTTTGCACTCATAGCAGTGTTTCTTTGAGATCTGGAAAGTCTGGGGAGCTGCACTGTTGCTCTTTCCATTACCTTTATGCTCAGGACACTGCCAGAGCTGAGAAGAAGTAAGTGTAAGCCTAGAAGCAACTGACCTCTAGAAGCTGCATAGCCTGTGGGGCAGAACCTGCTGCCCTCCTGGTCTCAGTAGAGTAGTGGAAAAAGTGAATCCTGCAGCCCAGAGTGTGCAAATGCAGCACAGGGTATGTTCAGAGCAGGAAATACGTAGAAATCAGGAAGCCAGATGCTTTGCAACTCAGGATGATGAAGCTCATGGCCTGAATAAAGAAGAGGTCAGAGGCTCACAGGAGGAACACCAGATCCTTCTTTGTACCCTACACAGGAATTACTTTATTCCCAGAAGGTGCTGCAGGTGTAGAGTGGTGTAAGAGCCTGGCTTGTGATGGAGAATGGGTGCAAGAGAGAGTCAGCAAGGGAGTAGAAAAGTCTGAATTTAGTCTCCAACAGGAGGTATGGTAGCAGGCGCTGCCTATGCCTGAAAGAGAGTGAAACCTTCATGTCCCTTTGACAGTAGTTTAAAGCCACCAGGTATCTCCAAAACACAGAGAAAATTGTAACTTTAAAGTAACAAAGGTCTGTGTCCTGATCAGTTTGAAGTTAGTGCTGTGTGGCAGTGAGGAGTAAGGATTGGGATGGGTGTGTTGTGAGCTGGAGAAGATGCTTTGCAACAGCTGCAGTATGTCTGGTGGAAGATCTACACTGGAGATTGCATATGGAAATCTGGGGACAAGAATCCCCAAAAGTCTTCATTCCTGCATTAAATCTCTATCTATTGTGGAGAGGACATGGAAGAACATAGACGTGCTCATATGTGGGAAATGATTTTTTGCATGTTTGTGATACAGCTGAGCCTAGAGGTTTACACAGTACAACATTTGCAGGAACACAATTGTACCTTGAGCAGTAAATTTGCTGAGGGAGAATGAAAATCAGTGCAACTTTATTTCTGAGTTTCTTTTGTTCTTGCTCGAATACCTGCATGGATGTCTAATGCTTTCTTCTGTACTCACACTGGGAAGTCTTACCTATTCCCTGTTCTCTGTAAAGCTGCTAGGTGCCACAGCGATTGAGGACAAGCTGCAAGATGGGGTCCCACAGACCATTGAGACTCTTGCGAAAGCCAGCATTAAGATATGGGTTCTTACTGGAGACAAGCAAGGTAAGGAGGCTACAGTTTGGGATGCCTCCTTTTCTTTCATTGGTGAGATGATTCCACTACGTCCCATATTCTCAACCTTTCTCCTTTGAAAAACTGCACAGAGGGTAAACTCGGGGACTTTCTTCAGAGCCAGCAAGACAAAACTCTAGTTAGCTACAATGAGACCAGTTAACTGCAGGTAGTGCCTGCTCCTAATTCCTGACCTGAGGATGGAAACAGTATGAAGATGGTGCCCTTTGCCAATGGAGAGGTAACAGTGATTGTGTCACCGTAATACAGTCTACTGTCCTGCTGAAGAAGGCTAGAAAAAGTTAACTATAACTTTCAAGAAACTAGAATGCTAAAGCTGGTCTTAGTTCTGTTTCTGTCATTAACATTCTAGAATGAAAATGGAGGAAACAAAAGCTTCTGTAAAATTCATTATGCTGGAAAGAACTGTGAATAGAATCCAGTGAATTATTTTGGAGCAATAATAACCTTGCTGAAACAATGGCATTTCTGGGATGCAGAAAGTGTTTCCAGATCACTTCAACCAAGAAATGAGCAGTGAATTTTCGAGAAAAAAAATGAAGCATTTCATTTTTCCAAGTTCAGAGTGAAATAAATTTACTTCTGGAAAAAAAACAAAATACTTTTTTCCCCATGGAGTTTTCTAAATATAAAGTCTTGATTTTCTTCTTCGGAGCTACGGTTTGGGGCTACATTTTCGCTTTTAGGGTGGCAATAGAGGTGGGAGATACAAACTTCAATATCCTGAAAAAACTTTTTGGAGGCAACACAAAATGCTTTAGTTGCTCCAAGCGTGTTGACCAAAGGGTATTTCGAGCTTTTTTAGGTTTTTTGTCTTTCCTTCTGTGGCCTTCTAAAACCTGGCTAGAGACCTGCTGCTACACCCATCTAAGACACAGACTGTGGGTGGGTTTGGAGTGCTAAGGTGGGTAATCTCTCCTGCCTTTCTTTCCCAGAGACGGCAATGAATATTGGTTACTCCTGCAACTTGCTGTATGATGACATGGCAGATGTCTTCGTTATTGAAGGCAGCAC
The DNA here is from genome assembly GCA_035772895.1 of Perdix hodgsoniae. Classification (NCBI taxonomy): domain Eukaryota; kingdom Metazoa; phylum Chordata; class Aves; order Galliformes; family Phasianidae; genus Perdix; species Perdix hodgsoniae. Next base: position 573,277 of record JAPSGF010000129.1, read on the forward strand.
TTCTGAGGATGTACTTAATGAGCTCAGGTAAATTGTTGAAATATACAGCTTCATTACTGTGCACTAACACGGGAATGGACAGTATTTTGTGTTGTTCTCTTTTTTGTTGTTCTTTGATTTATTTTCCCCTGGATGCTTTACCTGGCATAGCTTATTTCAGAGGAGCTCGATTAGCTGCCTCCCTGGAAGACCTAGCAGCTAGACATAGCGTAGAAATCTTCTGTGAGGGTAAACTGTGTAGCTTCTTGTTCCAAGAGTTCAAATCTATATCACTGAACAAGGCAGCAAAGTCATGCAGTCAGCATCAATTGACATTGGACAAGTGATGAGGAGCCACAAAGGCTTTGGCTTCAGGCTTGATCTTTGCTGTTGCTCTACTGCCATTGTTGTTCATTCACACTGTAATTCGTTTGCTTGGTCTGATCCTGGTCTAGCATTATCTGGAAATCTGTCTTCCTCCATAGCCGCCTCAGTAGATACATGTTTTTAAGGATAGGAGGAAAACTGGAATTTTTTCAACCCTTTTTTCCTTAAGGAGGCGATTGCCAAACAACATGCAAGGAAACTTGGGGTCCCTTTAGAATACGGTCTTTTGTGACATTCAGATCAGTTGTTTGACTTCAGCACAGATTTAGAAAATGCTTTGTAGACTTCCAGAAGCGTATGGGTGATGTGCACAAAAGGCAGCAGCTAAACAATGCATGTTGTGGTAAGGATACAGGAAAAATGGAACTAAACTAACAAAGGAAAGCTCCAAATTCTTACCATCATAAAGCTGGTTTAGTAAATCATATATCTCTACATGATTTTAATTCTTATTCTGATTTTTTTTTTTTTTTCAGAAATGCAAGGAAAAAGATGAAGCCAGACTCCTTTCTGGACAGTGATGAAATCAACATTCAGATTGAAAAATCTTCCAAAGATCCAAAGCTTCTACCTGATGAACAAGCAAATGGGGTGTATGGTCTGGTTATCAATGGCCACAGCTTGGTAAGGAAGTCCAGAGTCATGGTAGGACTCAGTGTTCCTAAGAACTTAGTAAGTTCAAGATGTACTGGAAGTCTGAAAATGTTTAAAAATTAGCAGTAGAGGACAGAGGTTTGTTGTTTTTTTTTTACCTGCATGAGATGTCTTTGTGTTTTTTTTTCCCTAACTGAAGATGAGCTCCAGTGGTTATTTGAGACATCAAAGGTGATGAGCAAGACTTCAGAAGGAGCAGGAAAAAGCTGGACCCGATGCTCAGTGAGCTCGAGCAGTAGGGCAGATCAACTATTCTTTCCAGAAATATAGTGGAAAAACAGTCAGGCAGTCAGTGGATGTGCCAAGAAAATAAGATAGCATCAAACATGTATTTCAAGTATGCCAAGATTGTAGTCTGATATATACGTATATCTTATAAAGATAGAATGTGTGTCATAAAACTTGACTAATAAATTCTTCAGTGTTCCCTGTGATGTTTTTCCAAGCAAGCTGAAGTAATATGGTATTGATTAAGTTTTTTCTGTGATAAATGCAAGGCTGCTTGGAAAGCATGACTCTTATGAGCCCACTGTAGGTATGAAACAACAGTGACATTTATAGAGGGCTAACCCACATCTATTCAATACTTAGTATTTTAATTAACTGCTTCCAAAGAAAGCAGACTTCTTAAACCTGCAGATAACACCACACTGGGAAGACCTGCAGGCATGATGCAAGACGTTCAAGATTAGATTTGGAAATAATTTTGGCAAGTTGGAGAAATACCTTGAAAAAAACAGAAAATCCAATTCAGGAAGAACAAATGCATTGTTCTCCACTTTCACATAATCAGCTGTGCACATACAAGATCAGACATATGGATGTGAAAGCATCACCTGTAATACTTGCAAAGAAACTCTCCTGCTCCATTTGGCATCGGTGAAGTAATGCAAGAATCCACTTGCCCTGCCCCTCGCCATTTTTTTTTGGGGGGGGGGGGGGGGAGGGGGAGGGTGGAGGAGTTGTAGACGAACCAGAGAGAATGCAAAGAAATGTGTAAGATCATGCATGATCTGGAGAGCGCAGATAAGAGCTAAGAGAGTTAGGGTTTCTGAGCCTAGAGAATGCCAGTCTACCCTTATGTGAACAGATAAAAGAACTAACAGAATAATATCTCATCTTGGATGTTAGGAAAAACGTTTTTTCAGTAAGAGTGATCATGCATCAGCATGGGCTGCCCAAGAAGGAGGTGGAGTCACCATCGCTGGAGGTTTGGCACTGAGGGACGTGGTTAGTAGGCATGGTGAGGACAGGTTCATGGTTTCTACCAGCCTTGGTGATTCTGTGATTCTGTGATTCTAATAGCAATCCAGTAAATTTAACTCCCAGCTCTATACCAGCCCTGCTTATTACTACCCAAAAATCTTAACCACTAGATATGGTTTATTTCTATGAAGCTAGGGCTTGAAGAGTGGTAATTGTCCTGCTAGCATCCCACTTTAACAAAGAATCTGGCCAGTGCCTTGTCCCCTTGTCTACTGGTACTGTGTATACATAGTCTTGTTGAGACACAGAGAAAGAACAGGGCAAAGAAACAGCATCATACAACTAGATGATCTCTGTGCCATGCCAGTAGCAGAGTTTCTATGTGATAGTTTTCCCTGGTTCTGTGTGGGCAGGATGCTGTGGCAAAAGCCATCTCTAGCAGCAATCACTGGTACATGCACTAAAACCAAATCAAGAACAGATCTCCTTCATTGTTTCCCTGCCACTGACAGGAAGGAAGGAGGGTTCTGATAACACAGTATTGGTTCTTAACACAGTTCTTGGTTCTTAAACAAAAAAAAAAGGACATCTGGCCAAAGGATGGTCTGCCTTACAGAGGAAGCGGCTGTAGGCTTGCTGTAATGGATGATGAGAAAGTCATAGAATCATTAAGGTTGGAAAGACCAATAAGATCACCTAGTCCAACCACTTACCCATGCTTGTGACCTCTCCAAATCATGTCACTTAGTAAGCTGAAGCTAGGTAGATTCCATCCATGAGTGTCTATGGAGGAAAAACATCAAAGAACAGAGCAAAAAATCACAATCTGAAAGAAACATGAAAAGTTAAGCCTTCTCTGGCAGAACTGGAGGGGTAACCAGAAATCCAACTGTGCTTTGCTTTCTCAGGTTCTTCCAAGCTCAGTGTTTTCGGGTATCTCACACTTCCCTTGTGCAAGATGGAAAAACTCCAGAACTCACTGCTGGTCTGACACAAGCTACTGGGAAACATCTTTGTCTTTTCTTCTCAGGCCTATGCGCTGGAAGGGAATCTGGAACTGGAGCTGGTGCGAACGGCATGCATGTGCAAAGTGGTGATCTGTTGCCGGGTGACTCCGCTGCAGAAGGCCCAGGTGGTGGAGCTGGTGAAGAAGTACAAGAAAGCTGTGACCCTGGCCATTGGAGATGGTGCCAATGATGTCAGTATGATCAAAAGTGAGTGAGGGCTGAGAGCCGGCATGCTCCAGAAAATGCACTGCCATGTTTGCTGCCTGAGGTGTCCTAACTCTAACCCTCACCCTTTAAGGGGCCTCTATCTGGCCCCCTTGGGGCAGCAATGGTTGTGTCCCAGGTTTCTTGGTTTCATAGGCTCAATCATAGAATCGAATGATAAGAGCTGGAAAAACCAGTAAGATCATCCAGTTCAGACATCAACTCATCAAACCCATTGTGGTTTCTGCCCTTATAATAGACATGAAGCTTTCTGGGGTGCAACAAGTCCACCTGTATGACTGCCTGCCATCATCATGATGGTAATGCAAAGGACAAACAAGCTTGTTTCAGGGGGGGGACTCTCTGCCATGCAGACAATCTCCACAGCTTTAAATAATCTGCACAGCGTCGCAGGATTTTTTTAACATTTCCACTTAGTGGGGCCCTTTGTCATTTATCTCACACGTGTTATAAAACACAGGCCTCTAGGCTCCTTTATCCTTGAGCATCATTTGGTGCTGCATTTCCTCAATGAATTTATGAAAAGAATCCCCTAACTATGTATAATTAAATTAAGATTATTCAGAAGGGCCTATTGCTAATCTTCTTGTGTTAATTTGCAAGAATTGATTAACTGGAGCTGTTTAATTAAGAAAGAAAAGGCTAAGTAGGAAGCTTCAAGGGAGATAAGTCAGGCAGCCAGTCAAGAAAGGATAAGAAAAGCAAATTAAAAAGTGTAAAATGATAATTAGAAACTAACGCTGCCACTACAAGAGGGTTGGGACTTTGGGATTTTATCAACTCACTGTTCTGTGGAAACTTCTGAATCTCACCAACCCTTAGCCATCAAGATTGCTTGCTCATTAGTTACAGCTGTATAATTAGCTGTCATATTAAACTTTTGTCCATGTTTAATAAACCCAGGCTGCTATTAAAAGAGATGTGGTTCTTCTATCTAATTATATGATTGAACTAATAAAGCCCAAGAAATGTAAAGGCTGCAGTTAGCCTTATACTACTGTGTCTGATAAATCTGTGAAGCATTTGACAGTTTGAAAGTTTTGCTTGTCTGAAGCAATGCTTTAAGGCTGTTGGAAGGATTTTCACGCATGTAAATACAATTCATGTGTCAACAGAAATTAAAGGTATTTATAACAGCAGCAATGATTTGTGCTGTTAGAAAATAAAATGTATTGTCACAGAGAATGTAGCTCCATTCAGGTAGTACAAGTCAGTTACTGAAAATGAGTCAGTGCAGCCAAAATCATAACAGTGCTGAAAGAGTTAGTACCCTCTAGTTACTTTTTTTCCCGAATATCTTTACATAGGACTTTTCAAGCAGCCTGGGATGGAATTAACACAGTGTCTCAGGGTGAGTGATTCATCTGAGCACTGGGGTTACCAGAGCCCTTGCTGTACTCACATAGGATGACAGACTCATAGAATCATCAAGGTTGGAAAAGACCTCTGCGATCATCTGTTTTGACCATCCACCTATAACCAATATTGCCCACTAATCCGCGCCCCTCAATACCACATCTCCACGTTTGTCGAACACCTCTAGGGATCCACCACCTCCCTGGGCAGCCCATTCCAATGCCTCACCACTCTTCCCTAGAATAGATTTTTCCTAATATGCAACCTGACGTGACCAGTGACCTCTTTGTTGCAGCTGCCCACATCGGGGTTGGTATCAGCGGCCAGGAGGGGATGCAGGCAGTCCTGTCCAGCGACTTCTCCTTTGCGCAGTTCCGCTACCTGCAACGCCTGCTCTTGGTCCACGGACGCTGGTCCTACATCCGCATGTGCAAGTTCCTCAAGTACTTCTTCTATAAGAATTTTGCTTTCACGTTAGTGCATTTCTGGTATGGATTCTTCTCCGGCTTCTCAGCTCAGGTGGGTCAGCTTCTGTGTTTTCATGGTCGTGTTTAGCATGTTGAAGGAAAATGCCTGCAAATATTTTAAATGAAAGTAAACTAAACCAGTTCTCCCTGCTTCACTGTGAGGCGCACAATTCTGTCTTCAGCTTGTACAAAACCAATACACTGTTGCTGGTAAAGAAAAGATGCCTAAAGACATTTAGCTGCCTTATGAAGAATGTAGGCACCTCCTGGGATTTTGGAAAGTGTTCAAAATGATGACAGCCCTCAAAGTAGGATGCAGATTACCCATAGCCTGACCATGGTGGAGCAGATCTATGTAGGACTTAGGATTTTCATGAACATGAAGAGCCATACTGGGTTAAGTCACGGAGCTCTTGTTGTGACTGTGGGCAGTAGTGAATGCTTAGCAGTCAGGACTGACACAAAGTCATCCTTCTCTTGCATATTCCCCACCTTCTGGTACTGAGCAGGTTAAGGCTGTTGAGCTCAAGTCTTGCTATACTTTTGCACTCAATCATATCTTCAGTCACGATGCTCCAGCATCGAACTAACAGAATTACAAAATGGTTGAAGTTGGTATGACCTCGCGTCCATCAGGTCCAACCCTTGCTCCAGCAGGACCATGTCCAGGCAGATGGATAAGTCAGATCTACACGGAGGAGACTGCTTTTATAACTGTGTGATCTTGTGAAGAGATGGAAAAGGCAGTGTTCTGCTAACATGATGCTCTGTTTGTTTATTCCCTTCAGACTGTCTACGATCAGTGGTTCATTACGCTTTACAATCTGGCGTATACCTCCCTCCCAGTGCTAGGAATGAGCCTTTTCGATCAGGTACTGTTTTGATCACTCCTTGCATTATTTTTATAGGTGTTTTATGTCTGGGTACTCTGAGTTGATTCAGTGAAGCAAAAGCAGCTGGCTCTTTGGCTAGCTGTTGTAATAGTCCCTAAAACAGATTCCTGCCAGTGAGACCTGAGAGCACAAAAGAAAGGACACACCAAGAAGGAGATTGTATATTATCTTGCCTTGTCCTGTGTGTTACAGTGTTTGGAGATGTTTTGGTGTTGACATGAGTAAAAGATGCTATTGCGCCATTACCCTGGAGCAGCCACATCTCAATAGCTGTGATTCTAAAGCCAGACAAGTGGCTTTTTAATCAGAACACAGAGTAACGGATGACAGCAGCTCTGAGGATCCTTTTAGCCAGGAGGTCCAGGTTAAGCCTTCCTGCAGTAATTTCACGTATACATGTATTTCACATATATATTTCTACCTCAGTAGAAACACAGCCAGAATTGTATTTTCTGTCTTTAAGCTTCCAGGAAACCCCTAGGAGAACAGGGCATGCAGTCTAATCAAGATGAAATGTACCTTCTTACCTTCTTTTTTTTTTTTTTTTTTTTGCAACACTTGTCAGATTTCTCAGCACAGAATGGTGAAATTTGGGATGGAAAAACTAGTCTAGCTGACCTTGATATGTGGCATGCTAGTCACTGAACTGAGTGAATTGGTTGATGAGCCTTTTCTCATGGAAATGAACATAATGGCGACATGGCAAACTTAAGCGTTTTTTTGTGGTTGGTTGGGAAGGGGCCTGCAAATCTGACCATCTCCTCTCTATTTTCAGGACGTGGACGACCGTTGGAGCCTGCTGTTTCCACAGCTATACGTGCCTGGACAGGAAAACCTCTATTTTAACAAAACAGTGTTTATCAAGTGCATGTTGCAAGGCATCTACAGTTCCCTCATTCTCTTCTTTATCCCCTATGGGGCCATGTACAATACGATGAGAAGTGATGGGAAAGCCATTGCTGACTACCAGTCCTTCGCCCTGATGGCCCAGACCTGCTTACTGATTGTGGTGTCTGTACAGGTAACGGCATCCCTGACTGTATTTAGGAATCTCTTACTTTTTTAAGAAAGCAGCCTCTGGAGGGCCACTTGGGATTCTGATACCATTGTGTTTGCTGCTGCATCTTGAATTCTTGCAAAAGTAAGATGTGACACCAGCTTATTCTCCTCAGTTTTACAGAACAATAGCTTTTTCTGTTGCAAAAATCACAGTCACAGGAAGAGAGTTTTTGCCTTGGGAAGTTTACTGTCACTGTGGAGAAGGTGGTTAAGGCTGGAAGTAGAAAAGGACTCATTCCAGTTTTATGGGATGTGCTTGAGCCATAGGACTATGTCTGCCAGCAGGCAGTTATTTATGGGGTCTCCATTGTAGTGAGATCCCATGCATGGTGCAGAAGCTAGAACTGGACTTAGTGGAAGAAATTGCTAGGACTTGGAGCTACAGCATTCAGATGGTATTGGAATGATGAGAGAAATTTCTCAACAGAAGAGCAAATCATTCATACCTCTCTAGAAAATGGTTTCTGCTTTCTGAAGTCTCGTGGGCTCCTTCTCCTAGCTTCTGATGGAAGATCACAGCTTGGAGTGGGGTTGTAAGTATGGCTTCTTTGATGTGAGTATCCTGTCTCCACTACTGGCCACTGGTGAATTTTTGAGAAAAGGACAGAAGAGGGCAAATGCAGTAATGCTTGCCCTGAATGGTCTTCCAGCATTCTATGATCTAAGGCTTTGTATCTCTTGAGGGCTGAATGAACAACTGTCTTGGGGGTAGGGGTACAAACTGGAGGACAAGATCTCCAGCTGTCTTCAAACCATATCAATTAAATAATAAGGGCATTGACAACAGTTGTACTGCTCTTCTCTTTCAGATCGGCTTGGACACCTCTTACTGGACAGTTGTGAACCAGTTCTTCATCTGGGGCAGCCTTTCTGTTTATTTTGCTATCACCTTCACCATGTATAGTGACGGCATGTATCTGATCCTCCCAGCCTCATTCCCATTTGTTGGTAAGCACTTGGGCAAACCTGCATTGCACTCAAAACTATTGTACTGTGGGGCTTAACTCTGCTAAGTGCTTCTAGTATGGGTTCTTGCCTCTCTGGAGGCAGTAACATACTACAGAGTAAATTGATTGCCTTTTTCACAAAAAATGCCAGGGTACTTCTGGAGGCAGCCACAAATGCTTATTTTGAGTCCCATCCAGAATGCACATTCTCACACAACCACAGGACTGATCCCTAAAATAAACTTGCTGAGCTGGCTGGAACACTTTCAGCTACATTTTTACATTCTGTTTCCAGATATCCAGTTCTTATAGGTGCCTGGAAGCATTTTGTTTGCAGGAGGATGCAAGTTATGTCATAAAGAAATTGATGTGTTTGTATAGAATAGAATAGTATAGAAAGGCACAGAAACACAACATCTATTTAGATGCCATAGGACAATGGTGAACTTAGACAGCAAATGCTCAAGGATAAAGAAATGCCACTGATGATTATCTATTTTCATCTCTGCATAAAAAGTTTCTGAACACGTGAAAAAGGAAAAGATACCATAAAAATGAATGTCTCATGAGACTTTAACCAGGGGGAAGACGAAAGATTAGAAAAGTAATTTGGATGTTTTTAATGGTTCTGTATATCCATTGATGTGCCATTACTAGGAGATTCTACTCCTGATAGCACAAAGCTTTTTGTTTCACATCTTGGATCATTGTACAAATCGATACATTTATTTCTGGATGGACTGTTGAACAGAGACCAGTTCTGCCTATATTCACTGCATTGCCATTTTAGAAATTCCTTAGATTTCAGTCAGCGCCTGCAGTGTATCTTCCAAGCAGATGGTAAGATGGCTTTTAACATCAAAAGTGCTGAATGTGAGAAGGTAGAGTGTCTGCTGAGTTTCCAAAGACAGCTGGTAACTCACTTGCCAGGGGTTTCTCTATCTGCCCTTGTGTTGGTGCTACTGAGGTCAAATCATCCATAATGCTGAGCGCTGCTTAATAAGGTCTTAGTCTGAAACCAAGTCTAAGGAAAGTATTTCTCGCCTGGACTTGGAAAACTTTTTTTGCTTATTTTACTGGAATTGGCAGAATTTGGTCAAGTGAAGACACTCAGCAACTTTACTGCCAACAACATCGTTGAACACTGTAATGAGGGTTTTGTAGACTGTTTTCTCTATTCCTACATTTCTTCAGTTTTCAGAGGAGCCAAATCCAGCACTTTGGCTTCAAAGAGCACAGCAGTGTCAGACATGACAGCTAGTTTGCCCACAGACCCATTAAACGCACACCCTGAGCAATGCACGCTCCTCTTCTAAAGGGCTCTGATCCTGCACATTTAGGGAAACGGTGCTGAAATTAAGAAGTGTTCTTCCTTTTGCACCAGCGTCCTGGAAAAAGTTCAGAGGATTGAATTGCTGCTGAAGGTCTCTTGAACATTTACATCAATCTTCTGCATTTGATTTGACTCTTTAACATACCTCTCTGTCTGAGAGGTTGAGTTTGGATGTTACCTGTTTGCTCATCTCAATGATAATGATACTGCTGTCCTCTGCAGCAGGTTCATTTCACTGTTGGAAAAGGTTTATACTTTATATTTTCACAGAATCACACAGAATCACAGAATCACCAAGGTTGGAAAAGACCTACAAGATCATCCAGTCCAACCATCCACCTATCACAGTACAGTACTCACTAAACCATGTCCCTCAACACAAAATCCAAACATTCCTTGAACACCTCCAGGGTCAGTGACTCCACCACCTCCCCTGACTCATTCCAGTGCCTGACCACTCTTTCAGAGTAGTAGTATTTCCTAACGTCCAGTCTGAATCTTCCCTGGTGCAGCTTGAAGCCATTTTGATCAGTTTCCCAGTGTTTTGGAGTGACAGAGTGATGGAATCATGGCATTGAATAGAATGATGGTGAGACATACTGCTGATATGCTTTTAATTGTTTATTTTTCAGGTACTGCTCGAAACACTCTCAGCCAACCCAACGTGTGGCTAGCAATCTTCCTCAGCATCGCCCTGTGCGTGCTGCCCGTCGTTGGCTTCCGATTCCTGAAGGCTCTCTTAAGGCCAACTGCCAGTGATAAAGTAAGGAGGCATTTTAGTAAGCCTGAAACCCTCTTCCTACCAGCCGGGCTTATTGCAGAGCCATATAGCAGGGGCCTGGCATTGCTTGGAGTGCACGTCCCCGCAGGTGCAAGTGTTTGCCATCCATCTGGCTCCCAGTCCCTTGAGCAGGAAGACTTAGTTTGGCTTTTGGTACTGCTTAAGCCACCTGCAGCTGGGACTGAGGCTGAGATTATTTAGATGTGGATTGGATTGCACTGGAGTGAGGAAGCAGCACTATTTTTAGGTGCAGGGTTTAAGTCCTGGGGCTTGGCAGGAAAGGAGCAGTGTATTTCAGTCCTCTTGCCCTCATACTGCAGAATTTTTTGCCTGGCAGACCACAGCCCTCAACACCCCACCCAGCATCCATCTTGCTGGGGATTTTTTTGATTTCAGAAGTTACTTCATTTGTAGCCCCTCTGAAACAGCTGCCATCCCGTGCCCAGGAGTCTGGAGGTGAGGCCGTTAGGACAAGAGGAGGCTGGGAGAGATGGAGCTCAGCACAGTGAACGACCCCTGCACAAGATCAGCATCCACGCAGCTCTCCAAGCTTCCTCTCAAACAGGAGCATCTGCTAAATGCTGCTGCCACCTCGTGCTCCCTTCCTCTTCCTGCACCTCACTTTCATTGGGTTGCTTTTCGTGGGGCTTTCATCCCTGTTTACTGCAGGGAAATTGGACCAGATGACCTTTAAGTTCCCTTCCAACCCAAACGGTTCTATGATTCTGTGATTATCCTTGGGATGCCCACAGATCTTCTCAGGTGCTCCAGGGCCGTTTGAGGAAGAGCCAGGGAGAATGCTTAGCCCTTGCAGAGGGGAAGGTGGGTGCTAGGTAGGAAGATCCTTGAGATGAAGAGGAAGTTCAAATATGCAAAAATGGGCCAAATTTACTCTTTAGCTGAGCAGACGTAATTGTGGCCCAGAATGCCAGACTCTGTGCATTGGGTGAGCATCAATAGTGCAAGACCACTTTATTGTTTTTTCCTACCTCTGGGAAATGAACTATCACAGGAGAGGATTGTTTGGGTTTCCTACTTTATGGAAGTCCCCAGCTGGCAGCGCAAGAGGAACTTAAATACAGGACTGACCCTTAGGGAGCCAACTATCACCAGCATTATCCCAGGCAGCAAGGACAGAGAGGCAATAAGGGATTATCCTGAGCCACATGGGGACTAAAGCACGTCTCTGACGAAGGATATGAAATTTATTGATCACCACCATCATAAAAACCTTGTACATATTGGAGATTCCTTCAAGTATTGTGTGTTCTGGTTTACATAAGCCAAATTTTCAACATTTCCCTACAGATCTTGCTTTCTGGACTTTTGGCTGTTGTTGCAATGACTTTTGCATGTTGGTGAATTTGACTGAAGTCCCTAAAAGCTGCAGCAATGCCACAACCAAGGTCTTGCAGAGCAGAAATCATCCTCTCCCATGCCTGATAGACAACACTACCAGCAGTACCTTTTAGAATAAAATTAGTTTTTACCCTTTTCTAGCTGGCAAGTTCAGTTCCTGCTCTGCCGTCCTTCCCACCATCCTCCTGTTTTGTTCATCATTTTTGGGTTTGGACCCTTCTTTTTTCTCTCCTTTCTTCTCTCCTCTTTTACTGTGCTTGTGAATAACAGTGCATTTGCCACATGTTCTGTTTCATTTTCTGATTTCAGGTCCTACTCAAGATCAAAGAAGCTAAAAAGAGGCCACCCCCACCGTCCCCCAAGAGACGCCTGCGTCGGACCAGCACGCGCCGCTCGGGCTATGCCTTCTCCCATCAGCATGGCTTTGGAGCACTCATTATGTCTGGGAGAAACATGCGGCCAAAATCACCTTTTGCCACAACAGGAACGTTTTCACCCAATAGTGACAAATATAAGCACAAGGGACTGTAAGAACCAAAATCAACCAAACCAAAGCAAACCAAAGGGCTGGTGGGAAGGACTAGCCAAGCAAGGACTTTGGCCTCTCCTTTCTCCCATGTGCACTCTGTGGATTCAGCTCCTCTCCCAAAGCTGTGTCCTGTTCCTGGGGAAGGAGGTACAGGGGAAGTAAAACTGCCATACAGTATCCCTAAGAGCCTCCTTGGAGCAAGGAGAACATGCTGCAGGAGGCTCCTTCGCTCCTTAAGATTGTAATGCTCATCATTTTTTTATCCATATATACCTCAGAGCAAAGTGAAGTCCAGACTGAGGAAAAGGTTGAATTGGCAATGTCTTTTCTAATCATGTGCCTTTGGGTCTGTTGGCAGTCCACTCTGGGCCATAATACTGGGGTGACAGTATGGACCCCAGATGTGCCTTAGGTCCAGCCATACAACTCGCAAACCCCCAGTCTTCGTAACACGTGTAATTCTATAGCCTTCTGACTATTGTGTACACAAGCACTTTGGAAAGGATGATTTGGAAGTAACCTCCTTTCAAACCAACGGTTGATCATGTTTCTCAAAGGAAGGCCAGTGTCCCCCAACCACCCTGTTCCTCCATGTTCAGTCAGAAGGTGCTGCAAGCTCAGAGAGGTTCCTGCTTAGACAAGGGACAAGGAGTTGACATTCATCAGTCTGCCCTGTCTGCAGTGCAAATCTGCTCTTGTGGAAGATCTTTTTCCTTACAGCCATCTCAGTTTTTTAGCTGGGCACCAGCCATTTCATTTAGACTTAAAATCGAAGGTCAAAAGAAATTCAGGCACCCTTATGAACGAAGCTCTAAAATCTAACTTGTAGAAGCTCATATCACAGCTAGGCTCATCTGAACCTCCAGCACCAGATGGATTTCCCTCCAAAGCAGACTGATGCATGTGCACATTTGAATTGAAGGACTCATACCAGAAATATCAGCAGGAAAGATGCTATTTCACTGCTGGCACAGGGCGTCCTGCCCTGTACTTCACTGGTGTGGCTGGTCTGAGTAAGGGATGAAGCATGATCTTGCTGCAATTTGCCCTCCCTATTGAGCAATGTGGTCAAGTTTCAGAGAACTACGTAAGGGCTTGTGGGCCTCTGCAGTGTTTCTCTGTGCTGATATTCTGTTTCTGAATGGTTCACCAGTTCCAGAAAGCAGGAGGCTCCACGAAATCCTATGAGTCTGCCAGCAGAGGGACCTGGTGATCTGGTGGTGATCTCAAGAGGTTGGAATTGCTGGCAGCTTTTTTGCACCAGTACCAGTAGGTTACTGGGTGGAAGGCTGGTGTGGCTGTATGAGGATCTGTCTTGCAGTGCTGCTGAGCTGTCTGTACTGAGCAATTTTTTGTGTGTGTGCAGAGGACTAAGCAGCTTTGCCTGTTATATTTTCTCAGTTCTTCTTTACAAACTTAGTCTCTTGTCTAGTATTGACTTAGAATTTTGAACACTAACCATCTGGCATTTATTGAGAGCTCTCTGCCTTGACTCTGCGCTATTGCTGTAGGCACTCAATGATGGCAAGAGGCCAGCCATGTCCCCACTTCATCTGGTCTGCGCACAACACCGTGCTGCCCGTGGTCCCAGTTTCAGCAGTTACTGTAAGAAATGGTTTACGCTCTGATAGAAGGTTTTGTATCCCCACATTTATCTCAGTGCACATAAAATACCACTCTGTTGCACCTGCTGCTTGGGAGGCTTGTTGCAAACTATGGTATTAAATTTCAGCCTAGCCAGTGCAAACCAGAGCTGGGACTGGATCCAGGCTTCAGCAACCAGAAGCTGGTTGGTAGGGAAGGAGCAAATTCTAATTCAGTTATCTCCCTTGCAAGGAGATATCTAAATACACCGAGAGCCTTCACCCTGATAGAAGAACCTGCTGTGACAGTGGGCTGATAGAAGAACCTGCTGTGACAGGGTCGCCTCCCTCTGACTTACCATTCACTTTATGGAGGGAATCGTGGCTTTCTGATTAGATTTATCTCTCTGATAGTCAGACTTCTTGGGGCTGGAGTTGAAAAGAGAGTGTATGCAGGTGAGCAGACATCCACACAACAACCAATATGGCCTGTGGACCTATCAGAGTTGTTCCCAGTGTGGAAGGCAGCAGATGTTAATGCAGAGCAGCAGAGGCAGACTTTTTGCTAAGAGAGCAAGGAAACTCTGAGGCTGTGCCACTCATGTCATGTGTTTTACATACAAAGCACCTTCTGGCTAAAGGGGATTTGTGGAGGCTGCAAAGGACATGCAGGGGGTGGTGGATCTGTTGGGGAACTGCTTCCAGCTACAAATATTTCAGTAGTTTGTCAGAATCTAGATTTGAGACATATCATCTGGCAGTGATGTGTGTCCTGCATCACTTCTGATTTTGTAAAATATTTTTTTAAATAAAAAGAGAATATTGGGATTACCAATTTGTTGCCAGGTGTGTTTAGAACCAGACATACAGGTAGTTCTGGGTTTTCTAATGTGGTGGGATGGGCCATGGGAGGCTGGATCTGAGATAACAGTGCCTTTAATAATAGAATCATTAAGGTTGGAAAGACCTCTACGATCATCTAGTCCAACTGTCCACCTACCATCAGTACTGCCCACTAAACTATGTTCCTAAGTACCACGTCTCCACAGTTCTTGGAATCTCCAGGGATGGTGATGCTACCAGCTCCCTGGGCAGCCCACTTCAATGCATTACCGCTCTTTCTGGTAGGACAGTTTTCCTAACACCCGACTTCAGCCTCCCCCTGTGCCTCTGAAGGCCATTCCCTCTAGTCCTATCACTGTTATATGGGAGAACAGGCCAACTCTCACCTTGCCACAATCTCCTTTCAGGGAGTTGCAGTGTGGTAAGGTCTCCCCTGAACCTCTTCTCCAGACTGAATGACTCCAGCTGTTCCCCATGCAACAGACCCTTCCCAGCTTTGTTGCCTGTCAGTGAACACACTTCAGCATCTCAGTGCCTTCCTTGTAGCGAGGGGCCCAAAACTGAACCCAGCACTCGAGGTGAGGCCTCACCAGAGATGAGTAATGACAGAATCACAGAATCACCAAGGTTGGAAAAGACTTCCAAAATCATCCAGTCCAACCATTCACCTGCCACCAGTATTTCCCCACTAAACCATGTCCCTTAGTGCAACATCCAAACGTTTCTTGAACACCTCCAAAGATGGTGACTCCACCACCTCCCTGGAAAGTCTATTCCAGCACCTGACCACTCTTTTGGATAAGTCCTTCCTAATGCTCAACTTGAGCCTCCCCGACACAACTTAAGGCCACGTCCTCTAATCCTACTGCTAGTTACATGGAAGCAACATTTGGGCACGGGAAACCACCAGGAAAGAAAGCAAGCTGCAGCTGACCGCTCTGAGCGGCACAGCGCTAGGAAAAGCCCTGCAGGAGGTGGTTGTGACGGACCTGCAACTCTTCAGCTTCCTCGATTCCTAAAGATGCTCCCACCAGACGCGTAACCGCGTCCGTTCCACTCAGCCGCTCGCCTCAGAGGTTCGCCCACCTCCTCTCCGCACGGCGATCCACCGCCGCCGGGGCTGCCCGGGGGAGGACCCCGGTGCCGGGGGCGGGCCGGGCGGGTGGGGCGGGCCGTGGGGAGGACAGCGGTGAGGCTCCGCCTCGGCGCCCGGCTGTACGCAGCGGCGCCGGTTCGGTAAGTGAGGAGGGGCGGTGGGCGGCAGGGGGAGAGCGGGGCGGTGGGGATGCTCCACGTGAGTGCCGGTGCCCGTAGAAAATACTGACCTCCTTCTCGCCGGCGCCTGCTGGAGGGTGTTGCAATCCTCGGTGCGGTACAGGCGTGAAGGAATGTGCGAAGGGCGCTGGTGGTCAATAGAAGGAAACCCTGCGGGAGTGATGGGCTGTGGCTCGAGCGCGGACAGTGCTCTGCTCGGGGTCGGGCGCGGCGTCGTGACCTGCTGTGCAGCGGGCTTTCTGAAAGAGACGGCGGATGGGCATTCAGCCTTTTGCGGAGCTCTTCTGTTTGATGGATACATAGAAAATTATTCCCTGGCTTTTTATTATTATTATTACTACTATTACTATTACACTATTCCATAATACAGTGGTCCGAATGGTGGGTTCTGTTGTAACACCTCCATACTTCCTGGCCCATCGCACAGCAGTTTTAGGGTCGGGAATGATAAGGCTTTGATGCTAACTATTGAAAATGGGGAAAACAGCAGCCTCTGCCCCAGCAGTTTGGTTGTGCTAGGGCAGAGGCACCTGGGGGTGTTTTATGTAACTCCCTGCACGTGCCTGCTGGCTGTCACCTCATCCATGTGCAGCCACACGAGGCTCTTCCAGTGACCTGTGGGCTGGCAGTCATTAATCATAAGCAGCTCCTGTGGCACGGGAGGCTGCTGGAGCACCACGTGCTGGCCCTAGGTTCTCTAACAGATGACACTTTCAGCAAGGTCTGCGCAAGATAGGAGCCCTGTGCATTGTGACCAGTGATAATTCCCAGCTGGGAACAAGGACAGGCACATAGGTGGCCATTTGGATACCTTTGGACAGAGGTACTGCATCCCATAAACCCTTCAGACCACTGATAAAAATTCATCCTACAATCTTGCTGTGCCATCTGGAAGGCTTCCTCTTCTGATGACTGACTTTTTATTTTTTTCCCCCTAAATGTGTTCACAGCACATTTATTCTCTTGTTGTTGTGCCAGCATTATCCTTTTGCTTCAGCAGTTTTGTTTGTCTCCTGTGATATATTTAGAGAGCAATCCTATCCGCTCTCTGCCTACATTTGGCTAGGCTAAACAAGCCAGGCTCTTAAGTTTCTTCTTGTTTGATAGGTTTTCTGTTTCCCCCAGGCTCTTTATGCACCTGTTCATTTGAGTTTATCATTTTTAAATGGGGATGAACAGATTTTTTTTTTCTTTTGTGTGATGCTTCTGTCACTAGTGCCTGTATTATAGTGCTGACGGTTCACTGTCTTGTCTAGGTGGCATTTGCTTTTCTTAGGGCTGCATAATGTCTGCAATTCTTTATTCCAAACTTTGTTGTCAATATGCAGTTGTCCAGCTCTATCCTTGCAGCCCAGCTATCAGCCTGGCAAACCAATACCTCAGAACCTTTGGGTGAATTAAGCTTGAAAATGAGTGTCTTTCTGTCGATGCAGACTTTCTGAACAGATATAAATCTTCCTATTCTGTCTTTGTAAATGTGTTGTTTAAATTTTCTACAGTCCATGCTGGTGCCTGTGTGTGGAGCCCTTGCCTGGGGCACAGCTGTAAAGAAACTGCCATTTGGGACAGCCTTCTGGTATGCAGGACTGGCTGCTTTCATCCCTACAATGTTATATTTCTGTGCACCAGCTTGCCTGGAGTACCCAGCACCCAAAGGTCCTTAATGTCTGTGTGAAGCTGAGGTATGAGCTAAATAAATATTTCTTCTCTCACTGCCTCATGCCCGATGATGTGGGAGGGTGCTGAGGTCATCACAGCGTCAGTCTGTGCGAGCTTTAAACTGGTGTTTTTCTTGTCCTTGGGGTCGAGTTTTCTCTGCGAGGGCTGTCAGGGGCTTCTTAGTGCATCTCCTTTCCTTCCAGCTTCTGTAAGCGTGATGGAGAGCTGCCATTCCTTCTTATGAAGACAAGTTCCTACCCTCAGCTTCCTGCCTGGAGCCACCTCTACCCTTATTTCAGTAGTCAGTACTGTGTCTCTGAATGGGTGGAGGTGGTCCAGGGCTCAGAAGAAAGGTAGAGAGCTTTTCTGATTGGGCTCCATCAGAGAACTGCTGCACTTAGCTGCAACTCAGCTGCAGCTCAGTTTTTCCAAAGCTAGCCTGCAGCTGCCCTACTTATTATAATTCGCTCTAAAGCAGAGGATGTTTTTCTCCACCTGGTGCTGGGAAGGAGCATCCTCTCTCCTGTGGCTCTCAGCAGGAAGGGCAGTGCCTCTGATAACCCCCGTGTCCCTGTCCAGCTGCTCGCACAGCACTGAGCCTTCAGCTGGGCTCTGGGGCTGTAAACAGATCCAGCCTCTTCCACTCTCTCCGCCGTCCCAGTGTCATGAGATGTTTAGGAAAATCAGAGCAAGGCCCGGCTTCCTCTGAATTAGGAAAACATCTTCCTACTGTTGCCTTTTAGTGGGCGCTCTGTGAGTTGTGTTAACAGAAGACACCTGGCTTTTGTACATCACAAACAACCCCATTTCCCCCCCCCCCCTAAATTTGAGATTTTGGCTGGGGATCCTGGGGTTGTTGCCCATTTCTGTGTCCTCATACTGAGGATCAGCAGGAGCTGTGACCAGAAAAATGCAGAGCAAGATCATGCCGGGAGTCAGGAGCTGCCCTGAATTTTAGACTGAAATATTCTGTCAGCTTGAGAACAGCACTGCCCTCCATCAGCCCAAGTCTCCTAGTTCACATGCTGCAGAAAGGCTGCCAGGCAAGGTCCCCATTTGGTGGCCTTTCATGGGCAGTGGGTTTGCATTCTTTGGGCCTTGGGCAACACCTAAAGCCACTTCAGCAGCTTCCTTACCTGCTGGCTGCCTCAGAAACCTCTAAGCCATGCATAAGGGAGCACTGAATATTCAAAAGGTGTAAGCTTTGTCTGCAGTTGCCCAATATTTTGCCCGCAGTTCTGCTTCTGGTTCAGTTTTTGCTGCGGCAGCAGATGCTGTCTGACGGTGTTTGCTGTGCAGGGTGCCTGGCTTCCTACGTTTTCTCTGCAGCAGCAGCGTGGTCATGCTGCATATTGAGTGGGCTGGTGGAGCAGTTGGCTGGGCTGTGTGCAATGTGCAGTACGTCTGCTCTGATTTTAAGTGTGCTAGCAAATGTAACGTCCAAGGCTGTTCACAGGGGCTATGGCTCGCTAAAACCTCCCTTTTATCTCTCTGCTGGGATGGCAAAATTTTATAAGAGTGCTTCTTTTACCCTTTTATTGCTCCATCAAGCTGCTGTGTGGCACGGGTAGCTCTGATCTCAATGAAATGAAGTTATTGTGCATAGCTGCAGCTGCCAGATGATGCTCCCCGTGGTTAGCTCTGCTGAAGCTGGGCCAGGCACCAGGTCCTGTTGCTTTGCCAGTTGGGCTTGGAGAGCTTTGGGAGAAAGTTGGCTGGGAGGAGTTCTGCTCACTCTGTCCCTTTGCAGATGTTGAGGGAGGCCAAACATCTGCCTCATGCAGCCTGCCTTTTGCTGAACACTTCATTCCCTGCTCTTTGCCAAAGAACATGTATACAAGGGTGTTTCCTGAGGACAGATTACTGTAGCTCTGTTCTGGAGCATGAAGCCTGGTGGGGTTCTACTTGTGATAGCTGCTCACCTAAGCCCACAGTTTCTCCCCCTCATTTTTGTATGTGTGGACTGGGAGCATTGGATTCCACAAGTGACATCTGTTATGCCCCATATTGGTATTTTCTGAAGTCTTGTGCTAGACTCTATGCTTCCTATGGAGTCCTCAGTGGAGGATATCCAAGCTTCCGGCTGTGGACAAATACCCTGCTGACACCTGTATTTGACTGGGCCAGGCTATGAAGTCTTTTGTTGAACACTGCCTCTGGATGCTGTCAACTCGTCTGCTAATTCAGGTGCTTTATCAGAGGAAGGGCAGTGCCTGTCTGTGTCCTTTCTGTCACTGAGAGAAGGCAGAAGCAAATGATGTGAACGTATGATGAGGGGTGCTGGTGGAACTCCTGGTGGCTTTGGCTGGAAGGGAGCACGGTAACACAGGCAGCCTTTGTGTGGGTCCCCGTTTGCGCTGCAGCACAGCAATGCTTTTCCCATGGAAGGGGTTTGGATAGATTTGATAACACTGTCTCAGCCCAACCAAGCTGATGTCTGCAAAGCAGTGTTTCTCCACAAGGAGCTATGTCTCAGCAGGGAGATGCAGCACGCCATCACACTGCAGCTGCCTTGGTTTCCTCCCCTCCCTTCCTCCTCCTCCCCCAGGAGGGACCTCACGCCACACATTCTCTTTTTTTTTTTTTCTTTTTCTTTTTAAAGCAGATCTGAAAGCACTTGCAGTAGGAAGAAAATGGTGCAGGCACAGCAGTGCAGAGTGCCAGGCACAGCTGTGGCTGTTGCAGCCAGCATACAGCCAGCAGGGTGACATGTGCAGTACCAGGTCTCTGCTCCTACCTCTGTTCCCCTTGGCTCCTGATAAGGAGCTGATCTATGTCCTTCTATGATTCCATGATTCTGTATCCCAGTGGAACAAAATCTGGATGCTTCAAGCCTCTTCATCATGCAAGTGTGGGTGTTTGAGTTATCCGACCAAATATCTAGCTGTGCAGAAGGGCAAATTTTAGGCTTGCACTGTGAATTCCTCCATCCTTTACAGGTTCTCTGTTATAATTTCCTCCACTTTCTAAGCAGTAAATATCTGCATTTTCCCCCCGCTGAGAATTGGGAAGAGCTGGATCTGCACTGCCTGGAAAAGTCTGTTTGCTGATTGCAGATTGCCCTAGATGCTCCTGTTAGGAGCTGTAGCAGGACTCACTGTTATTTGCTGCTTACACCACTTGTCAAACCAATGGGTTTTCCTGGAGCTGGCTGAGGCTGTAGCAAAAGCATCCAGACAGTAATGCCATGTGATTTTTGTCTGCCATTCAGGTTGTTGCAGGTAGATTTTTAACTGTAGAAACCTGAGTCTGGTATCTCAGCCAGATGGACATTTTGGGACCACCTGGGTTGGAATTGAGTCATAGTGTAACGTCTGTGTCATTCCTATATTGCACTGAACACCAGTTTACGCACTCATGAGCTCCAATGTTTTGTGCCTCTTTCAGCAGGACAAATAAAGAATTTAAAGCCCCTGTAGCACTGCCCAGTTCCCTGCTCTCTGCAAAGGAAAAAAAGAAAGAGAGAAAAAGCCTCTTGGCAATCTGTTTTTAAACGAGACAAATGCCTCGGGTGCCTGTCTGCCAGAGCCTCCAGCTTGTACATCGAGTCCCTTTTTAGCATGCTTCTCCATGCATCTATATCTGGCTCTGGCTCCTTGCTCAGGGAACGTGACCTCATCGTTGTTTTGGTATTTCCAGTGATTCAGCCCCGGTCCGGGGCAGGGAGGAGTTGTTCCTGGTGTGAACGGATGGGTGTTTGTGCATTGCTAGAATTCCAGCATGGTGCAGCCCCAGCCCTTCCGCTGTCTTGACAGCTCTCTTGCAACCCTCAGCTGATGCACTGCATTCCTGCCTGGCAGATGGCCTGGGCACAGCTGGGAGAGGGACAGGAGCTCCTGCGTTGGGGGCTGGTAGGGATCACCATCTTTGAAGCACACCTGCCTTGGTGAGGGTAAAATAGAGAGCAGTGTGCCTGGGGAAGCCACAAGGATCTCTGCTTTATGGATGGAAAATGCAGAATGCTTATTACTATTTCCACACTGTCAGCGTCTCTTGAGGACCTGAACTTCATCAGAGCTTCAAAAAATTGGTGAGCATTGTGATGCTTGTTTCACAAGTGGGGAAACTGAGGCAAGAGGCTGGGTGCTGGGCTGCTGGAGATTATTCAAACCTAACTTGGGGAGGTGATGCTGATGCTGCCTGTCCTTTCTTGGACAGGTATTGGCTGAGTTTCTCCAGTGAGTGTGGGTAGCAGGTCGGGCAAATTTTTTAGGACAGTAAAGCTGGTGAGGGGTCTGGAGCACAGTGTTTTGGGCAGCAGCTGAGGGAACTAGGATTGTTCTGTCTGGAGAAGAGGAGGCTCAGGGGAAACTTTATTGCTCTCCACTACTACCAGAAGGAAGGTTGTGGTGAGGTGGGGGTCAGCTCTTCTCCCAGGCAGCTTGCAACAGGACTAGAGGGAATGGCCTCAAGTTATGTCAAGGGAGATTCAGGCTGGATTCAGGCTGGATGGGAAAATACTTCTTGGGAATACTACTTGGGAAATACTTCTGCGAAAGAATAGTCAGGTGCTGGAACAAGCTGCCCAAGGAGGTGATGGAGTCACCATCCCTGGAGGTGTTCAAGAAACATTTTGATGTTGTACTAAGAGACATGGTTTACTGGGGAAATGGTGGTGGTAGGTAGATAGCTGGACTGCATGAATTTAGAGATCTTTTTCAACCTTGATGGTTCTATGATTCTAAGTTGAGTGATGCTTCTGAAGCAAGACAAGGCCAGACTGTACAGATTCCTAGACCACATCTTCTGTTGGTACCACTTTCTTGCATCTCTCCAAGTGTGGTCAGAAAGCACAGGGGAGAGCTGGAGAGCTGCAGTTGGGATTCCTCAGCCAAATTCAGTGCTTGTAGTAGGTTTGGGATGCTGTAGGGCTCTCTCTTGTGCCATGGGAGGACTGCAGTTGCTGCAGATGTGCTACGCCTTATTGCAGCCGTGATCTGAATGCTCTCAGCTGCCTTACTTGAGCCTGGGTGGCTGTGAGTAGTTTTAAAGCTGTTTGGGATCATCTGGTGTTAGCCATCCCCTGACTGAGGTCAGCTGGACTGCAGAAGCAGCTTGACTGAAGATAAGACTTCTGTATTTTCTTGCTTCATTAACCAGTCTGTCAGTATGCAGGAATAAATCACAAAGGCTCATCATGTTGGGAGAAGCAACCCCTGTTTGTAGCCCATACTGATGAATAGGACTTTGGAGAATCAAGTTCTGAACAGATTTCATCTCAGACAGATCTGAGGACTGGCACCTGGCATCATATTTTACTGCTGTTACATTGGGAAGTTTTCCCTTTGTTTTTGTGCAAGAGTACCCAAAGTCTGGGAGAGCTCATCCTGAACTCAGCTGTGAGGTGAGGGAGAATTTCTGCTCAGTGGGGGGAAAAAGCATAGAGCACTTTCACCTCCCTCAGTGCAGCCTGAGGAAAGGATACCAGCAGATGCTAGGAGTGTCTAGAGCATAGACGTCATTTGCTACCAAACTCTGTGAACTCCCTGTTCTTTGTCAGTGCTCTCCTAGGTCACTTATGTGAGCTGTATGCCTGTCTGGCACCAGGCTTACTGAAAATAGGCCGTGCCTGCTGTCATATATATCCTGTAACAGCTCTTCAGCCTCTCAATGAGATTTTTTCAGTGCTAGTTTAATGGGCAATGTCCAGAATGTGCTCAGTCTCTCTACTGCTGGTTCCAGCTGTATAGGCAAAGCCCTCAAACCCTTTGACACAGTGCTGCTTTGCTGAACAAATCGCTATAGCTCTCTCTTCCTTACTTGGTGTAAATCCAAGTTGTGATCCAGTTGATATGCTGAGATGGGCGGGAAAGAATGATAGCAGGAGGTGCCAGAGGTGGAGGACCAAAGAAAGATGACAAACCCCACTGACAACAGAGACTGTGCATGTGGAGTGGGCACTAAGAGTGGTCTGCTGGTCCTACATAAAGATGGAGCAGTGCTTTCCTTCCCACCCATGATGGGTTGCTCTATACACCACAGAAGATGTGGGACTGGTGTTTCTTATGTGGGTGCAAAATTGCTTAGATCCAAGTTGCCTGGCATTGAAGGAGCTGCTGTGGAGCATGGAGGTGGGGTCCCCTTGCTAAGGGCTGCTTTGCTCCATGGCCGGCAGCTGCCCAACCACCCAGCTGCAGGAGCAAAGTCCCATCACAGTGCCTTCTTTCTGAGCTTGCTCTAAAATGGCTCTCTGTAACATGAGCTGCATTTCTGCCATAGTCCCCTTCATAGTGCATCTGTATTTACACAGGGGCTTTCATTAGCAATCTGGCCCTTGCATTGCCAGCAGCCCACAGCCCTTTCTCGTCTCTCCTGCCCACGCACTGGTGAGCAGCCTGGTACTGCTGTCCCCAAGGAACCCCCAGGCCAGCTCCCGTCTGGAAGAAGCACCGTGTCATTGTGCCCTGATATCCTACAGCAACAGGAGAGCTGCCTGCAGAGACCCTCACAGCCGCTTGCTGATTTCCTGGTTTGCTCTGGGTTATCACCGGCTCTGCGCGCTGCATTCCTCCTGCTGCTCTCATGCAGTTGCTGCTTTGCCTGACTCCCAGCTGCTGTGCTCTGAACCCACAATCTGGAGAGATTTTATCTGTCAAGGTAGGAGCTCATCCCTTCTGTTTGTTGTGCTGAAAGTGGTGTGACCAGTCCTGCCCCATCTGTAGGGTGTGCTTCAATTCATAGCACCTGTCTGGTTTTATTCTCTGTTCGGTGGTTATGATGAACACGTAGTATGCTGCTACATGGAAAGGAAATGCATGTATCTACTTTATTTTACCTGATATACTAGGAAATCAGCTTTGTCTCCCTTCTCCTCCAGCCTGGTGCTCTGATGCTCCAGAGCTCATTTCTCTTCTCTGCTCCTGTACAGCATCCTGTGCATTTTCTACAGGTCTGCTTTCTCCAAGTGATAGCAGGGTCGCTTTGAAAGTAGAGGGCAATCAGGATGTGTCTTGGTAGAAAGGGGGAGGAGAAGGAAATCACGGAAGGCAAAAATCAAGAAAGTTAAGTAGGCATAGAAGTGGTGTGAGAGAAGGCATCCTTACCCTAGAAAATAGATGCAGGGAAGATACTCTGAATAGTCTCAAAAGGCTGTCTTTTATCTTTTTTTTCCTTCAGCCCCTCAGGACAAGCTGTTTTGCTGTGGTAGGGCTTGAGGCTGTTGTTGTCCATGTGGTGGATGACAGTTGGCTTGTTGGTCTGGTGCCCTCTCCTCAGCCATCCTTGCTGGCATTTAGTGTCCACCACTGTACTCCTTCATTGGAGCTCACCAAAGAACTGTTTCCCTGCAGGAGCCCAGGACAGAAAAAAAAAAGAGAGGGCAGCATTTTCTTCTGTCCCTGCTGTATCTGAGTACAGCTGTTGCCTTTTTTATCTTCAAGGCAGCTGATGTGTGCCTACCCTTATGTGCACAAGTCATTCATCTTCCCCACAGCCCTTGTACCTGGGCTTCCATACCATCTTGGGGAGAGTCTCCTAGACAGGACAGACAAAGTTCTCAGGCCTCTGCAGACGGTGCTTTCCTTCTGAGAACTGACCTGAACAACAAACCCTGTTTTACGGCCCCTTGCATCTGCAGTTCCTGAACACTGAAGAAGGAAGAGGGTCCTCCTCAGCATACACTCTGCTGCCAGTGGTGTATAAATAGTGCCCACAGCATACTATTTTGGGGACAAGCTCTTCCCAGGATTCATCCAAAGAGTTATGTGAACAAATGTTAAAAATAACGCTGAGCCCTGCCCAAATGCTGGCGTCGGTTCAGGCAGAGCGCTGGGGGCTCCTGACTGGGGGCTGCAGGGTGGGGTCCAGAGGGCCTTCCAGTGCTTTCTGCCTTGCAAACCACAGAAGATTCTGATCATCAGCAGATCTGCTGCTCACCAAGAAGATGTGTGACTTACACTTCTAATTAGGTTATTTGCTCCTGAGCTTTCTCTGCACATTCTGACCATTATCTCTGGCCTGATGGGTGGTATGAAAGATGCCAGGAGGGCTTCACCTGCTGCCAGCTCCCTGCCACTGGGCAGATCTGATGCCCTCCAAAAAGCCTTCTGCTGTAGCAAGGCCATGTGTGGAGATGCTGGCCCTAGAGTTAGGTTTATCTTGAGTTGGTTATGGAAAATGTACAGATTTAATAGTAGCTGTGATGGATTAATGCCTACTGTTCCAGACATCCTTGCTATCCATATAATCACAAATGTATCTTTTAATGATGTGGTTGGTGGCTGTGTCTAAAAAACCCACTGCAGACTGCTGGGATACTGGGGCTGCAGACTGGGACACACATTCCTTGGGCAGCCAGCATACTCTGCACCTTCCTGCTGAGGAGCTGGAAGCTGTAGTTTGTTGTCCTCAGGCCTGTTGCTGGTCAGATCCTATACTAGGTGTGTAATTCTCCTGCTTTCATGCTGCTGGAGCATTGGCCTCTGCTGTTTTCAGGCAATGGGCCGGAGTGGCAAACCCCACTGTGCCACTGTATATGGACCCAAGAGCTCACTTAGGAATGCTTCTTTAAGCGTCTTGGGCTCAGTGAAGCTCCATCAGAAGACAGAGATGCTGCATCATGTCTATTCTTATGCTTTAATAGGAGAGGTAGGAGAAGTTATCCTCTGTGGCACTGCAGCCATCACTGCTGTTATGTGGCTTGATGTGTGGAGCTCTTCAGATAGAAAGAGGAAAAGAGCTGAGTTGTCTCCTGGCTGCAAGCTTAGCACTTGGACTTATCTATTAGCTCTGAGCTGAAGGCAGCACTGTCATGGACAGGAGTGACCGTGCTTCTGTTTCAGGTGCTGGGGTTCAGAACTACAGCATCAATCCCTCTTGAAAGCTCCTTGGCCTCCACTGCTGCATGTCCAAATGCATCTGTGCTAGTTTTGTCTTTGTAGGGGACTGGTCAGGCACTTCTGTAGTCTCTAAGTACTTTCCTTTCTGAGGGGCTTGGTTTATATTAAGCTAATATGGAAAACTGCTATGAAAGCAGTGGGTGTACAATAACTGCTGAAAAGATCTTTGCTCCTGGGCCCTCCATGCTTCATCCCCTCTGATATGGAAATGCTAGCGCTGGCAGATGTTCCCAGGAATGGGGAACAATGTTATAACATGGTGGCTGGAAGTTTTTCGTTGCACTCATAGCTGATGAGAGTACAGCAGATGCTCACATTCTGGTTTTGACTGTATTATCTACCTTCTGCAGCTCTCACTTGCCATCTTCCATTTCTGGCCATTTAGTTGGGCTTCTCTTTTCTTTACTTGTGTTGAAAGCCTCTTGCTGAAATTATGCATAGGTTGGACTATTTTCTTAAGTATATACTGAAACGACAGGCTTCAGAATTATCTGGATACTTCACAGAGATTAAAAGCATATTTCTATTTTTTCAGGTACTGTGAGGGAAAATAACCTCTCTGGGCAGCCAATCCTTCATCAGGGACTTCTTGCTCCTGTGCCACGTCCAGCCAACATATGAAGTCTCTGAATCATTGTCATTGATGTTTATTATTAGGCCTGGGTCGAGGCTCTGTGATGAAGCTCCTGAGGGCTCTTTCAGGTCTCCTTCCACTCTTGTATGTTCTTGTTCTCATAGCTGGAATGCATCTGGGATGCATGGAGACACATGACCTTGTTTGCCATCTTTAAGCACCTCTTTGCTGTCTGTGCCAAAGCCTCAGTCCATGGCTTCCAGCAGTTTCTGGAGTGCTGAGATTTATCCACAGAGAACATCACAGTGCCCTGCCTGTTCAGTCTGTCTCACTTTAGGGTTGAGACTCACTTCAGTCTGTCCAAAGCAGTCTAATCTTGAGTGTTTCTCAGGAGTCTCCTGTGACCTGCTTTGTCACTTGGTGCCAGGTCGCGGGCAGTGCATGTGCCTAGGCCTTGCCTCCACCAACTTCTGCTTTCTATTTTAAAGAACATATTGGGATTTCCTCCCACATACAAGTCTCTTTTACCACTCCAGCATTTCCTTTGCTGTGAGTCTCTTTCCATTCTGAGTGGAATTTTTGTGTGGTGTGTGGAAAGTTTCTTCCCACTTTTGGCTCTATGTGACGGGTAAAATGAGTCTGTGGAGGAGGCAGACCTCGCACAGTTGGCCACACCGCAGCCAAATGCTGCAGATTGGACTCTTCCTCCTGATTTAGCATGTACCTGTAAACATACAAAACCACAGGGTTGTTTAGTGTTGGGTTGACCTGACATGGAGACCTGTGGTACAGCTTGTTGACTGTCCAGTGCACCCTGCTCTCTTAGATGGGAAGAGGTCATAATCACCAAAGAGAAAGCGAGGAGAGTTATCAGCTCTGGTCATGGGTCATCTTCAACACAACAACAAGTTAATGAGAAAAGCTAATCCAGCTGGTAGATCAGCTACTGGATCTGCTGGCATGGGATGCTTTTATATGGTCCATCTTCACTTAAGGAGTTGCTACATCTTTTCAAATATATTTCTGTTTCTCTAGAGATTCTGCCTGAGTAAACTGATGTAGGCTTTTAATTCTGCATTAGAGGCTTCCTGCTTCTCTGAGTCAAACAGAAATTCGTACAAGAATAAGTCCTCTGGATGCTGTGCAAGTCCATCTCCCTAACATATTTGACTTGGGCAATGCCATTCCTCATGTTTCTTTGTTTCATCTCTCGAGAAACTCCCAGTGATTGGAATATTTTTGCTGCACTTCATATCCTTTCAACCCAATCTTTTCTCTTCTTCAGTGTATCCTGATGTCATGGTACACTGGATTGGCCAAGATCCTAAGATGGACATTTCTTTGTCAGAGGACCTAGGAAAATAAATTATTTCCAATTTGTCACACTAAGTGCCTACAAAAACTAACAGGAGTGCATGCCTCTAAATAAGTAAAGCAAATTGCTTCTGAGACATACAGTGCCATGCATTGTAATAAGAAAACTGTGCTTATCTTCTGACTGCTGTGGTGTTCTGGGTTGGGTTTTTTTGTTTGTTTGCTTGTTTTCTGTAAAATGATTTATCATTTATCGTACCTGCTGTCTTCCCCATATAAACTTCCCTGTCTACCCCATAGGCAGCCCCTATTCTTGTTGCCCTGGGATGTGGAGTATGGCTTATTAACTTCTTCTTGGCAGCAGCCTTTTATGCATTTCAGAACTGCCTTCTTGTACCCCGTAGTTTTCTACAGACGGCTTAACTGCTTGCTTTGCATTTTACTTCTTTTATTCATTCTCCTGCTGTCTTTGCAACTTCTACAATTTGTCCATATCTTTGCCAGACTGATACAGAGCTGGGGCACATACCAGTGTAGGGTAGAGAGGAAGGATTACTCCATGCTTTGCATATGGCATGTATTCATACAGGCCTACATACTGTTTGTCTACTTCAAAGCAAAATGCCACTATTACTCAAGTTCAGCCTGTGATCTATGGCAACCACAAATCCCTTCTTAATGAGCAGGTCATGCATGATGATTATGGGTGAGGATGTGCAGGCTGTGCTGTATGAGGTGTCATGGTAATGGTTATAATTTATGTTAATTTGCTGTTTATGCGTTGACCTTACCCTTCAGCTAACAGTATTGGTACCAGAGATGATACAGATGAAAAGACATACACTGTTTCAGATCCAGTGGGTACGATGCACAAGAGGTAGATGGAGGTCTACAGGATTTAACTGCAAGCCTGCAATATGTAGGCTTTTTAGCATATATTTTCAGTAGCTCTCCGTTCACAGTTCTGTTCCCTTTACAACATTTCAGAATACTGGTGAATGGCCTTTGAATGTACCTTCCATGGTCTCTTTTAATCAGAAGGTGGTTTCCAAAAGCCAGCAGTTATCTAGAGATCGCTTTGTTTGCTGCTAAAGCATAGCAGTCTGGGGCAGGTAACACTGCAGAACAGCACTGCACTTTCAGTTTGGGTGGGAAATGTACAAACTTAGGAAAAAAAGCAGTATAACCAACCATAATTAGTATCATGCGTCTGTAATAAATCAGCTAGTAGTTGTGTGCTCCCCGGGTTCTGTGGGAAGGGTGGGAAGGTTTGAGGACGGGGAGATCTGCCGGCAAGCTTTGTGTTGAGCTGGCAGCTCTGACTGTGTCTTTTGCTGTAGCTCTGAGCAGCAATAGCAGAGAAGAGCCTAGGCATGCGCAGAGGGAGGTGAGTGTGGGTTTTCTGTGTGAAGCCGAGAGCATTCTTCGTGCTAGCTGTTGCCTTGGAAAACTGGAATATTTATGACTCAGTCCTAAAAGAGGCTTTTTCCATTCTTGGATGTGGCCTCTTCCTGCATCCAACAGGGTTGTTTTTCTCCTTTCCTGCTTGCCATGCTATGTCCCACCCATTTATAGTCTCTGAGCTGACTTGTTTGCAGTACAGTCACCCTCACTTGAAGTCATCCCCTTTGGAGGGAAGAGAATGTCACTGCAGTTTACATCAGAGGAACCAGAAGCAGTCACCTTTCTCCAGCAATGCCCTCTGTGTACACAGCCGACTTTGGTTGTGCTTAATATGTAGACAGTGAACCATCTTAGGACTGCACAGATTCAGCTCAGCCTTGTGACTCCTCAGCTGCAGAAGTTGGAAATAATGCCATTTTAATTTGATGAATACAGACCAGTGTATGCAGCAGAAGTGAGGCTACCAAATTCACCAGCTTCGACATACGATGTAGTATGGCAGCTTAAGACTTTTAGGATCTTCGTCATGGCAGTGGGAAAGTACTAAGTTACATTGAAAATATACTAGTTAAAATTCATAATGTACATTTTACTGTAGAGACAACCATTTTGTTTTTGAAAATTGATTCTTACAGAAGTCAATTCATTAACACCTTCATATCTGTGGCTCCCATGGGCTGCTCAAAACAAGCAATTGATTGCCAGATATGAAGGTATATGCTTTTGTAATAATACTTTCTAGTTCCTTTTGTCAGTGCTTTCATTGGTCAGAGTTCATATTCCCACTCAGTGTGGGAATAAGTGCTTGAAGAAAGAGGGTTGCTGTTACAGCTCAGCTCCTGCTTCAGACACTTTGAAATCTCCAGCCTGCATCAGTTACATCCAGGCTTTGCTTTAATCCGAGGTTTACAGTACAGCTTTATGAGCTTTGTTTATCAGATTGAAGCTGAGACTTCAGACAACAATTCAGGAGCTGCTCTACTGTTTCTGCCCTGATTTCCCTCTGTCTAAAAATGTTCACCTATTTCTTTGTGTTCCTGCACGGGGATTGCTGTGTGTCAGGGCTGAAAGATGGACACTGGCGTTCTTGAATCAATGCTTCCTCTTACTCCTTTCAGAGAGATTTGTACTTCCCTCTTGCTTCAGAGTCCTTTGTGTAAGATGTTAATAGCAGCCATTTCCTGGAAGAACAGTATGAATGTCCTGGATTTTTGGCCTGGAAGGGACTGGAGACAGACAAGCTGACTGTGGGCTGGGTTTGGATTTCCGTAGCCATCTCAGTATTCTTCAGTTCTGTGGAACTCAGCCCAGCCCTGTGGGAGCCATGCCAGAACTAGCCCTGTCTGGTAGTTGTGACTTTTTATGGAGCTTGCAACTGCCTCTGTGACTGGGCAGTAAAGCATCAGCCACTTGCAATATGAAGGGTTTGACCTTAATACAAAAAAAGACGAAAATCGCTGAAGTAATTTGGATGAAGGATCCACCTTAGCCCAGTATTTATTTACCAAAAGAGGTCGTCAGCTAGGCAAGCAGGCAGGGTATCTTTTTTTTTTTTTTTTTTTGGGTGGGGGGGAGAGGGTAGGATTTGATAAGTCTGTTGTATTTTGTCAGTTTGGTTACCTGAAATGCATCTCTCAAATGCTTGTCATGCCTCCCACTGAATCTGTGTGGAATTTTCCCATCCATGATTCCCTTTGCTGAGAGGTAAGGAGCAGCACACAGGTTAAAGGGAGATTAACAAGAATGTTGAATGAGGATCTGCTGGTATGAAGGGAGGTTGCTGGTAGAACGTAGCCTTTCATTACATGAGATAATGTTCTGGACTCTGGAAAGTAATATTGCTGATGTTTCCTAAAGACAAAAAGCCAAGAAGGATCATCAATTCAAACACAGTTTAGGGTTATTCAGCAGAAAAGACTTTGAAGTCTTACAGATGAGAATTGGATAGTTCAAATTAGATGAATGTATGCATGAGAAATAAGCAAAAAGTTCAGATTTGTCTGGGAGCTCCCGAGGGAAAGTAAGGAAAACAAAGGAAAACCAAGGGCCTGTCAGTGATGTGGAGGATAACTGAGAGTATTAGTAAAAAGATAAATGTTATCTATTGTGACGTATTTTATGAAATATTTGTGGCAGTAACTGGGGAATCTGAGGGGTTAAAGGCATGGTGATGGCTGGTTTGGAAGATTGTCTGCATTTCTAGTCACTCTCTGAAGGATGTATTCAAAATGGGTCATGTCCAGAGAAGGGTTACTGGTATGATCAAAGAGATGGAGAGCATGCCTCGTGCTAAGTGATTAAAGAACTCAGATGATGTAACTTTAAACACAGACTGGATAAATAGTGACATTAAAGACCATTTTTGGAACAGGAACGAATAGGGATGAGCTATGCATGGATAAAGATAAGCTGTAAATTCAGAGAAGATTCTTAAACATCAGAGGAATGAAGTTGGGAATTAATTCTGTTAGAAAATGGTTAGTAGCAAGAAATGTCTATTTCTGAGAGTAAAAACCAACAGCAGCTTTCTTATTCTGAGCCACCTTCTTGTTTGCCTGAGTTTGCTAAGCCCTAAAGAAACTAGTACTGCTGTTCTGGGCCATAGGCAAGGCTTGTTGGGGCAGGATGATCATAGGGTTCCTGATGAAGCCTGCTGTTAGAAACGTGTCTGCAGCCTGCATGGCCTTGCAGGCTCTTGTGTCTGTCCTTGGACATGCTCCAGAGGCAGGCTTAGTGGGAATCAATAGATGACCCTCTGGGGAGAATGTGGGGACTACGGGCAGGCACTATCACAGCACTACCATGTGCGTTCCTCAATCTGGTTGAAGTTGTGACCTCTAATTCGAGAACTCCGATGTTTGTTCTCATCTCCTAGCAAATAGAAAAGTTGTCAAGTACAGATTGGTAATGATTAGCCAGTATTGATTTCTGTGTATTCGTGAGGGATGTCGATTGACCTTGAAAGCCAGGGCTTGCAGGCATGGGGAATGGTTTTTTTTGTTTGTTTGTTTGTTTTCTTGTTGAGAACATGTATAAATTTTGCAGCACCTCCTTCTTTCCCATTAGCCTTTGTATCCTGGTCCTCTTTGCTCCCACTAAGCAGGAGCATACTGTTGGCTTTGCTGTGACCAGCATCCTTGAAACAGCCTGTGGTGGGTGGGGTTGCTTTGTCTTGAGAACTCAGATTTCTGCCTTGAGCAATCACTGAGCAAGTTAGAAAGTCTACTCCTGAACTGTCCACCAAATGGAAAGGTGTGGTAGTATCTGAACCTCCTGTGACTGCTATAAGCAGGACTATAATGATCTAAAAGATGTGTCCTAGCCCTGTCCTCACAGCATCACCCATGGGTAGCTAGGCACAGACACAGATGCAATGAGGGCAATAAGGGTAGACCCAACAACCATCCTTTAGCAAAAAGAGGCAGGCAGCTCCCTGTGCTGGATTATACCCATGTGCTGCTGTGGCCCTGGGGCTGTTGGTCTGTGGCAAGGGTGGGCAGGTTGTGCACAATGCCTGGTGTGATGAAAACCTTTTTCCCAATGGGCGTGTGGTATCACAGCTGCAGCCCAGGTGGCCAGCTGGCCTGTGGGTCTGGACTGTTTCCACTTCGCTGATCAGAGCAGATTTGCAGCACATTGGTGGGAAGCTTGGGCTCTTTGTGTTGATTTTACTGTATAATCGCAGTGAAAGTGGGAAGGTTTCAGCCAGCCTTAGCAGCCAGTGCCGACAGAGAACCTAAAGACAGATAAAAGTAATCCTGCCAAGATAGAATAGAATTAGGAAGCTTTTTACCACCAAGCTATACGGTGTGATGCTGGTGTGTCTCCTGGCTCACAGGCTCAGCAGAAAGGAGCCAGATTACAGTGGGGACAGGCATGTCCTGCCCCGCCATCTCCCTCCCCTCTCCTCCCCGAGGAGCACAGCCATCAGCATGCACTGTCCCCACTCCCAGCGCCAGCCGTGCTCCCCTTCCAACACTGACTCATCTCTGTGATCAGAGAGCAGTCAGCTCCTAGAAGACAACCCCCAGAAAGAGCTTTCTTCTTCCTCGTTAGTGCCTGTACTCTCTTGCTGTCTACAAAGCTGCAGGACAGCCTGTCAGTGGCTGAGAGGAACAGGTCCAAGCAGGGAGATGCACCAAAGGGCCCTTCATCACGGCAGGGAAGGCCATGTGAGCCTGCGGAAGGCTGAGTAACGCACCAGGGAGGATGACGTGCATGTCAGCATTGGGGTGCGGATGTGCTGAAAAGCATTTTTTCCAAAGGAGCCCTTTGTCTGCTGCAGAACAGCCCCCCACTCCACCTGCACCGAGGTGTGGGTCTGGTTCGTGTCAGTGAAGCAGTTAACGCAGCGCTGGGGACAGGGAGGCAGCAGCTTGTGCCTCCTCCCTCAGTGCTGGCAAGGCCTGCGGAGGGCTGAGAGGGCACCGACATAGTTTCCATTCTCCTCTCTGCTGTGGGAACGAGTCTCCTGGGTAACAAGCGTGCCTTGTTCTGCTTCAAGCTGGCGGCTGGGCCTGGCTGCCTCCTCCCCCCATGTTTTGCTAGCCTGCAGTCTGTCCCTGTGCCTGCATCAACCCCTGGGCTCATTGCTGTTGCTTGAAGGGGCTCAGGTGGCAGTGTGAGGGCTGAGAGTGGGCTGGGAAGCGTGATAAGGTGCCTTACATGGGGCAGCAGCCCCAGGCCTCAAGGAGGGTCCAGCTGAGGTGCTGTGGCCTCACGGGCTGTCCTGGGCTGAGTAGGACCTGTAGGGCTGGAGCTGGCCTCTAGCCTTTGCTCCATCCTGGTGGGGATAGGCACTGGGCTTTCAGTCAGAGATCTGGCTTGAATGTTGTCTAAATAGCTGTTTTAAAGGGTTCTGGTGTTCTGGGATCCAAGATCAATGGGCAGCTGCTTCCAGTAATAGTTCTAAACAGGCATAGCTTTTTTTGTGTGCCTCTCCAGGCTGAGAAGCTTTTGCAAAGTGCTGTGCTGCCTTGCTTTATTTATTTGGTTGTTCCTTTGAGTATGTCATGGTGTAGAGGAAAAATACTCAGCCATGTGATGATTCTTTGTTTCTTTGCCCTGTGTGTCCATGTGAGGTTTTTACCTCTTCTCTGATTTGTCTGGTCCCCCCGGAAGCCTCAATTTCAGAAGTGGGTTTTGGCTTACAGCTGTGGAGCTTCTTGCTCCATGAGTCCTTGGTTCTGAGCTCTGCTGAGCACGGCACGGTATTTCTGGGAGCAGTGATGGCAGCGGTCCTCTGGGCAGGGGTAAATGGATGCAGTGCGGTGTTGTCCCTGCAGGATGGCTGTCCCAGTGCTGAAAACACCAACCTTGGGACAGCTGTGAACATAGCTGTGGACCGGGTGGTTGTGCCCAGGCTGAGACAAATATAAAACAAAACACACAACAAACGAAAAAATGGGGAAAAAAAAAAAGCACAAATTACTGCATTGAGGAAGGAGAAAGCTCAGGGTGAAAAGAAATGCTGAAAAAAATCCCCCTATGTGTTCCTAGGATAACAGAAAAGCCTAGCTTTTTGCATGTGGCAATCCTTTGTTTCAGGAAGGAAGATCTGCTGTGGATTGTTTTGTACATGTGCATGGGTTTGGCCCAGGTTATGGCCAGCACTGTAATCACAAGCTGTGCTTGGGTCCTTGTTTGAGATTCCCCGTGACAGGTGAACTGCAGAGTCCCTGTCATTGTGTGCAGTTCGACACTGACTGACATGCTTGTGGCTGCATCTCACTCTCAGGCTGGCTGTGTTTTGGAGGCACTGTATAGATGCTGCTGATCAATCTCTTCAAGACAGATCACTACAGAAATGTAAAAGAAGCTTCAAGAAGCTTCATGTTGTTTTCCTGATTATTCTGTTTCCTCCCAGTCTCCTCCTGCTGTGCATTACTTTGCAGATGAGTGTTTTTTCTCCAAGGGCTCTGTCTGCCATTATCAACACTAGGAACACAGCACTCCAGTGCCCTTTGCTTTCCTTTACAAAACCAAATGAAATCAAACAGTTGCAACATCTG
Source organism: Perdix hodgsoniae (assembly GCA_035772895.1). NCBI lineage: Eukaryota > Metazoa > Chordata > Aves > Galliformes > Phasianidae > Perdix > Perdix hodgsoniae. The sequence goes on from JAPSGF010000129.1 coordinate 608,959, forward strand.
AAACCTAAGCTTATCACAGAATAAGGTGCTGCAGCTCTATCCTATGGTGTAGTTATTCATCTTTATGCTTCTCTTCATCCTACCTTCCTGATTTCCTGATTCCTGTAAAAATCAGTCCTCCATCTTCCAGCCTGATTTGTTCTCTCCCTTCCTCTCCTTCTTTGCTCCCTCCCATCCCCTGCCTTGTCTGAGGTCCCGCAGGGACCGGTTGCAAGCCGGAGCAGCTCTGCTGTGGGCATGCTTGCTCCTTCACATGCAGCAACGTCACAGCAGCAGCAGCAGAAGCATTGGAGATGTGATTGCGCAGACCCTCTGCATTGCCAGGGATGCAGCTGTGAATAAAAAAAATTGATTCTGTGTTTCCCACAGCATCCTGGTGAGAGAGCACAGAGCCTGCTGGAATCAGTGTGTTCAGCATTGCCGGAGCAGAGCATGTGCAGGGAGCGGAGACAGGCAGCAGAGGATCTGCAGAAAGGTGAGATGGAGAAATGAGTGGGGTGGGTGTTTGCCCTCCTGTTGGATCTCAGGCTGTTCACTGTCCTGCAAAACGGCCAGCTTGTTTTTTGCAGAGACTGCCAGCTTCTCAGAGAAGCTTAAAGATTTTATGACTGCTTTGTCCGCTCAGAGAGACTGCTCTGGGGCTGTTGTGATTATAATTGATGCAAGAGAGTGAAGAGGCTGGTACTGCTGTGCAGAATGCGTGTTTGTCCATTGTGGCTAGGAAATAATGATTGTCAAGTCTGGGGCTGATTGAGCAGAGGCGAGCTGTGTTTTGCTTTGACAGAGCTCTCTTGGTGCAGTCGCACAGCTCTCCATTGTGTCTGCCATGACAGCCGAGCCCACACGGATTGTTGTGATCCCACGAGCTGTCACACTCTCTGTCCATCCCCAGTGGTGATGCTGCTGTGCCGCTCAAAAACAAAGGACATGGCAGAGGAAGTGCTGTTGTCATTATGGCTTTTGGCTTTTATCATTTTTATTTTTATTTTTTTAACACTAGTAATGCCTCAAAAAGCATAGGCCACTAGGATAATGGCAGGTAAAGCTTTATTGCTGTGCAAAATGATGCGCTGGGATCTATGCTGACTGGAGTCCTTTGTGTCGCCAAGGGTGTGTCTGTGCTGACTATGTAAATGAATGCTTTCTCCCTGCCTCTTTCTGTAGATTAGATGAGAAAGGTTATCTCATAATGGAGGAATTACTATTTTTAATTACTGAGATGAGTGGTCCAGGCTGCGTACCAGTTACCAGAGCTTAATTACATGCTCCTGTTATAACCAAATCCCTCTTTTCCCTCCTCCCTGCTTCCTTCTTCTTCCCTCCCCCATCCCCTGCACAAATCCTTCCATCAAACTGCTGCCGCAAATGCAAAAGGAGAAGAGCTTGAACAAAGAGAAGTATGTATATCAGAAAGGCGATGATAAGAATGACAGAGATAACAATAAAGGAAAAACATAAAATAGTGGGATTTAGATATCTGTGATGCATTGATAAGACTGCAGACAAATGTATACATGGGAGCGTAGCAGTGTTAAGTAAATAACCAAACAAACAGCGAGGCTATGGAAAATGCTGAGAATGCGTGGTTGCAGTTGTAGGTATCAGAGGAATGTGATCTTAATGGAGCCTTACCTCCTGCTGCTAATGAGCGAGCTTGGCATGTCCAACCTCTTCACAAAACCCTTCTGCAGTGTGCCAGCTTGGCAGCTGCCTGGGGGAAGCTGAGCACTGAAATAAGTTGAAGATAGTTCAGATAAAACATCGTTAGGTATGTTAAGAACCACAGGATGATAGAGATCATGAAGTGGTGAGAATCTGGCATAGCTATAGAGGAATCTTGAAGCAGAAGAGGCAGATGTGAGGAACGTTGCAGAGCTAGAAGAATTGAGAATTGAGGGTTAGAAACCAGTGTTAGAGGTCACAGGAAGGATATGTGGGTTGTCATGGTTAGGGAGTGTGAACGTGTGGTTGGTAATATCATTCTCCAGCCTCTCTCCCTGTGTTCCCTGAGATGGTCAATGCATCGTGCATCCCCCGCAGCTTTGCTGAGATTAGGCGCAATCCTCAGCACAGCCTTTTGTACAGCACTTGTCTGAAGGAACCATTTTGCTGGTGTGGTTTCTCAGGCAGTTGCTCCCTTTCCACCCCTGTGGAGCAGCAAGGCTCTCCAGCCTCCAACCTTTAGCACTCAGTGGAGAAGATGCACCCCTACTTCCAGTTTAGACAACTGCTAGGTGTGAAGTGTGGGACTGTGCATAATTAATTCTGCTCACAGCTCTGTGGCGATGTCCTGGAAGTGCTATAGGTCTTCCTTACCTGCAGCTCCTCCTCACCTCTGCCTGAAACATTGCCTTATGATTTGGGAGCTCTCTCCTGTGTGTCTCTGCAGAATAGGCTCCCAGAAAAGGGTGCTGTGGGCAAGGACAACGCGTGGGCATTTGTAGATGCATCATGGTCCAGAGTTCAGGTTGTGAAACAGAATATATGTATGCAGCATACACGTACCTGCATCGTGTTGTAGAAAAAAATTTGTGTATGATGTGTTTACAGTGTTTATCTAACAATAAAAATGTGATGCAGCATACTTTGCTACATGGAAAGGAATGCTCCTCAGGATACACAGGATGTGCCTAGCTGGAAGCTGCCACACTTATAGTAGCATCTGTTAAGCAGTGAGAGTGCACAGAGATTATCTGTCTTGAGATGGCTTGAGCCTAAAAGATGGGCAAGAGCTGCTGGTGATTGGAGCTGGCTGAATGGATTTACAGCAGGGAGATAAGGTTGCTGTTGTGTGTCTCCTCCACTGCCTTGATGCAGAATGCTGGGATGAAGTACAGCTGGATCCAAGGCACCTGGACCTGCATTGCAGAATGTGCAGGTGCTTAGGAGTGTATGCGGTAGACTTGGAAATGGCCATCTCCATTGTTACCTGTCAGCATGTCTGGGGTTTTAATAGCGATCAAGGAACAATTTCTCTGTCCTAGAGATGGCTTTAGTTCCAGTCTGATGTTCCTGGTAGCTCACTCCGGCGTTACACCTGATACCTAAATGGTGACACACCTCTGGCAAACCAGTATCGTGTTTTGCCCTGTTTTTCATTTATTTCCCAGTTTCATTAATGTTTTCCAATGTTTTTCTGAATGCCTTCTGTGCTGTGTTTGAAGGGCAGGTTGATTGATCTCAGGTGGGTCAGTTCCCTTCCTCTTTCAGAACAGGTAAGGCTTACCTTGATTATTTTCCAGGCATGCAGCTTTGACTCATTCCTCTTTTTCCTCACGGGTATTTTTGTTGAGAGCCCTGTTGTCAGTGGTGATCATGTGATGATTCCTCATTGTTCTGGGATCAAGAATATTTTGTCCTCTGACTGGAGTGCATTTGTCTGTTCAAATTTGTTTCCACTTCAAATGCTCATTTCTTTTTCTGTGCCCTTTTTTCCTTGTATTGTCAACACATCATTGACACAGCTTCCATATTCTTCTTCATGCCAAAACAGTATCAAAGACGATGTTTCTGCTGATCTCTAATATCATTCTCGGTGTGTTTATTCATTCAGTTTGGTCAGGAACCCTGCTGTTCTAATTTCCTCACCTTGCTTTGGTGATTTCAGGTGTTTTTCAATTATGATGTATGATCAAAGTCTTTTCTGCAGTACTTCTCTGACCTCTTCGCTATTTTTGTTTGTATAACTGTTTTTCCTGATATGCAAAAGATCTGCTCTTTACAAATAAAATTTAAAAAAATAAATAAAAATAAAATAGTATTTCATTACTGAGCTTACAAGCTTAAGACATTTAGTCCAAAGTTATAGGTTCTGGGGAGTAATTCATCTAAATAGGCAAGGTGCTGATGGACCTGAGCACAAATTAAACCCAAGAAAAGCAAACAAAATGTGAGAGACGTGATTTCTGTGGGTGGGTGGAACACTGATCTGAGGAAGAGATGCCTCCCTGTCAGCCTTGGAATCACGCTTGCATAAGAAAATTTTGTCCCCAGGTTTGTGGAAGCCCTTAAAATCCATCTGGAAATAGGAAAGCTCACTTATCTGCTACCTTTGCTACTTTGTGCAAAGAGCTGATGGGGGCGAAGAGCTCCTGGCAGTCTGGTCTGTAGGTCCAAATGAGCCAGAAGGTTACACCATTCCAGAGCGGTGCAAAAGGCTGCAGGATAAGGCTTGAAGAAGCTGAGAGAACTGGTCTAGGGGTGAAATCCATAGCAATGATCAGCCATCAGTTACAGCTGCACTGGCAACTAGTCTTAACAGGGATTTGTCATGTTGTCTGTTGAGCAGGTTTCCTCCGTGCCCCAGCATTCATCTGAAAGTTGGTTAGTCTCCAAAATGACAGTAACGGGCTATCAAAATGGCTCTGGTTCCTGATTCTGCTTGAGTTTTATCTCTCAACAAAGATTACTTTAGTGCTCATTTTCTGAAAGAAGTGGTGCAATGCCAGGGCACACTTGTTAAGAGAAGAGCAAGAGCAGGTCTAACCATAAACTCTTTCTTTCCCCACCACCGTTGTGTTCTAGCCTCAGAAACACATAGATAATATATTTCCTGTCCATCTGACACATGCAAATATTTCTTGCTGGACAAGGCTGCTGGTGGTTCAGCAGTAGTGAGAGTCATTCTGCAGGGTTTTTTTTCAATGACATGTCAAGAAACTGCAGTGGAGGCCTGGCTCACTGCTTAGTACTGACTCTTGGTAAGTGATGAGAAGCCAGCACTACCACCAAGCCATTCCTCTCTGCTCCACTACGAGATACTCTGTGGAAGCAGAGACTGAGCATCACTGCCATTTTGCACTCTGTGGGCTGGTGGCACAGGTATCCTAGACTGGTGGGAGCTCACAGGTCTTTCTGGCAAGGAGGGATTTTCTCCTCTGCAAACTATAGGAAAGAAAAAAAAAACAGAGCCTGCAGATCTTGGCAAATATGCAGCAGATTTTTGCCCAATACTTCCCTGGGACCTGCCATTACCCCAGTCTAGCATGTACTCTGTTCTTGAGGAAGGAATGGAATACGTGGACAAGAGGTGGGCTGAGAGAGTCAGCTTTCTTTTTGGTTCTCAATTGCAAGAGACTCCCCTGTGCATATGTGGCTCTCTTTACTCAGGAGCATTCCTTCATACTGGTACCAGTTAAATGAAACAGTAGCAGGATCTTTTATTTTATTTATATATTTATTTATTTTGCGAGAATTCAAGTTATTCTGTGATGTTTGATGCAATCAACACTGAAGAAAAACTCTTGTGATTCTAAATGTTGTCTGACACAAATTGTCATCAACTGGGTCATTTCTCTGCTTCCTTTGGCCCTCATGGAAGGGCCTCTTCAGGTGCTGCTCTTCAGGGAGAATGCTCCCTTCAGGGAGCTAGGAGTCTTTTCTTCCTACATAGTTAGACTAAACATATCAGTTTGTTTTAACTGCTTCTTGTTTATCAGGGCCCCTTCTTTTGGTCTCTCTGGGTTCCCATTGGCAAAGAGCAGGGATTTGCCACATTTTCTGTGCACCTCAAATAGTGTGGATGTCCTCACAGATGTCCTTCTCTGCAGGCAGAATGGCGCATCTGCACCACTATTAGTGCAATTTGCTGTTCTTAGTAGTTAGACTTTTTCCAGTGCCAGCTTGCAGTGCATTTTTCCCTGTAGACCAATTCTAGGATCTTTCCCAAGTGGTAGTCAGAAGTCCTCCTATGCAAAGTCCCCACAGAGCTGTAAATTTCTGGTCCCAAGGCACTGCTAGCAGGCACTGAGCATCTTCCCTGGCTTTGCCTAGTTCCTTCTCATGGTTCATGGCTGTAGTGACACATCTACCCCAAGGTTTGGCTTGCTGAGATTGTGCTGCTGTTCACTACCTGTTAGCATGTGAGTAGCTGTAGTCACTTTTAAGGGATGTATTTTGCCTGGATGTAACTTGCCATGAGCAGTGACTGTAGTTTGACCCTTCAGAAGGACAGCAAATGAATTTCAGCATGCATCTGCACTCTATCATTTTCTGTAGCCAGCAAATTGTTCTTTCATCTACCTTCAGTGAGATCTTACTTAACCTACTGCTAAGATTTCTCCTCCAGCTGTGGGTCTCGGTGCTTGAAATGGCCACTGAGGAGAGCATCTTCCTCACCCAGATGTCTCTTCAGTGCCTCCATTCCCTATTGTTAGCCTCATTTTCATTTCTGCAAACACTTGCTATTTATAATTACTGTATTAATAACACACTCTGAAGGTGGTGATTACTTCTTGTTACTGCAAGCCTGACAACCTTCTTGTTCCCATTTGCTTTCCTGCTTTGTTTCCTTTCTTCCCTGCCTTTCAGAGAGGACTGGGGGGAAAGAAAGGCGAGACTTCACATAGACCTTGCATTCCTTGAAATCTCAGCTCTCAGTACAGTTGAGCTAGCCATTTTGTGGCACAATAACAGAGGAGGAAGAAGGGAACTGTCAGAAACAGCTATGTCCCAGCTGACTAGCAGCAGACATGAGGGTAGTTAAGACATGAAGGTGGCAACACTCATCGCATGTTATTCAGTGTGCTTTTCACCATATCTTATTGAGACACCGATAGTAGTCAGTAATATACTGAGTTATCTGTTCTCTGTATTTCTGCTGGTGACTGCACAATCCTTGCAGACCCTAAGGAAAGCATCTGTCTTTGTAACTGACCCCTACCAGGCTTTGTGCTACTGACACAATTTGGTATTGCAAGGTGGAGAAATACTTTCATATGAAGCAATGTATTTGTACTTGTCTTGGAGTTACAGAAGGGTGATTTCCCTCTTTAACAGAGGATATTCCACAGACAGTGTTTTGATCTCCTATCTTGTTGAGTGTTTTCCCCTTGGCAGAAATTGAGGTTGGAAAGGAAACACCACAAAAACCTCTTGGCCTGCTGATAAAAAGCAAAAGGAGAATCTTCTTTCCTGGAAGCAGGCTACTAGACCTTCCTGGTTAAATAAGGCAAATGCAACAGACAGTATTTCTTTCAGCACAGACATGAGCTGAGGACCGTATTCTCTCTCCATGGCCCACAAGGAGAATTTGTATGAAGATAGGCAAAACTTCCCACACGCCTACTCCAACAGTTTGTGGAATTTGAGGGGGCAAAACCCCACAAACCAAACTACAGAGACACAGAAATGAAACTCCTTTCCTCAGAGAAAAAATATGTGGGGAAAAAAAAAAGTGCCCTTGTTTCTTGTAGGCAAGTCTTCTTGTAAGCCTTGAGTTTTTGAGCTTGGTGCTAACGTAAATAAATATGTATAAGGTTGTAATGTAATAGTCACACGAACGCGCTTTGACAGGTTCCAAATGATCTGGCATTAAACTACAAAAAGTACCTGTAAGTAACACTGGTCATGAGAAATCTTATTTGGTGAACAGCTGTATTTAAACATTAGGGTAGATAAGGTAGAAATGGAAAGTTATGGTACAATGTATTTTAGTGTTGACATGTAAAGCAGAGGACATCTCACTGTTGACTTGGAAAGCATGTGTAATTAGTCACCCCAACCCAGAGTGATGACTGCAGGCTTGTAGAGAAATGAGAAACTTACCAGAAACCTGCACAAAGTCCTGGAAAATTCTCATAAAAGGAGTGACTGAAGAAACTGGAATTATTGTATCAAATGAGAAAATGCAGAGTTCATTATAAGAAAATATGAATCTTATAGAGAAAGAAGATGATGATTTATGCGCTGCCCAGCTTGCAACGTGGAAATATTCCAGAGAGTTAAAGAGAATTATTTGAAATTAATAATAGGAATAATATTCATGTATAGTGTGATTAATTAGCCCATGAATCTTGCTGTTCAAAAGCCCAGCAGAATTCCCAAATGGCTTGATGCTTTTGTGAATAACAAGACTACCTAGAGTAGAGAAGAAGAGAGGTTGCTGAGTTTTGAAACCTGGATGACTTGAAGCCCATCTCATTGTGAGGGTTCAGCTGAGACAAGTTCTTTCTCACTGCTTGTTGTAGATGCTTCTTCTTGACATCTGGTACAGAAATGACACAGCAGCTTCAAGAAAAAATTCCAAATGTGAGCATATCCTATCTGGAGAGGTTTGGGAGCCTACAGTCTTGAGGTGTCTCCTTTGCCTCTTGAGCATCCTTGAAGTGGCTTAAAGCAGAGTAATCATAACTCTGGTGCATCCCTAGGAACTCCAAACTGCTCCTCCAGTACAGTGCCAAGGATTGTCCCTGTTTGCTCTCCTTTTTCTCCAGTAGAGTAGATCTGTGCATCCTCTGTAGCCCAGCATGACTTTCCTTAGCAGAAGACCTTGGTTAATCTAGGGTTATCAGATTTAGTTCATTAGACTCTTAATGCTCTGTTGAGCCCAATCATTCCAAGCCAAATTAGCACATGAGCTGTCTTCTAGAGTGTTATCTTAAAATAAATGTCTGACTCATGGCAGCTGATCGCTGTCCTGGCTGGAGCTTTACGTGCCGAGTTTGGTTTGTGTTGCCAGTCCCTGTAAGGGATAAGTTTCTTCTCTCAGAAGAAAAATATGTGTAATCATTATTTGTGACTGGTCTGCTTCGTAAGTATTTTATGAAGGTCTGGCTTGCCTTTTATTAGTTCTGTTCCATGGAAAATATTCTCTTCATAAATTATTGCTGCGGTTTCATCCGGATCCTCTGAGTTCTGCCTCGTCCTTTGCAAATGAACACACAAGTAGAGGGAGACCCATGACTGGTCAGAGGAAGTCTGAATAGCTTGGGACTGCTCAGAGGCTGACAAGTGCAAAAAATGTCACGCTCTCCTTGTCCTAAACAAGTATAAATAATGAAAATAAATGTTGGTATGCTCAAAAGAACTGACAGACAGCAATGGCTATGGTGTGTAATTATCTGTGAAGATCACTAGTTCAGGACATTACAGGGCCCAAAGGTTGCAAGAGTTCAGAAAAAAATCAGATGCTGTCGGAGTCAACATGCAGCATTATGATTGTATAAGCACCCAGCTGTCTATGCAAGGGTTATGAAATCTGCTTCTTGACATAAGGCATTCTCTAATGGAGGCTGCCTGTGTTGGGATTGAAAATGGAGCAGATGATCACTGATTTGCCCGCTTTCAGGTTATTACACCTAACACAGAACTTCTGAACATTGCTAACCAAGGTGAAGGACTAGGCTGAACTGGTCATCTGATTTAGTCCACAGACTTCTGTGTTCCCATACTGAAACAAAACCTCCCTGAGGCTGTTGATCTGCGAAGGCTAAATATGTTCATCATTCTTTCTCCACTGTTTCTGAGCTAGTGGCAAGAGTTGCCCTAGATTTTGTATTTCTTGGAAAAAAAAGCCACAGCATTCTTGGTAGACTTATTTCCACCAAGAAGGTCATATCAAGGCCTGCTCTGCAGTGCAGAGAGCAGCTTTTAGTCTCACGCAGTCTCACAATGCAGCTAAAGCTAGGAAGGGTTAAAGCTTTCTGCAGTCTTGGCAGGAGTCAGCTGTTGGACTGAGCTGCTGTTGAGAAACCATTTAGATATGCAGTGTGAAGAGAAGCATCAGATAAAACCATCCTGCTGCTAGGATGTTTTTCTGTTTGCATTTTCTTTCAGGGCTTCTGATCTGGCTGCGCACTGTACGTACTGAATTCCTTGTATCTTTTCTGTATCTTTTTAAAATAGCCAATCTCTGAAGATGCAGACATTCTGGCTGGCTGGTAGAACTGGTGCCCATCCCTGTGAGGAAATGCCATACCTGCCTTGCTTCTCCTTTTCACATGAGTACCTTAGTATTTACCTTACGAGGAGTAGCAAACCATCATGCTACTGTTGTTGTCTAATTCTGAAGATAATCCTGTGAGAGCTTCCTGACATCTGTAACTGTTCCAGTACTTCAGGGAATTACAAACAGGAGGGGAACAGACTTTACACTGTCTGGTAGTGATACGGGAAGGGGGAATGGCTTTAAACTAAAAGAGGAGAGAGTTAGATCAGATGTTAGGAAGAATTTATTTACTCTGAGCGTGGTGACACCCTGGCACTGCTGCCCAGAGAGCTGTGGTGCCCCATCCCTGGAGGTGCTCAAGGCCAGGTTGGATGGGGCTCTGGGCAGCCTGGGCTGGTGGGGGCAACCAGCCCATGGCAGGGAGTTGGAACTGGGTGATCTTTAAGGTCTCTTCTACCTGAGGTCATTCTCTGATTCTGTGATCTTGTATTCTTCCAGACAGAGGTCAGAGAGCCAGCTCTCTGCCTAAAACTGCAGACGTGGTCTTCAGTCCCTCATGTCTATAGGAGGAGCGTGTTCTTGACAGCCTTTCTTCCTGGCTAAACCCTGGGGAAAGTGCAGCCAAGGAGGAGTTAAGCCTGGTATTTTTGCTACTGATTCTGCCTAGCAGTTTTGTTTGCTGATAGGATTTTTTCTTATCTGAATGGGTTCTTGAATACATAACAGCCAGGCTCCAGCGTCTAGATGGATCCATGTTTCACAAAGGAATTTTGTAATTTCTGCTTTTGTAAAATCTTAGATGTGCTTTTAGAGTGCTCATACTTTAAAGACGCTATGCAAATACGGTCCCTCCTCCCTACTGTCACTAGAGCGTGATAAAAAAGGATATACTGTGTTCAGAGTATAATTCAGCAGCAATTTCAGTGCAATACTAACAGCTAGCAACATTAGAGTCTTTCTCCTCTGTAGATTTGCATATGCTAATTAGGAGCATATGCGGTGGGGGCTGGGGCAGAGGATGGGCTGTTGGAGGAGGAGGGGCAGATGCCAACCCAGATCACCCTACTGCTTCCTAAGTCGTAAGTCAGGGCCTGCAAATGTCTCCTGCTGAGTGTCACATGCCAGCTGGTGAGTCAGAGAGCAAGAGAGTGAAGACTTGGGAGAGTCGGGTTTGGTCTCTGTCCAGCCTTATGGCTGCTGGTACAGAGCTGCTGCATGGGATATTTCTGATGGCTTCTGTAACTCAAAGTGCCCAATGCAGCTGGGACTTATTTTCCTCTGACTGGGAGGCAGTGCCTGCTCATCCTTAGTCGTGTCTTTGTTAGGTGTGCACATACCTACTATTTGCTTTCATCTCACCCTGTCATCCCTGCTGGCACGCTCCTCAACTCTGACCTAAGCAGCACACTGACCACCACATGCTGCTGTTTCTGTTTTGAACACAACATAATCCTATGTTTTTTTGGGATGTAGTGATAGTGAGCTGAGTCAGGCTGTCATGGAAACCTCTGGAAAAAAAGCTGAGGCCCAAGCAGCACCTTGATGTGGAAGGGAAAGTGGTCTCTTCTGGAGGTTTGCTCAAGATGACAGGGGAACCACCCTGAGCTAAGGCAGAAACTTAGGAGTCATCAAATCCTTGTATCTTGCAGCAGCCCCCACTGTTAGCACTGGGTCCTGGTGTATTCACTCGGGGCCACCCAGAAAGGCCACCCTTATTCTTCTGCCTGTTCCCTGAAGCAGGAAAAGAGCAGTGGAGGCTTACGAAGAGTTCCTTCCAGTTGGGCTGTTCTCCCAGCCCTTTTGCCTGGAGGTAAGCTGACAGAGAATGAACTGGCTCTCTCTCTCCCCATAGAGCAATGGGAAGACGTCTGCATTGTGCCTTTGTCTGCAAGCTCACAAACTGCTGCTTTTTGCAGCTTTTTTTTTTTCCACATTTGTTTTGTAGATCTGTACAGTTTCTTCGGCCATCTTAATACAGACGCCATGTAGGAGTCAGGGATTCACATGAAACAATAACAAGAGAACAAGCAGCTCTAATAGTGAAGAATTTTGGCTAACTCATCTATTAAACCAAATGCCCAGCTCCTAACCCTGTTTTTCCATCTTTCACTTTTCAGTGACTTGGTTGTCTTGTTTTATCTGAGGTAAGATGATGATGACTGAAACCAAAGCCATCCAGAAAGACACAGCAAGGCTTAGATGGGGCATTCAAGTTTGTAGATGAAGTGGCTGAGATCTGTAGAAATAGTAATCTGTTCAGAAAAGCCAACCTCCAAACAGCCAGCATCTCCTCCAGCTGAGAGTTCTGATCATCTCTTCTTCCTTCATGTTATATATGCAGACTCCGTGTATTGAAATCATATTTATTTCTGAAATCTCTGTGTGCTTCTCTGCTATTGCATTACCTATTCTGAGAAAACCTGTGTCGCTGTCTGTTGAACCCAGCCACACCTTGCAGATAGCTGCCAGCAAACTCCAAAAGTGTAACCAGAGAGATAATAATGAGGTATGCCTGGGGCTCTGTGACTGCCACATCTAGCACATCAGGATTTGCAGGCAAGGCTCTGATGGCTCTTGCACTATCTCAGTACTGTTACAGCAGCAGGAGGCAATACTTAAGAAACCAAGGAGCTGCACTGACCACCCTCAAATTAGCACAACATCTTCAGCCTTGTGGATGGAGAAGAATTGGGGGCCTTGCAGAAGCCTTGCAAGGAAAGAGGTGTGGAGCCTGAGCAGTGCTGCACTCTGTTATCTGCAATGTGCTGTATCCTTTTTGAAGTGTAATGCATCTTGGCAGACAGCTCTCAGATCGGTGCTAAACCACCCTTTGTTGCTCAGCTCCTCTTTCTCTGCTTACCTAGAGCTTTGCTGCAGCTTGGAATTTTTTCTTTATGTATAATAAGGGTACAAGCATTGATAATTCTCCACCGCATCATAGGTATCTCATGAAAAGCTGTTCTCTGCTTTGCATTACCTTAATTCATGAAAGGCATCTCCAGATAATGAGATGTCTGAGCTGACAGAATAGACAACCCATATTTCCCCTTCAGCAGCAGATGGTGCCAGTATGGAATAGGTTAAGAATTTTGACATTTGCAATCAAAATGGCTGTTGCATCTTGAGTCACGGTGCTTCCTGCATGCCTGCCTGCCTTGTGCTGCCATGACACAGTTTTCCAGACAGAGACTGTTGCTGGATGATGCTATGTATGCTATTATGTGCATGGGATTAAGCAGGTTTCAGCACTGTGTGGGCTTCTGCTACGATAATTAAGAAAAATGAGCTGATTGGGCTAAAAGTGTCTGGATGCAAACTGTGTATTCCTCCTTCTGAAACCCCCCACTTGCAAAGGGGTGGGATTGCCTTGTAAAGAGCTTATCAAACCCAGCAGAATGTGAAACTACTGTGGCTGCTGGATTTTACAACCCAGCATAGATCTCAACCTACCATACGCTAAACAGAAGAGAGTGGATCCTTCTGCAGTCTTCCAGAATCGGAGGGAGAACCAGTGGATATGGTATGGCCAGGGAGGACGGGATTGGGAAATGAAAGATCCTTGTGCTGACAGTGTCACAGTCTAACTTCCCTGCATCCCTGAGACTGGAGAATATCTTAAAGGAGACCGTGATACCTAGGGCACAAAAAAGTTGTGCATATCCCTAGGGAAGCTATCAAAACGGCTCCTGCCAGGAGCTGGCAGCATTTTCCCTGCGATACTGGCCCTTGGAGCCATGTGCTGTAGGTGCAGGCAGCACTCATCTGCTGCAGCACGTGTGACATTCAGTTATTCACAGTCCGCCTGGGCAGCCTGTGCTGCCACCAAAACCAAAGAGCTGGGCAGAGCTGAGGAGAGACAGCTGGGAAATGGCTGCATGTCACCTCCCCTGACATTTTGCTGTCAAATGTCAGTGTGTGCCTGTGCAAACCTTGTCCTCCCACAGCAGCATCTGCAGCAGTGTGAGGTGTGTGCTACTTGGCAGGGCTGGGCAGCAGATGGGCGCTGTTTCTCTAAGCAGCCATTTCCCAGAGGCAGTAGAGATGTGCTTTAGCGATGAAGCGTCTGGTTGTCACCGTTTGTATCCAAGAAATGATGCTTTTCAAGCTGTTGCATTGTGGCGAGACTCAGAACACAGCAAAACCCTATGGAGAGACAAGTGTTACAACCATCTACCCGGGTAGTAACAAGGGAAGGAGAGGTCTGAATGAGCAAATAAGCACTGCAGAACCGGAGCTAGCTTTTCCCACGGTGCTGGGGGATAAGTGAAGACTTGTGCTACTGTGTGCACCATCAGTGATGCACAAAGTTCAAAATGGGGCAGAAACACAGCCCTAGCTGTTGAACACCATTTTCAGCGTGTTTGCGTTAGGCATAGAGCCAGAAGCTGTTGTTACCAATAGTGGTTCTTGAACAATGTGATTGTGGGAATCCCTAACGTGTAAAATCTCCTCTCAGGAACCAGATGGAGAACATACTCATTCCTTTAAGTCAATATGGCAGAGACTGTGGGAAAGGAACAGGGGCTTGTGAGACAAAGGAGTCAGTGAATGGAGAGGGAAGGGTGATATAAGCACCAAGAAGTCTATTGGCAGATTAGGTCTATTGGCTGGTTTAGAGTCGCCTGGTAGTTCTCTGGGTATGGTCCAGGTGACTTTTCTTTTTCAGAACCTAATTCTGGGTGAATCATTTGCCCCACACATGGGTTTCTGGTAGAATCGAGCCTGATCCACAAGGCTTGTCAGCTCACTAACACCATTGTTAGTATCATCTTTTACATCAATGGATGTTTGCTGTAAACACTAGGTCTGTTTCCATCTTTCTGGTTGTTTTTTTTTTTTCTTCTGCCAAAACATCCTGTATCTGTGAGAGTCACTATTATGCGTGGGAGAAAGTACTTCGTTTGATCAGCTTTATTTTAGCATCTTTTAATTGCTATTCTTATGCCATGAAGCTGAAAGAACTGAAGCTCTTGATCTTTCTGTGGAGCTGTCTCACTGCTTGCAGTGTTCTGATTTCATTTATCCCACATTTCTTAATTTTCTTTCTGCACTCTTGTATTCCTTTTCAGCTCTGCTCCAAATCCATTGTCGTTTCATAGTCATGAACACTGGGTTTATGTAGATAAAGACTCAGATACTGTTACTGTCATTTTGAAACCTAACAGTGATGGCAGCAGACCTAGGGTCCTGGTGACCAGAGATTGCAGTGTGCAATGCCATGATGCTGTGAGCGCCGAGGATGCCTGGATGAAATATGGGATGTGAATTGCTGACCAAGGATGTTCAGGCCAGGGTTTCCAAAACAAAGGATTGATATGTGAGACCCTTAATTTAGTTTTGCATCCCTCAGGATCACCCTGGGTCAGTGGTTTTTTTTCGAGGTTTCTCCCTCCCCACGGTGCCTCAGCTGCCCTTCCCCGATCTTCTCTGCATTGATTTCTCTGAAATGTAGAAGAGAATGCAAAAAGGAAAACACTCTCCAGACTGCCATGAAAGCTCTTGCTGTTTGGTCCTCAAGGACAACTGGGGAAAGAGAAGTGACTATGTTCCCTGTTTTCCTATGTCTCATGCTGATGAACATCTTCCTCTAGCTTTATGACACTTCTATTTACTGAACATGAGGTGTTGGCTTCTTAGTGTCCTGGTTGTGTGAATCCTGGGTCTGTGCAGAAGTCCTGTTGTAAAATACATTAAATAACTGAATGAGGAGGTAAGTGTAAGGTTGTCCTGTGCATGTGCAATGAGCGCCATCAGCACTGAGGGTTTCCTTTGACCCAAAGTCTGCGCAGTTCTTTGTCCACTTGAATAAGTTACCTCAGAAAAGTTTGAGAAGTGCCAGCTGGAAGCACAAGGCTTGTCCCAGGAGACTGGAGGGAAAGGGGCATTTTTGTCTTGTGGTGTAATGCTTTCCCTGAGGAAAGGTTGCTTGGAACTTTACACTGGGATGCTTGTACTGACAGGGAACACCGTTTAGGTCATGAAGTCTTTGGTCAAACAAGTGACTTTCTTTGCATTTCTGTCTCTCTCTAGGTATCTGAATTCCCTCATGAGAAGTGGCTTACCAGTCTCTCATGTGCAGCCGCACTGGTCCATGGGTAGCAACAGTTTAACTGATGTCCTGAAGAGCATTCCTCACCATGGATAGTCCACCAAAGCTGACTGGCGAGACGCTGATTGTCCATCACATTCCTCTTGTGCATTGCCAGGTCCCAGATAGACAGTGCTGCTCCGTGAACAAAAGGACCAACCCCTTCTGTCAGCCAGATCTTGGCATTACACGCACCTCTACGCTTCCAGAAAGAGACCTTTCACAGACCGACTCCTTGGTGTACAGCAGCTTTCTCCAGGCCTCTGAATCCTCAGCAGAGGCCTCAGACAACAAAGAAGGCAAAGTAAGGGACTTGGTCGTCCCTAGTGCCAGTAAGCGACACAACCCTTTCCTACTGACCGAGGGTGAAGATCTCAGCATCTTTGGGGATGACTTGGGTCAAAAGTCTTTCCACCTTCACAACTCCCTTGTGGGTGGCAAACCTCCCTTTCATCTGCATGAGCTGGCGTTGCCCCCTTTCCACCTCCACGACTCCAACCACATTATGAAATCTTGGAACATGGCAAGCCGATCAGGTGTAGTAGATGGGCAAGAGGACAAAATCAGCAGTGATGACATCCAGAAGAGGAACAATGCAAACCGATGCCACCAGGCCACAGAACGCATGGAGCTGGATGAATGCAGCTGCAATCGTGGCAACTCCTCCAGCTTCTCCTTCGATGGTGGTGACCAGGAGTGGAATCAAAATACAGGTGAATCACTGAGGAATCATGATGCCTTGCATAGCCGGACATGCAGCTGTTCCAGCTCAGAGCTCCAACACTGTCGCTGCTACAGTTCATCAAGTCAGTCTGAAGTGATTGACCAGCAGATGGGCTACATCAGTGACTCTTCTTGCAACAGCTCTGATGGGGTTCTGGTGAACTTCAGTGCTCTCTACAATAAAATGAATGGCCATTCTCGATCTAACCTGAATTCAGCCAACCTGTCCTGTGACTCTTCCTTCTGCAGCCACTCAGACACAGGAGCTTTTTACTTGGATTTGCATTCATCACCCACAGAATCCAAGATGTCTTGTGAGTCGCATCATCCGGAGAGTTTAGGGAAGACATGTGAGTGTCACCGTTCTTCCTCACCTGTTCTTGATGCTAACTGCAATTCCTATCACCTCCACTGTGAGCCTTGCACTTCAGAGAGCTCAGACCTCACTGCCTGCTTCCAGAGCCAAGCACGGCTTGTTGTGGCTACTCAGAATTATTATAAGCTAGTCACATGTGACTTGTCTTCCCAGTCATCTCCCAGCCCTGCAGGATCTTCCATAACTAGTTGCTCAGAAGACCAGACCAAAGGTAGCCCAGCTCAGCCCACTGAATACTATCTTTTTAGAAGGCCTGACCTAAGAGAAGAAGAAGGCAATGTGGAGTGCAGTGAAGAGGAGACAAAGGGAGAAACCACAGAGAACATGATAGAGGGTCAGGTCTATGTGAACGTATCACCACCCAACCTCAACACAAGCCGGCAGCGCTCCAGAAGCTATGATCAGAACCTGGACAGGAGTCCTGGCAACAGGCTGGGGTCTTTGGAGCGTATGGTGAGCTGTCCAGTTAAGTTGAGTGAAAGTCCAGCAATACCCATTCAGAGTTCCCCACCAAAGCGGGTGACGTCTTTTGCTGAACTTGCTAAAGGCAGGAAAAAGAACAGCACCTCGCCACCACTTCGGTGCAGTGGAGATTCCTCCTTGGAGTTCTCCCCTATCCCTGAGACACAGCGGGACTGCCCAACCTTCCCTGAAGAAAGAGGTCACCGCAGCCAGAGTCTTCCACCCATGCCCTTCATCCATGGCCTGAACCGAAGCTGCGAGGGCTTCTGTTTGAATCACCCTTT
The DNA here is from genome assembly GCA_035772895.1 of Perdix hodgsoniae. NCBI lineage: Eukaryota > Metazoa > Chordata > Aves > Galliformes > Phasianidae > Perdix > Perdix hodgsoniae. The sequence continues at coordinate 626,559 of JAPSGF010000129.1, forward strand.
TGGGGACAGACAGGCTTTGTGTTCCACCAAAGACTCGGGACCCAATGAGACCGTCCCCAGTGGGCATGGGGCAGGTGAGCAAGCCTCTCTCACCCTGCTGACGGAGGCAGATGCCAACTTCTCAGGTAGTTCTACCAGTGGCCATGGACAAAGAGATGTTAGAGCTCGAGCAGACGGTAAGGAGGCAAACTAGGCAGAATGGAGAAGTGAAAAAAAAAAAAAAAAAAAAGACTACTCTTTGGGACTAGAGGGAAGCAGCAGAGGAACCTGCATGGTAGAGGGAGACCAGAGTCTGTGCAGTTTGTTTCCAAGCCTGCTAGTCTCTGGGACAAAGTTCTGGTGTGCTTATTTCAGACCCAGATCAGTGCATGTAGCTTGTCCTTGTGTTTCTGTAGAAAATTGAGGTTTTATACAAATCTGTAATATCATGTAAGGGAGGAAATTATATTAGCACTTTGGGAGTGTGGAGCTTGGAGGCTTATCTCATTCTGACTTCTTTCTAGGGCATGGTACTCCCACAGTCCATGACCTCCCCTTAGCTCTCAAGACAGAGATTCACAGATACTTGGCAGAGCCAAGTTCCAAGCAGACAGAGCAAAGGGAAACCACTGAGTACTTTTTCAGTCTTTCTTTTTTGAATCTGTTCTAGATAGAGCTGGGGAGGGAAATGGCACAGCCAATCATCTCCTCTTGATGTGTGGCTCAGAGAGCTTGCACAGTCTCTGCCAGCACTTACAGTATGAGCCCTAAAGGGATTAGAGAATCTGTGTGTCTTTGCCTGGAATGTTCTGGCTATATCTCACAGTATGTAGAACTGCATCAGAGGTTCTTCTGGAAAGGCACATGACCATTGCGAGGGTAGTTTTCCCTGCACCTTATGTGGAAAGCCTGTAGTACCTGATTGGCTTTTCACGTTGATCTTGACATTACATGTCCTGGTGAGAAAGCTGTGTAACGGTTCCGTAAGTGGTTAAGGTACAGCCATTTCTCCAGCATGGCAGGGGTCCTCTCTCTCTGCTCTAGTAGCTGAAAGCAGTTATTGTATTTGTTTCACAAGTAAAAGCCAATCCAAAATGGATCTCTGACCAGGCGGCTGCAGTAAATAGCTTCTGATGTGCCAAGGATGTGCCATTTTGATGCACTGCAAATTTCTAGCAGGAGACTGAAAGAGCACTTGAATGCACGTATTAAAGAGATTTTGACCTTTGGAGCAAGATTTTTTTTATTATTATTATTATCCTGGGCTGGTTTTTTTGAGCTTTTAGCTTTCACTTAGTGCAGGATGGCAGAGAAGGCAAATCTCTGCTGAGAGGAGGCAGCCATGGGAGCAGCTGAGTTGCAGAAAGAATGCTTGGACGGAGCAGGAGCTACTTAGGGAGTGGGAGGAACAGGCAAGCAGAAACTCTCAGAGCAGTATATCCTACATCCCTGGCTGCACTACATTCCTGTGCACCAAAACAGCAAATCTGTAATTAGAGCTGTGCTGAGAATTCCTGCCAGCAGTTGGAGAAGAGCTACCTCACTCCAGCTCAAAGCAGCATGCATATGGTCTGATAAAGAACCAAAGAGAAAGCAAGCCCTGCTAAATGCTAGCTATAGGGAAGGAGGGCAAGCACACCCCAGGGAGAGCGGGGAATACTTGGATTAACATTTGTGGTGCCCAGAATATTTGTGGCAGGTTGGGTGAGTTCCCAGTACTTGTGAGTGGAAGCAGTCCTTTGATATATAAAATTCTATTGTACTGCAGTGCATTAGGCTCTGTCTTTGGGCATTGTCTGGGCAGAGACAGGTGTCTGAGGCCACGGCTTTAGCTGTTCTGGGATGAAGGAATGTGGAAAGGGTGGGAAGCTGGACCAGGAGAGAGAAACCCCCAGTACAGCACCTTACTCTTCAAGACAGCTGTCAACAGCTGGAAACTTCATTTGGAGCCACATGTCACCACCCTGCCAGTTCATTATGTGTGTAACTGGTTCAGACTTGAACCACTCATTTTTGGCACTGGTCTCTAGCTCATCCTTTTCCTCCAGTAGCTGACAGCATGTTCTTTTTTTCCAGTGATCCACCATATTCATGATGACTTTCACTTTGCCTGACCTCACATACTGTCCCCTTTTCTCTCCCTAAAGGTGGAGGCACAGACAGCAAGCCTGTGGTACGCTACAGCAAGGACCAGCGTCCCACAACACTGCCCATCCAGCCTTTCGTTTTCCAGCACCATTTCAGCAAGCCACCCAAGGCCCGTGCTCTGCACAGCCATTTTGCCTCCAGTCTTTCCCAACTTTACAGCTTATCCAGCAACCGACCTGCAAGCCAGCAGATCTCCTCCAGTTCCCAGAACTCTGCCACCCTGGCAGAGCAGTCGTCAGTCGCTGGGGGCCAAGCCCATGGCATGCTCCTGACCCAGCGTTCAGCAGATGGAGCTGCCTCTCTTAATGATGGCTGCATCAAGAAGACGGCCCCGGAGACAACCCGTCCATCCCCGCTGGGCAGTTACTCTCCTGTGCGATGCAACGTGCCTTTCTTTCAGAGCATGGACTCCTCTTCCTCGCCCACCACTGAGCGAGCTGGAGAAAGCCAGCCTCCCAGGAGCAGGTCCTGCCCCATCTCTGCCGGCCTGCTTCCCACCAGGTCTTCCCCTGCTGTCAGTGCCATGCAGCCCACTCAAGTCACCAAAGTTGATGCCGCGAGGCAAAATGAGAACCCCAGGCCTGTTCCCAAGAAAGAGGCACCTCTGGAGCCAAGCCCACCATTCTCTGAGTACCGACTCCACAGCAGGTCCCTCCTGCCCCTTTCTCTGAGTAGCGTGCCGATGAGCCGAGTGGGAGCCCAGGCAGATCCCCACTGGAGGCGTGGCAGTGAGACCAGCAGTTCTGGTCCGCTGAGCAGCATGGGAGGACGGCCCCTCAATGGTAGGTGCTCATCCACTGGTATGTGCTGGTGGAGAACATCTCCAGTTCCCTGATGATGGATGCACACCATAACACTACCCTTTCTACAGCCACAAGCTGGGCCAAACTTGAGACTGGGTGCTGTGGCACCCAGTAGCTCCCCTTATCACTCTGCCTGTTTGCTAATAGTGTGTTCCTTCAGCCCTGCCTCCTGCACAGTGTTTCCAGAGGGGGATGCTGATCCTCACGTTCCCCATGCCAAGTGCTGGCATGCTGAATCTGCCCTCCCTGCGCCTGGAGCCACCAGGTTATTCAGGCTCCTGCCATATTGTGCCTGGCTATGGCCTCCACCTCCCTCTGTATATATGTGCTAATGTCCTGAAATGCCACTGGACTTCAACTAACTTGCTGTCTATCTTTCTGTTTTTATTCCTTCTCATCCTTCTCTCCCTGTTTGCCCTCCACGTCCTCCTGTCTGCTCATGTCCTTCCATCTGGTGCACGCTGCCTGCGGCATTTTAGCGAACCATCTCTCCCCTCAAGCACTGAAGTGGCGAGAGTACAGGCGGAGGAATCCCCTGGGCCTGGACCGTGTTTCAGGGCTGCCCAGCTTAGCCAGCAGCCTAGACAGGAAGCAGCAAGAGCCCCGGCTGAACCGAGGGAATCCCATCTTTGAGTTCCCTGGCACTCTCAACACCAGCCATTTCCACTGCAAGCTGAATGGTGCGCACCGCCCCTCTACTGTTGGGTCTGGGGTGACATCAGGGCTCAGGTTCAGCGTCCCAGCTATGCTTGGCCTCATCACCAATCTGCATGCTATGAGAAGTAACACTGATGCTTCTACTCACAGTGGGGCTATAGTGTACAAGAGGAAAGTGAAAATTGCTTACTGGTGGGTACAACTCCTGGAGCCTCTCTTCTTCTCCATGAGCTGAGAGAAGTTAGATCTGGCTCTGGGCTGTACTGAAGGGACAGCTCAAACCTCAGCAAGTGCTTCAGAGCTGTTTCCAGCTTATAGTTAATGTCTCACACTGCAGTTATGGCCCTTGAAGATCTTGTGTCTGTGCCCTGCAGTGTCTGCTCATCTGCACCAGCCACATCAGCATGCTAGATGCTGGGCTATAGCTCTCATGGGCCAGCTTGTTCATGTATTGCCATTAAGGTCTTCCCTGTTCTCCAAAAACAATGCAAGAAGGACAGAAGAGAGTGATCTGCTTTTGGCTGAAGCTTTAAGAGTCCTTCTGGAGAAGCAGTAGGATATGTGAGAGGGAGAGTGTTCTCATGGTCAGTTCCAAAGCTCTACACTTCCCTCTGCCAACCCAAACAGCTTCTCCACCCCTCTTTTGTAGGAGAATGCCTGACATGGACCTGAGAAAACAGTCTGTAGGAAAATAAAGCACTATGAAAGAGTGTTCACAGAAGTCTCCCTTTGAAAACAGTCCCTCCCAGGGCTTACGCGGAATGCGTGTTGTTTATTGCCTGTGAATGCCTATGTCCCACGTAGGGATTCTCTGTGTGCTCCTTCTGATCATCTTACATCCCTGCTGCAGCTATCTGCACTGCAGCCCTGAGTATGGTATGCTGAGATTTTCTTTAGCACAGCCCTATAAGGGTGAACATCCCTCAGCATCTTCCAATGCCCGCAGATTCCCAGCCAAGCTGAAGCTCCACACTGGGTCAGTTGTGGGGTTCAGCTGTGGGGCCGAATATGCATACTGTTTCCAGGGGAGTAAGAAACCTGTAGCCTTGGTGGTCCAGTCTTGGTCAGACAGATGGGAAGACTCCTGGTGCAGCTTGCTTCTGGGAAAAGCAAACTATATGGGAGAGGCTTTGGTATAAGGGCGTGAATTTAACTCTTTTTCCCCCGTCTTGGCCATGCAGGACAGTCTATGAGGCAACTCCAACTGACCTACACTGACTTCTTCCCTGACTACTTCTCACTAGCTGAGAAACCCCCTGCTGAGTTCTGTCTCTCCCCAGATGGCAACACAGAGTCCATCTCTATCGACTTGCTGCAGAAGAAGGGTGAGTCCATGTGTCTCTTGTGGCAGTGGGGAATGGAGTGTAGCATAGCATAGGGTGAACAGTGCTTCTCCCTGTCTTTGTAGGCATAATGATTTATTTCCTGCCCTCTTCTTCTGTAGAGTCATAACTAGATGTTCCCCTGAACAGCTAGCACACGTTCATTTTCCTTTGCACCACACCATATGCTGAAAAATACGTTCCATCTACTTGTTCCAGGAAGTACGATGAGAAGAAACCACAAGAAAGCATAAAGAGAGCAGGCTGGCAGAGGAGCATGAACCCATAGCACAGCATGCTGCCATCCCATTTCAGAATACAAATGTAGACCTGTGGATCTGTGTGGTGTTGCAGATGGGCTAGCCTGAGTTTTAGTCATTTAGGTCTTTTGGATCTGTATGGTGAATACTGTGTATATAACAGGGTGGGCAAAAGATTTCAAAGCAGGCCAAGATGTGACTGTGATGACTGCTGACATCTGCCTCTGTGTCCTGTCAGAGTTGAGGGATGTGCAGAAAGGTTCCTATGCCTTTACCAGTTATAATGTTGGTGACTGCCACACGGCAGCTTCTCCCCTATCCCACTGCTATTCTTGCATTGCCTGGAAATGCTGAATCTAATGCCTGATTTCTTTGTCAAATATTTGGTCTGGGTCTGTCCTAGAAGCAGCTCTGACTCTGTATTTCCCTCTAGGTCTGGTGAAGGCAATCAACACTGCTGTTGACCTGATTGTGGCTCACTTTGGAACCAGCAGGGACCCAGGGGTGAAGGCAAGTCTTGTTTTTCTTATGGCTTTTTTACCATCTGTCAATGGTTTATGGACTGGTTCGGCCCGGTTCTGTGACCAGCGGGGCAGAGGGATCCACAGATCCGCGCCTCTGGAAAAGGGAAACAGGGCACCCCAAAATAATTGAGAACAGCGGCAACGATCTGAGGTGAAACAAACTAATTTACTAAATATAGTATCAGCAAAATATAATGAGAGAGTGTGCGATAGGCCTCACCACAGTGCTGAGGTGAGAAGTGCAGTCCACTTGAGCCAATGAAGAAAAGCAGATGGAGAAGAGCAGATGGAGAAGCACAGGCGAAGAAGAGAACATCAGGTGACCTTGCCAGAAGTTACATCTCCTCGCTGACCGTAAAGTTCCTTGGGGAATGTAGTTGTTCTTCTGCTCCAGACAGGCACCCGGAACTTGAGCATCAACAGTCAAACCCCCAGTGCATTACATGATGTTATGATGTGGACTACTGATAACCAAAAATCATAAAACCATGACACCATCATAAGTGATAAGGAGAGGATGGAAAAAGACTCTTTCTCCGTTCTCTTCCAGTTCAAAAATTAAGGGGCATCAGATAAAGCTAGTAGAAACAACAAAACAAAAGCAGTTGATGGTGCATCATGCAGCAGACAGTAAATGTGGCAGTAAATGTTCTTGCTCCACGATGCTGAGGATGCTAATGCTGCACATGTTTAAGGGAAGATTGGAAAAATGAAGGGAAGGGAAATTTGCTGATGTCTGTTAAACACATAAGAATCATGTCTGCCTTAGGTAGTTCCTGAGTTGTAATTAGCTGTAGGCAAGGAGAGCATTAGCATTACTCTCCTGAGAGTGTCTCTTGTTGTGGCTCAACCCAGAAGGCAGCTAAGTACCACACAGTTGTTCACTCACTCCCCTCTCCCATAGGGATGAGAGAGAACTGGGGGAAAAAAAATGAAAAAAACCCACAAAGAAGAACTTACGGGTTGAGATAAAATATAACCACCGCTGTTTACTAAGGCAGAAAAGGAAGAGAAATGGAAAATATTAACATTAATTGAAATTATGTATACATTTACAAAACAGGTGATGCACAATGCAACTGCTCATCACCTCCTGCCCAATGCCTACCTGATTCTTGAACAGCAGCTGTCAATCCCCTTCAGTTTTGAAATTGTCCCTTGATGTATGACAAGGCTTCATCATAATAAAAAAAATGTATCTGTCATTGCCCATCTAGGACAGATGATCTTTTCCTAAGGCCATTACCACAAACCCACTAACATCAGAGTGTATCTAGATTGCCCATGGGACTGACTGTCTTAACTTGTGTCTCTCTCTCCTTTCATTTCTGGAATAACAAGGGCAGAACAAAGTTGCTTGTTTGTCCCAAAAATGTTTTCTGTCCTGTGATACTCAGCATTGTTTGTGCGACCTCCTCTCAAAGCTGAATAGTCTCCTTCAGTTGCAGGGACTCTGGGGCAGCAGTGTGACTGTTTGGAGATGACAGCTGCCCTGGAGTGCCATCCCCAAGGAGAAACCTCACTAGAACAGGTTCCAAGCTCATTCAGTCTTATCACAGAGTCCAGGATAATTTGCCCCTCATTACAGTGTTGCTGATGCAGAGGCTGCTGTGAAGTATAATTGGAGCTGGTTAAATTTCTAGTTTTTGAAAACTTCACAGTGTTTTTCCTGTACTTGCTGTGTTGGATTGGGGAATAATGTCAATATTCACCCATTATTTTACCTGCTGGACAACGCTGTGGTTTTGATCTGAGTTTTCCTTATCCATCAGTGTGCCAAAGGCTGAGCATTCTCCTGTCAAAAGGCAGCACGCATCCCTGTTGCTCTGATGTTCAGTGGATCTGGCAGGATTATTCCTGACAAAGAAGTTCAATTTGAGTTCAGGACCTTTGTGGACCCATGCCAACTTGACAGTGTAATTCCAGCTGAGCTGGTAAAATCTGTGCCCTGGACACAACTGCCTGGGACCACCAATATGTGCAAAGTCCAGGGCTGACGTCTTTGGCTTGACCTTTGGCAGCCAAAGGATTGCATGCAGCAGAATATACCCCATTCTGCTGAGGCTTGGCTTTTAGATGCCTCTTCATCTCATCTTGGGCTCTGTCCAGCTCTTTTGCCCTCACTCTGTTTATTTATAGTAATCCTCGGGAATTATAGCTCAACTTGTCACTGTTAAGTGTTCCTTAACCCCTCAGTGCTGGAAGTTTGCTACTTCCTACTTCTAAAATAGCAACATGAAAATCTTCTTTGGCAGCAGAAAAATCCCCATCTCTTTCCTTCCTCCAGCTGTAGCCTTGTTAGACCCGTGGGGAGAACTAGGCATCCCATCTAACAGGAACGTCCTCTTTCCAAGCTTTTCCCAAGCTGTTGCCTCATCCCAGCCTGGAGTAGACCTTGCAGAGAGTAAACCAGAATTGGTGTCTGAGGCAGCAGGGTGAAGGCAGAGCTCCTGTTCAAGGAGCTGCTGAACTTCTTCATGGATTGGATATTGCCTCCTGGGTGTCTGTAATAGGCAGGTGGGTGTGTGGACTGTTTGCATATGTTTTACCATGCAGAGCAATTACCATCCCTCTCCTTATTGTCTCTTCTCCCTTAGGCTAAACTTGGGAACAGCTCTGTGAGTCCCAACGTGGGGCATCTCATACTGAAATATCTGTGCCCAGCTGTCCGGGACATCCTGAGTGATGGGCTGAAGGCCTACGTCCTGGACATGATCATTGGCCAGAGGAGGAACATACCCTGGAGCGTGGTGGAAGCATCCACCCAACTAGGTAAAAAAAAAAAGGACAAAACAAAAAAGAATTTCCTTTCTGGGGAAAGGAGGTTGAGTTTGCAGGTTGTTTCTATACCTTCATCTTTAGCCCTGCACAGTCACAGGTATAAAAGGCAGAGCTGAGCAATGCGTAAGAAAACGTGCACACACTACTTGTTGCTCTCAGGTATGCCCATGACACCCACACCCTCTGCTAGTATCAGTCTGCACCCTGGATTTTGACCCATCTCCTTTGTAGAGCTGGGATGTTGGAATGGAGTGAACTTATCTTGATGACTGGTCAAGGGCTGTCAGTGTTGGCCTGAATGATGCACCTCATTATTCTGTTATGGCTTTGTTGACCACAACAAATCCTAATGTTCTGTTTTTTTTTACCATAGGCCCCTCTACCAAGCTGCTGCACAGCCTTTATAGCAAGATCAGCCAGTACACAGAGTTCACCAACCACACCATGCGGTTCAATGCGTTCATCTTTGGCCTCCTCAAGTAAGCATACTTCTGGGTTGACTGCATGTCACTGACCAGGGCTGGCAGCAGGTGCTGCTCTTTGTCTGCAAGCAGGCAGAGTTGCCAGTGAAAAGATTTAGGAAACCTGGGAAGCAGCTCTCCAAGGTGTAGATTAGAGAAATTAGAAGCTGTGAGCCTCAGGGAGCTCCAGAGAGATTAAAACTTACCCTAAGGAGGCCAAGGCTGAGATGGGCTGGCTGTAGCCCACAGAATAACGTTGTCAGCTTGTTCTGGCCCCAAAAGGTTAGATGCAAAGAGTCTGTCAAGCTTCACATAGACATAATATAATAATATATATAATAATATAAACAATGTATGCATAAATTGATCCTGAAAATCCCTGTCTCTGCTTCTTGGGGTGGCAGTGAATCCTAGTGCATGACGCTCTGAAAGCCTTGGTACAGAACTCAAGTCTGATCCTTCTAGGCTGGACAAGGAGTGTAACATAACACTAAGTTTTAAACACAGAAAGTCAGTGGAGTTCTGTCTCTGTGCCTGTAACATGGTAAGCCCTGTCAGGGTAGTATTTCCTCGTTTGTCTGCAGTGATAAGAAAGACCTTTGACACTGGCAACAGAGTCCCTAACATCTCCAAATGTTGGCAGGTCCCTAAGAGCAAGGTTTGCCCTGCTCACTCCACCAAGGCTTGCCCAGCTCTCTTGGTGCAGGTCGTCAGCATATTTTGGTTCAGGGTTGATGCAATGATCTCATATTTGTAGTTGATTTGTCCCTTCTGTGTGAATACTTCTCATAAAACTTAACCCTGCCAAAGGCACAGAAGCGAAGTGGTGTGGAAACCTGGTGGAAGCCTGGCTGTTAGGTGTTACAGTGTCTCATTGCAAAGCAAATAGAATGTTGACAGGCTGGGTGGTCAGTGTGCACTGATGGAAGTGAGTCATTTCTGTAGGTCTTAATGTTCCCAGGGCTATGCTGGGTAAATGCTGCTTTCCAGACACACTTCAAGAACAGCAAGGATGAAGGGGATGAGTTGAGTTTGCTTTTTTCCTCCTTCCCTGACTGTGTGTTCTTCCTACAGTATCCGGTCATTGGAGTTCTGGTTCAACCACCTCTATAACCATGAAGGTAAGAGGCTATGTGCTGCAGGAAGGTCCAAATTCTGCACATCATGCAGCAGAGATCTAAGCTCTGTCATGTTTATCTCCTGCTGGTTTCTCAGCCCATGCTGCTCCCTTCTGCTTGGAACTAAAGGATTGTACTGTATGCAGTCCTGGTGCAGATATTGCTGGTGGCTGCCTAGCTAAAGGGAGGAAGGTGGAAGTCAGAGCTCCAACAGCTTCCTCCACCTGAGCTGTGGAGAATCTGGTAACTGTGTCCTTCCCTGCAGCTGGTACAGAGGGCTATCACCTACATTACAGGTCGCTTATTCTACTCTCAAGATCAGTCTAGCCCTACCAAGTGCCTCTGTCCCCTGCCCCTGTGCCTGAGAGCACTGAGTAGGGATGGAGCTGCAAGCACTTACCTGAAACCCTTCAAGCATGGGAAATAGAAAGGAAAGCCTTCTGTCAAACAAAAAGTGCTTTTTCGTTGATGTATCTGTTGTCTGGGAGATGTCTTTGTTTTGGGTTTTATTGTTTTTTTTTCTCCAACCAGAAGTGTTTCTGAAGTGTGTAGATAACCCACCTGCCTGAAGCCTAAGAAGCAGCATAAGTGCTAAGTGCACAGTGAGGCAGAAACCCTTGACATGCTGAATTCCCTGAGAGTGCTGCTGGCTCAGTGCATGCTCAGCCCAGGCATTAACTCCAGCCCAGTATTTTCTGTCAGGTTTGGGGGTTGACAGCAGATCTGTGTATACTCAGTACTTCTCTTTGGATCAGTACTTTTTGTCTGAGCAGTGTAACAAGAGAAAGTGCTCTGATTTTCTGGAGCTGAATACTACCCTTGCAAATCTTCTGAGTTAGTCTGGTGCAAGCCATATTAAGAGTGTGAGGTAGGGCTACTAGGCTGCTAAAGGCTAGGTGCAGGGTGTGCAGATAAGCTGTAGATCCTGTCTGCAGTGCACATTTGTCGTCTCACTGCAAATAGATGTACACAAATCCTGCGCCAAATTCTGTCTCTAGGAATGATGGTTGACAATAAAGCTAATGGCACGGCAGTGTGGAAGCAGCCAAAAGAAGTATAGGATGATAGCTGCAAATATAAATACTAATCCATTTTCTGTTAGGATCCACAGCTGAGCACTGCTAGATCCCTGGAAAGGCTGCATTCTGCTGTCCCCAGCACCTCTCTGTATGTAGGACACTGGTACTGGCCCACATCTGCAGTTTCTCTTTCATATCCAGGAGGTGGGAGAATAGAATCTTAGTGTGCTGACTCTCTTTGGTGCTTTTTGTTTGCATCCTATGACAGCATGATTGTTCCAGTGGGTCACCTGGCAGGCAGATACTGGCTGCAGGAAGCAGGATCTTAACCAGTTTGCTTCCTGACCCAGCATTGAGTCTCACACTGTAGGCACAGATGTGGTCAGAAATCAGTAGCTTCTTGGTGGCTTGGCAAAGTCTCAAGGGCCTCTCATCTAATCAGTGTCTCTTGCCCCACAGATATCATCCTGGCACACTATCAACCAGTGGGCTTCTTATGCCTGTCTCATAATGTGTGCCAGCCTCTTTTTGAGGAGCTCCTGCTCCTGCTGCAGCCTCTCTCACTGCTGCCCTTCAACCTGGACCTTCTTTTTGAGCACCACCTGATGCAGATGGGCAAAGAGCAGCAGCAGCAAAAGGAGCTGTTGCGTGTGAAGCAGGACCTGCTGCTTTCTGCACACTCCACCCTGCAGCTGATGAGGACACGGGGCAGCAGCGAGGATCCCGATGGCTGCAGCACTGTCCCTGAAGCATGCAAAGTGGGTGGCAGAGATGGTGGCACATCACCAGGCCACAGCCCTAAGCGAGCTGCAAGTGAGAGGATCAAGGGAGTGGGGGCCTCCTGCGGAGATGGGGACAGAGAGGAAGAACGAAGGAAGGTACGAGAGAGCATGTGGGAGGGGAAGAAGGACAAGCAAGCGGGCTGGTGGTACCAGCTCATGCAGAGCTCTCAGATTTACATTGAAGGCTCAACTGAAGGCTCGAAGTTCATCCGTTATGAAAAGAAGAAGGCTTTGAGTGGCGTGCCTGGTTCTGCTGAGTCCCATGAGACACCACCCCCACGTGAAGGGGTAGTGGAGGGAGCAGAAGCTTGCCACATTGCTGAGGGCAGCTTGGAGGAGAAGCCCAAGGCTGCCAGCAGGCCAAGCCCTGAAACTGTGGAAGAGCCACTGGAGAAGCCGCAGCATGTGCCAGGTGGTGAAGAGGTTAAGGAAAGGAGCTGGCCCTTCTGGATGGGCAGCCCCCCAGACTCAGTGGTTACAGAGCTGAAGCGCAGCAAGGAGAAAGAGATGGGGACTCAGCAAAAAGTGGGAGCGGCAGCAGCCCCCCAAGAAGAGAGCAATGCCAGTGCATCAGAGGGCAGTCAGCCCATCAAGTGGGGACACTTGTTTGGGTCCAGGAAGGTGCAGAAAGAGCCCAGGCAACCTAACAGGTAGGAACACAGGTAGCTTGGGACTGGAGGGTCTGGTTAAGCTGGAACTGCAGCATTGTGGTTGGGAGTCAGGCAAATAGCCTGCTGCTGGGCTACACCATGGTGACACATCAAAGGTAGTGTGTGAATAGAGAGATTTGTAACACCTGGTGTGTCTAGAGATTGCTGGATCTCCTGGAATGGAAAAAGCCTGGCGACTGCAGCGTATGTTGTTTGTGATCCAGATCCCTAATTCATGACATTACCATGAGACTCTGGCTTCCTCACCACAACCTGCTTCTGTCTCATCCTTGCAGGTTGCCCTCTGGCTGGCTGAGCCTGGACAAGTCTGTGTTCCAGCTGGTGGCCCAGGTTGGAGCAAGCATGTGGAGAGAAACAGCCCCAGAGCCAGAACCCACCCACCCAGAGCCTCCTGAAGTATCATCTGCACCACAGCCAGCCCGGGGACTGTGTGCCAATCCTCCCTGGTGAGTGGTGGCATGTGACTGGGGATGTAATGGGATGAAGCTGTCATAGCTCTGCCTGTTGTTGCAGAGGGGAGGGAGGCAGGGGGTTATTTCTGACCCCAGTGTAGTCCCTGGACTCCAGTGGGGTGAGCATGCTGGGAAGATCTCACCCTTTCACCCTTCCTCTTGCCCACAGTGAGGTGAAAGCTCTTTGCCATCACATTGCCACCGAGGAAGGACAGCTGAGCTTCAACAAAGGGGATATCCTGCAGGTCATCTCCAAGGTGGATGGTGACTGGCTGCAGTGCAGTCTCGGCTCCGAAAAGGGACTCGTGCCCATCATGTACGTGACCCACCCGGAGGATGAGGACTATTGACGTGGCTGAGAGGCCAAGCACAGTACCATGGGCTGCTGAGGCTTCTCTGGGGATGCTCAGAGAAGCAAACACAGCTTCTTGCTAGTTTCTTACCTTTCTTGCCATTACAGAATACAGTAACCGTAGGTGGTTCCTTCTTGCTCCTCCTTGTGCAGCTGCCAAAGGCCAAACTGGCCCATGGAGCCTTCTGCAAGCTGTACCTCGTATTGCCAGGCATTGCCATGCATGCAGCCACACCAGGGACCGTTAGAGTCCCCTCCACCCCACGCCATCTCCAGCACCCATAGGTGGTGGGTGTATGTAGCAGGAATCGAAACAATCCCTGCCAGAGCAGCACTGGCTCAGTTTCACACTGCAGGGTGCAGGAGAATGGCCCCTCCCAGGGGTGGCCGTGCAGCCTCCAGCACCCCAGTATTATTGGGGTGGGAGCACCGTGCACTGCCAATGCTGCCCGGCCTCGGCCTTGGGAGGGAAGGGGTGTGTGTGTGTGTGTGCAGAGCGAGGGTGTGTGGGGTTGTGAGGAAGGCACGTGGATGTTCGGTGTGATGTAGGTCCAGGTGAGGTAGTGCCACCCTGTGCAGTGATAGGTGATGTGGGGATGTGCCCTCCATGCTGAGCAGGTCACCTCGGATGCCCTGGGGTGCTCAGTGGAGGGAAGGTGGGAGGGGAGGGAAGGGGGGTGAGGGCAGGGTCCCTGACAGGGCTAGGGATGGGATGCTTTTGGGGTTTGGGGGCCACGCTCCCAGCAGGAACAGTGGGGGAGATGGGGATAGGAAATGCTCCCCGTGGTGTGAGTTTGGGGGATAAGTGTTGCGCGTGAACACAAGGGGCTGCTGGGAGTCCAGAGCTCCTCAGCAGACGCAATGTCAGTCAGTCCCTGCCTTGCCATGCTCTTGGGGTGGTGTGGGGATCCTCACCTGCCACTGGGTGGGTGACAGTGTTAGCGAAAGTCCGTGCCAGTATTTGGTGCCTTGGCCAGGCGGATGCTGCTCATGGTGTCTTGCCTGGGCTGGCTTCCCCATGGCGAGGGGCCCTGGTCTTGCAAGGTTACCTCCTGCTTGTACATCGCTTAGCGGACGTTGCACCATATTTAATTTGTATTTCCCTGTTAGAACAAGGTGTCTCGCCTTTATTTATTTCTTTATTTATGATGCATATTAATTAAAAGGTGCTGATTGAGCTCCCCTGTTTCGCGGCCTTTTTTTTTTTTCTTTTTTTCTTTTTTTTTTCAGTCATTTCACCCTGTTTTCAATAAGGGAATGAGGGGTACCTACGCTTTGTCCTGTCTCCAGCCACAGCCAGCACCTGACCTTTGGAGTAAGATAGATTGCTCCCCTAGGAGATAGGTCACTGCCCGAGGCTGGTATGCCTTCCTCCTCCTACCTATATACCCAGGGATGGCAATGCAGCTGGATGGCCCCCAGCCAGCATCCAGCCCAGGGGGGTTCTTATCCTGGCAGCACAAGTGATTCAGCTGTGCCTGGTGGGAGCTTCAGCCGTGGGGCTGTGGAAGAGCTGGGACTTCTGCTCCTTATATGGCTTCCTTGTGCTCAACCTGCAGCATGGGCAGAGAGCATCACAGCTGTAAGAGCAAAGAGAGGGAGATGGTAGCTTCCCTCATGCAGGTTGGGGCCAGCGAGCAGCGCCCTGCAGTGCTGGGAACTGGGGTGTCCCTATGGCCATGATGCCCCATGCTGGGCTGATCCCTTGAATGACCATGGCTGGGCAGGGTTATGATGGATTCCCCATGCACAGCATCCTGAGAGCTGAAACTCATTCCCAGCCCAACACCCTGGGGTCTGGAGTTTGTGCAGGAAGCAAAGCAGCGGCAGAGCCCTGTGGGGGTGGGCAGGGGGGGATGGCTGAGAAGACCTCCCACTGGTGGGTCAGCCTGGACAGGGAGCCATGCACAAAGACACCCAAAGGCACCCAAGAGCAACTGTGTCCTCTGCAGCCAGTGCTTATCCCGGGAAGGAGTCATGGTCTGGGGTCACCAGGATGCAGCTTATCTGCAGGGCACAGGCTGTGGCAACAGCTGGGTCCCTGCTGCTGGGAACAACGCAGCAGCTCCCTGGGGTGGCTGCAGGATCCTGAGAAGAGAGGAGGCACCCGATCCCAGCAACCTGTGGGCTGGAATGCTCACAAGGCAGGATTGGCAGTCCCAGTGTTGAGCACATGGCTGCCATGTAGCTGTCTTTCATCGGGCCCTTCACAGACTGCCTCAGTGTCCCCATTAGTACAACGAGGCCCAGGAGGTTTCTTCTGTGGTAGCATGGCCCACGGGAGGCTGCCACAGCCCAGCACTGCTTCCGTTTTCAACCACGCTTGAGGGGACACATTCACTGCAGGGCAGAGCTGTGAGCAGCCTGAGGTCCCCACATAGGGCACATGTCCGTGAGGGCTGGGACTCCCTGACAGCACCCTGCAGGGAAGCCTGGGAGGAATATGAGGAGCTGAGCTCTGCTCTCCACTGAAAGCTGCCCAGCGGAGAGCTCTGTACCCCTGACCCTGAATCATCTCAGTGCTTGAACAGTCCAGTGGCTTCTTGCTCAGCTTCAGAAAGGGGAAATGCATGCAGTGAGGAAACTCGGGCAAGATCTCCCTAAAGGAAGTAGTGTGGTCACACAGTGTCCAGCAGCCTACAAAGATGTAGGACAGCCTTTCTGAGCTCCTGGTAGCAAAAGGCAGAGGGGAGTCAGCAAGACAGTCTGCCAGGGCCAGAGGCTGTTCAAAACAGAGGGTGATCTTCTGAGAGCAGAGGTCACAGCCAGGTGTCACAAAATAGCATCAAGCAGATAGGATGTCAAAGCTCAGTAAGATAATAGAGCAAGGAGCCTGCAGGAGCAGCCAGCAGTCCTTTAGCAGACACTCTGAGAGCTGTAAATCTGCCCCCCCCCCCCC